>OZ025277.1:2431116-2965954 GCA_964019165.1 Mastigias papua
GGCTATAGCCTTACTTTTTTGGCCAAAAAGGCTTCATTTTCATCTCATTTCAATGTTCAAATCAAAATCAATCAAGTTCAAATTTGGTCATTTTGAGCAAAAGTACCAAGGCTATAGCCTTACTTTTTGGCCAAAAATGGCTCATTTTCATCACTTTTCAATGTTCAATCAAAATCAATCAATTTCAAATTTGGTCATTTTTGAGCAAAATACCAAGGCTATAGCCTTACTTTTTGGCCAAAAATGGCTCATTTTCATCACTTTTCAATGTTCAATCAAAATCAATCAATTTCAAATTTGGTCATTTTTGAGCAAAATACCAAGGCTATAGCCTTACTTTTTGGCCAAAAATGGCTCATTTTCATCACTTTTCAATGTTCAATCAAAATCAATCAATTTCAAATTTGGTCATTTTTGAGCAAAATACCAAGGCTATAGCCTTACTTTTTGGCCACAAATGGCTCATTTTCATCACTTTTCAATGTTCAATCAAAATCAATCAATTTCAAATTTGGTCATTTTTGAGCAAAATACCAAGCCTATAGCCTTACTTTTTGGCCAAAAATGGCTCATTTTCATCACTTTTCAATGTTCAATCAAAATCAATCAATTTCAAATTTGGTCATTTTTGAGCAAAATACCAAGGCTATAGCCTTACTTTTTGGCCAAAAATGGCTCATTTTCATCACTTTTCAATGTTCAATGTCATCACTCAAGATAGCCACTTTTTGGCCATATCTAGCCTTACTTTTTGGCCAAAAATGGCTCATTTTCATCACTTTTCAATGTTAAAACATCAATTTAACCAAGGCTATAGCCTTACTTTTTGGCCAAAAATGGCTCATTTTCATCACTTTCAATGTTTTTTGGTCATTTTTGAGCAAAATACCAAGCAGCCTTACTTTTTGGCCAAAAATGGCTCATTTTCATCACTTTTCAATGTTCAATCAAAATCAATCAATTTCAAATTTGGTCATTTTTGAGCAAAATACCAAGGCTATAGCCTTACTTTTTGGCCAAAAATGGCTCATTTTCATCACTTTTCAATGTTCAATCAAAATCAATCAATTTCAAATTTGGTCATTTTTGAGCAAAATACCAAGGCTATAGCCTTACTTTTTGGCCAAAAATGGCTCATTTTCATCACTTTTCAATGTTCAATCAAAATCAATCAATTTCAAATTTGGTCATTTTTGAGCAAAATACCAAGGCTATAGCCTTACTTTTTGGCCAAAAATGGCTCATTTTCATCACTTTTCAATGTTCAATCAAAATCAATCAATTTCAAATTTGGTCATTTTTGAGCAAATACCAAGCCTATAGCCTTAATTTTTGGCCAAAAATGGCTCATTTTCATCACTTTTCAATGTTCAATCAAAATCAATCAATTTCAAATTTGGTCATTTTTGAGCAAAATACCAAGGCTATAGCCTTACTTTTTGGCCAAAAATGGCTCATTTTCATCACTTTTCAATGTTCAATCAAAATCAATCAATTTCAAATTTGGTCATTTTTGAGCAAATACTAGTGAACAAGAGCTATAGCCTTACTTTTTGGCCAAAAATGGCTCATTTTCATCACTTTTCAATGTTCAATCAAAATCAATCAATTTCAAATTTGGTCATTTTTGAGCAAAATACCAAGGCTATAGCCTTACTTTTTGGCCAAAAATGGCTCATTTTCATCACTTTTCAATGTTCAATCAAAATCAATCAATTTCAAATTTGGTCATTTTTGAGCAAAATACCAAGGCTATAGCCTTACTTTTTGGCCAAAAATGGCTCATTTTCATCACTTTTCAATGTTCAATCAAAATCAATCAATTTCAAATTTGGTCATTTTTGAGCAAAATACCAAGGCTATAGCCTTACTTTTTGGCCAAAAATGGCTCATTTTCATCACTTTTCAATGTTCAATCAAAATCAATCAATTTCAAATTTGGTCATTTTTGAGCAAAATACCAAGGCTATAGCCTTACTTTTTGGCCAAAAATGGCTCATTTTCATCACTTTTCAATGTTCAATCAAAATCAATCAATTTCAAATTTGGTCATTTTTGAGCAAAATACCAAGGCTATAGCCTTACTTTTTGGCCAAAAATGGCTCATTTTCATCACTTTTCAATGTTCAATCAAAATCAATCAATTTCAAATTTGGTCATTTTTGAGCAAAATACCAAGGCTATAGCCTTACTTTTTGGCCAAAAATGGCTCATTTTCATCACTTTTCAATGTTCAATCAAAATCAATCAATTTCAAATTTGGTCATTTTTGAGCAAAATACCAAGGCTATAGCCTTACTTTTTGGCCAAAAATGGCTCATTTTCATCACTTTTCAATGTTCAATCAAAATCAATCAATTTCAAATTTGGTCATTTTTGAGCAAAATACCAAGGCCTATAGCCTTACTTTTTGGCCAAAAATGGCTCATTTTCATCACTTTTCAATGTTCAATCAAAATCAATCAATTTCAAATTTGGTCATTTTTGAGCAAAATACCAAGGCTATAGCCTTACTTTTTGGCCAAAAATGGCTCATTTTCATCACTTTTCAATGTTCAATCAAAATCAATCAATTTCAAATTTGGTCATTTTTGAGCAAAATACCAAGGCTATAGCCTTACTTTTTGGCCAAAAATGGCTCATTTTCATCACTTTTCAATGTTCAATCAAAATCAATCAATTTCAAATTTGGTCATTTTTGAGCAAAATACCAAGCCTATAGCCTTACTTTTTGGCCAAAAATGGCTCATTTTCATCACTTTTCAATGTTCAATCAAAATCAATCAATTTCAAATTTGGTCATTTTTGAGCAAAATACCAAGGCTATAGCCTTACTTTTTGGCCAAAAATGGCTCATTTTCATCACTTTTCAATGTTCAATCAAAATCAATCAATTTCAAATTTGGTCATTTTTGAGCAAAATACCAAGGCTATAGCCTTACTTTTTGGCCAAAAATGGCTCATTTTCATCACTTTTCAATGTTCAATCAAAATCAATCAATTTCAAATTTGGTCATTTTTGAGCAAAATACCAAGGCTATAGCCTTACTTTTTGGCCAAAAATGGCTCATTTTCATCACTTTTCAATGTTCAATCAAAATCAATCAATTTCAAATTTGGTCATTTTTGAGCAAAATACCAAGGCTATAGCCTTACTTTTTGGCCAAAAATGGCTCATTTTCATCACTTTTCAATGTTCAATCAAAATCAATCAATTTCAAATTTGGTCATTTTTGAGCAAAATACCAAGGCTATAGCCTTACTTTTTGGCCAAAAATGGCTCATTTTCATCACTTTTCAATGTTCAATCAAAATCAATCAATTTCAAATTTGGTCATTTTTGAGCAAAATACCAAGGCTATAGCCTTACTTTTTGGCCAAAAATGGCTCATTTTCATCACTTTTCAATGTTCAATCAAAATCAATCAATTTCAAATTTGGTCATTTTTGAGCAAAATACCAAGGCTATAGCCTTACTTTTTGGCCAAAAATGGCTCATTTTCATCACTTTTCAATGTTCAATCAAAATCAATCAATTTCAAATTTGGTCATTTTTGAGCAAAATACCAAGGCTATAGCCTTACTTTTTGGCCAAAAATGGCTCATTTTCATCACTTTTCAATGTTCAATCAAAATCAATCAATTTCAAATTTGGTCATTTTTGAGCAAAATACCAAGGCTATAGCCTTACTTTTTGGCCAAAAATGGCTCATTTTCATCACTTTTCAATGTTCAATCAAAATCAATCAATTTCAAATTTGGTCATTTTTGAGCAAAATACCAAGGCTATAGCCTTACTTTTTGGCCAAAAATGGCTCATTTTCATCACTTTTCAATGTTCAATCAAAATCAATCAATTTCAAATTTGGTCATTTTTGAGCAAAATACCAAGGCTATAGCCTTACTTTTTGGCCAAAAATGGCTCATTTTCATCACTTTTCAATGTTCAATCAAAATCAATCAATTTCAAATTTGGTCATTTTTGAGCAAAATACCAAGGCTATAGCCTTACTTTTTGGCCAAAAATGGCTCATTTTCATCACTTTTCAATGTTCAATCAAAATCAATCAATTTCAAATTTGGTCATTTTTGAGCAAAATACCAAGGCTATAGCCTTACTTTTTGGCCAAAAATGGCTCATTTTCATCACTTTTCAATGTTCAATCAAAATCAATCAATTTCAAATTTGGTCATTTTTGAGCAAAATACCAAGGCTATAGCCTTACTTTTTGGCCAAAAATGGCTCATTTTCATCACTTTTCAATGTTCAATCAAAATCAATCAATTTCAAATTTGGTCATTTTTGAGCAAAATACCAAGGCTATAGCCTTACTTTTTGGCCAAAAATGGCTCATTTTCATCACTTTTCAATGTTCAATCAAAATCAATCAATTTCAAATTTGGTCATTTTTGAGCAAAATACCAAGGCTATAGCCTTACTTTTTGGCCAAAAATGGCTCATTTTCATCACTTTTCAATGTTCAATCAAAATCAATCAATTTCAAATTTGGTCATTTTTGAGCAAAATACCAAGCCTATAGCCTTACTTTTTGGCCAAAAATGGCTCATTTTCATCACTTTTCAATGTTCAATCAAAATCAATCAATTTCAAATTTGGTCATTTTTGAGCAAAATACCAAGGCTATAGCCTTACTTTTTGGCCAAAAATGGCTCATTTTCATCACTTTTCAATGTTCAATCAAAATCAATCAATTTCAAATTTGGTCATTTTTGAGCAAAATACCAAGGCTATAGCCTTACTTTTTGGCCAAAAATGGCTCATTTTCATCACTTTTCAATGTTCAATCAAAATCAATCAATTTCAAATTTGGTCATTTTTGAGCAAAATACCAAGGCTATAGCCTTACTTTTTGGCCAAAAATGGCTCATTTTCATCACTTTTCAATGTTCAATCAAAATCAATCAATTTCAAATTTGGTCATTTTTGAGCAAAATACCAAGGCTATAGCCTTACTTTTTGGCCAAAAATGGCTCATTTTCATCACTTTTCAATGTTCAATCAAAATCAATCAATTTCAAATTTGGTCATTTTTGAGCAAAATACCAAGGCTATAGCCTTACTTTTTGGCCAAAAATGGCTCATTTTCATCACTTTTCAATGTTCAATCAAAATCAATCAATTTCAAATTTGGTCATTTTTGAGCAAAATACCAAGGCTATAGCCTTACTTTTTGGCCAAAAATGGCTCATTTTCATCACTTTTCAATGTTCAATCAAAATCAATCAATTTCAAATTTGGTCATTTTTGAGCAAAATACCAAGGCTATAGCCTTACTTTTTGGCCAAAAATGGCTCATTTTCATCACTTTTCAATGTTCAATCAAAATCAATCAATTTCAAATTTGGTCATTTTTGAGCAAAATACCAAGGCTATAGCCTTACTTTTTGGCCAAAAATGGCTCATTTTCATCACTTTTCAATGTTCAATCAAAATCAATCAATTTCAAATTTGGTCATTTTTGAGCAAAATACCAAGGCTATAGCCTTACTTTTTGGCCAAAAATGGCTCATTTTCATCACTTTTCAATGTTCAATCAAAATCAATCAATTTCAAATTTGGTCATTTTTGAGCAAAATACCAAGGCTATAGCCTTACTTTTTGGCCAAAAATGGCTCATTTTCATCACTTTTCAATGTTCAATCAAAATCAATCAATTTCAAATTTGGTCATTTTTGAGCAAAATACCAAGGCTATAGCCTTACTTTTTGGCCAAAAATGGCTCATTTTCATCACTTTTCAATGTTCAATCAAAATCAATCAATTTCAAATTTGGTCATTTTTGAGCAAAATACCAAGGCTATAGCCTTACTTTTTGGCCAAAAATGGCTCATTTTCATCACTTTTCAATGTTCAATCAAAATCAATCAATTTCAAATTTGGTCATTTTTGAGCAAAATACCAAGGCTATAGCCTTACTTTTTGGCCAAAAATGGCTCATTTTCATCACTTTTCAATGTTCAATCAAAATCAATCAATTTCAAATTTGGTCATTTTTGAGCAAAATACCAAGGCTATAGCCTTACTTTTTGGCCAAAAATGGCTCATTTTCATCACTTTTCAATGTTCAATCAAAATCAATCAATTTCAAATTTGGTCATTTTTGAGCAAAATACCAAGGCTATAGCCTTACTTTTTGGCCAAAAATGGCTCATTTTCATCACTTTTCAATGTTCAATCAAAATCAATCAATTTCAAATTTGGTCATTTTTGAGCAAAATACCAAGGCTATAGCCTTACTTTTTGGCCAAAAATGGCTCATTTTCATCACTTTTCAATGTTCAATCAAAATCAATCAATTTCAAATTTGGTCATTTTTGAGCAAAATACCAAGGCTATAGCCTTACTTTTTGGCCAAAAATGGCTCATTTTCATCACTTTTCAATGTTCAATCAAAATCAATCAATTTCAAATTTGGTCATTTTTGAGCAAAATACCAAGGCTATAGCCTTACTTTTTGGCCAAAAATGGCTCATTTTCATCACTTTTCAATGTTCAATCAAAATCAATCAATTTCAAATTTGGTCATTTTTGAGCAAAATACCAAGGCTATAGCCTTACTTTTTGGCCAAAAATGGCTCATTTTCATCACTTTTCAATGTTCAATCAAAATCAATCAATTTCAAATTTGGTCATTTTTGAGCAAAATACCAAGGCTATAGCCTTACTTTTTGGCCAAAAATGGCTCATTTTCATCACTTTTCAATGTTCAATCAAAATCAATCAATTTCAAATTTGGTCATTTTTGAGCAAAATACCAAGGCCTATAGCCTTACTTTTTGGCCAAAAATGGCTCATTTTCATCACTTTTCAATGTTCAATCAAAATCAATCAATTTCAAATTTGGTCATTTTTGAGCAAAATACCAAGGCTATAGCCTTACTTTTTGGCCAAAAATGGCTCATTTTCATCACTTTTCAATGTTCAATCAAAATCAATCAATTTCAAATTTGGTCATTTTTGAGCAAAATACCAAGGCTATAGCCTTACTTTTTGGCCAAAAATGGCTCATTTTCATCACTTTTCAATGTTCAATCAAAATCAATCAATTTCAAATTTGGTCATTTTTGAGCAAAATACCAAGGCCTATAGCCTTACTTTTTGGCCAAAAATGGCTCATTTTCATCACTTTTCAATGTTCAATCAAAATCAATCAATTTCAAATTTGGTCATTTTTGAGCAAAATACCAAGGCTATAGCCTTACTTTTTGGCCAAAAATGGCTCATTTTCATCACTTTTCAATGTTCAATCAAAATCAATCAATTTCAAATTTGGTCATTTTTGAGCAAAATACCAAGGCTATAGCCTTACTTTTTGGCCAAAAATGGCTCATTTTCATCACTTTTCAATGTTCAATCAAAATCAATCAATTTCAAATTTGGTCATTTTTGAGCAAAATACCAAGCCTATAGCCTTACTTTTTGGCCAAAAATGGCTCATTTTCATCACTTTTCAATGTTCAATCAAAATCAATCAATTTCAAATTTGGTCATTTTTGAGCAAAATACCAAGGCTATAGCCTTACTTTTTGGCCACAAATGGCTCATTTTCATCACTTTTCAATGTTCAATCAAAATCAATCAATTTCAAATTTGGTCATTTTTGAGCAAAATACCAAGGCTATAGCCTTACTTTTTGGCCAAAAATGGCTCATTTTCATCACTTTTCAATGTTCAATCAAAATCAATCAATTTCAAATTTGGTCATTTTTGAGCAAAATACCAAGGCTATAGCCTTACTTTTTGGCCAAAACTGGCTCATTTTCATCACTTTTCAATGTTCAATCAAAATCAATCAATTTCAAATTTGGTCATTTTTGAGCAAAATACCAAGGCTATAGCCTTACTTTTTGGCCAAAAATGGCTCATTTTCATCACTTTTCAATGTTCAATCAAAATCAATCAATTTCAAATTTGGTCATTTTTGAGCAAAATACCAAGGCTATAGCCTTACTTTTTGGCCAAAAATGGCTCATTTTCATCACTTTTCAATGTTCAATCAAAATCAATCAATTTCAAATTTGGTCATTTTTGAGCAAAATACCAAGGCCTATAGCCTTACTTTTTGGCCAAAAATGGCTCATTTTCATCACTTTTCAATGTTCAATCAAAATCAATCAATTTCAAATTTGGTCATTTTTGAGCAAAATACCAAGGCTATAGCCTTACTTTTTGGCCAAAAATGGCTCATTTTCATCACTTTTCAATGTTCAATCAAAATCAATCAATTTCAAATTTGGTCATTTTTGAGCAAAATACCAAGGCTATAGCCTTACTTTTTGGCCAAAAATGGCTCATTTTCATCACTTTTCAATGTTCAATCAAAATCAATCAATTTCAAATTTGGTCATTTTTGAGCAAAATACCAAGGCTATAGCCTTACTTTTTGGCCAAAAATGGCTCATTTTCATCACTTTTCAATGTTCAATCAAAATCAATCAATTTCAAATTTGGTCATTTTTGAGCAAAATACCAAGGCTATAGCCTTACTTTTTGGCCAAAAATGGCTCATTTTCATCACTTTTCAATGTTCAATCAAAATCAATCAATTTCAAATTTGGTCATTTTTGAGCAAAATACCAAGGCTATAGCCTTACTTTTTGGCCAAAAATGGCTCATTTTCATCACTTTTCAATGTTCAATCAAAATCAATCAATTTCAAATTTGGTCATTTTTGAGCAAAATACCAAGGCTATAGCCTTACTTTTTGGCCAAAAATGGCTCATTTTCATCACTTTTCAATGTTCAATCAAAATCAATCAATTTCAAATTTGGTCATTTTTGAGCAAAATACCAAGGCTATAGCCTTACTTTTTGGCCAAAAATGGCTCATTTTCATCACTTTTCAATGTTCAATCAAAATCAATCAATTTCAAATTTGGTCATTTTTGAGCAAAATACCAAGGCTATAGCCTTACTTTTTGGCCAAAAATGGCTCATTTTCATCACTTTTCAATGTTCAATCAAAATCAATCAATTTCAAATTTGGTCATTTTTGAGCAAAATACCAAGGCTATAGCCTTACTTTTTGGCCAAAAATGGCTCATTTTCATCACTTTTCAATGTTCAATCAAAATCAATCAATTTCAAATTTGGTCATTTTTGAGCAAAATACCAAGGCTATAGCCTTACTTTTTGGCCAAAAATGGCTCATTTTCATCACTTTTCAATGTTCAATCAAAATCAATCAATTTCAAATTTGGTCATTTTTGAGCAAAATACCAAGGCTATAGCCTTACTTTTTGGCCAAAAATGGCTCATTTTCATCACTTTTCAATGTTCAATCAAAATCAATCAATTTCAAATTTGGTCATTTTTGAGCAAAATACCAAGGCTATAGCCTTACTTTTTGGCCACAAATGGCTCATTTTCATCACTTTTCAATGTTCAATCAAAATCAATCAATTTCAAATTTGGTCATTTTTGAGCAAAATACCAAGCCTATAGCCTTACTTTTTGGCCAAAAATGGCTCATTTTCATCACTTTTCAATGTTCAATCAAAATCAATCAATTTCAAATTTGGTCATTTTTGAGCAAAATACCAAGCCTATAGCCTTACTTTTTGGCCAAAAATGGCTCATTTTCATCACTTTTCAATGTTCAATCAAAATCAATCAATTTCAAATTTGGTCATTTTTGAGCAAAATACCAAGGCTATAGCCTTACTTTTTGGCCACAAATGGCTCATTTTCATCACTTTTCAATGTTCAATCAAAATCAATCAATTTCAAATTTGGTCATTTTTGAGCAAAATACCAAGCCTATAGCCTTACTTTTTGGCCAAAAATGGCTCATTTTCATCACTTTTCAATGTTCAATCAAAATCAATCAATTTCAAATTTGGTCATTTTTGAGCAAAATACCAAGCCTATAGCCTTACTTTTTGGCCAAAAATGGCTCATTTTCATCACTTTTCAATGTTCAATCAAAATCAATCAATTTCAAATTTGGTCATTTTTGAGCAAAATACCAAGGCTATAGCCTTACTTTTTGGCCAAAAATGGCTCATTTTCATCACTTTTCAATGTTCAATCAAAATCAATCAATTTCAAATTTGGTCATTTTTGAGCAAAATACCAAGCCTATAGCCTTACTTTTTGGCCAAAAATGGCTCATTTTCATCACTTTTCAATGTTCAATCAAAATCAATCAATTTCAAATTTGGTCATTTTTGAGCAAAAATACCAAGGCTATAGCCTTACTTTTTGGCCAAAAATGGCTCATTTTCATCACTTTTCAATGTTCAATCAAAATCAATCAATTTCAAATTTGGTCATTTTGAGCAAAATACCAAGGCTATAGCCTTACTTTTTGGCCAAAAATGGCTCATTTTCATCACTTTTCAATGTTCAATCAAAATCAATCAATTTCAAATTTGGTCATTTTTGAGCAAAATAAATGCCCAGTAAAGCCTATAGCCTTACTTTTTGGCCAAAAATGGCTCATTTTCATCACTTTTCAATGTTCAATCAAAATCAATCAATTTCAAATTTGGTCATTTTTGAGCAAAATACCAAGCCTATAGCCTTACTTTTTGGCCAAAAATGGCTCATTTTCATCACTTTTCAATGTTCAATCAAAATCAATCAATTTCAAATTTGGTCATTTTTGAGCAAAATACCAAGGCTATAGCCTTACTTTTTGGCCAAAAATGGCTCATTTTCATCACTTTTCAATGTTCAATCAAAATCAATCAATTTCAAATTTGGTCATTTTTGAGCAAAATACCAAGCCTATAGCCTTACTTTTTGGCCAAAAATGGCTCATTTTCATCACTTTTCAATGTTCAATCAAAATCAATCAATTTCAAATTTGGTCATTTTTGAGCAAAATACCAAGGCTATAGCCTTACTTTTTGGCCAAAAATGGCTCATTTTCATCACTTTTCAATGTTCAATCAAAATCAATCAATTTCAAATTTGGTCATTTTTGAGCAAAATACCAAGCCTATAGCCTTACTTTTTGGCCAAAAATGGCTCATTTTCATCACTTTTCAATGTTCAATCAAAATCAATCAATTTCAAATTTGGTCATTTTTGAGCAAAATACCAAGGCTATAGCCTTACTTTTTGGCCAAAAATGGCTCATTTTCATCACTTTTCAATGTTCAATCAAAATCAATCAATTTCAAATTTGGTCATTTTTGAGCAAAATACCAAGGCTATAGCCTTACTTTTTGGCCAAAAATGGCTCATTTTCATCACTTTTCAATGTTCAATCAAAATCAATCAATTTCAAATTTGGTCATTTTTGAGCAAAATACCAAGCCTATAGCCTTACTTTTTGGCCAAAAATGGCTCATTTTCATCACTTTTCAATGTTCAATCAAAATCAATCAATTTCAAATTTGGTCATTTTTGAGCAAAATACCAAGCCTATAGCCTTACTTTTTGGCCAAAAATGGCTCATTTTCATCACTTTTCAATGTTCAATCAAAATCAATCAATTTCAAATTTGGTCATTTTTGAGCAAAATACCAAGGCTATAGCCTTACTTTTTGGCCAAAAATGGCTCATTTTCATCACTTTTCAATGTTCAATCAAAATCAATCAATTTCAAATTTGGTCATTTTTGAGCAAAATACCAAGCCTATAGCCTTACTTTTTGGCCAAAAATGGCTCATTTTCATCACTTTTCAATGTTCAATCAAAATCAATCAATTTCAAATTTGGTCATTTTTGAGCAAAATACCAAGGCTATAGCCTTACTTTTTGGCCAAAAATGGCTCATTTTCATCACTTTTCAATGTTCAATCAAAATCAATCAATTTCAAATTTGGTCATTTTTGAGCAAAATACCAAGCCTATAGCCTTACTTTTTGGCCAAAAATGGCTCATTTTCATCACTTTTCAATGTTCAATCAAAATCAATCAATTTCAAATTTGGTCATTTTTGAGCAAAATACCAAGCCTATAGCCTTACTTTTGGCCAAAAATGGCTCATTTTCATCACTTTTCAATGTTCAATCAAAATCAATCAATTTCAAATTTGGTCATTTTTGAGCAAAATACCAAGCCTATAGCCTTACTTTTTGGCCAAAAATGGCTCATTTTCATCACTTTTCAATGTTCAATCAAAATCAATCAATTTCAAATTTGGTCATTTTTGAGCAAAATACCAAGGCTATAGCCTTACTTTTTGGCCAAAAATGGCTCATTTTCATCACTTTTCAATGTTCAATCAAAATCAATCAATTTCAAATTTGGTCATTTTTGAGCAAAATACCAAGCCTATAGCCTTACTTTTTGGCCAAAAATGGCTCATTTTCATCACTTTTCAATGTTCAATCAAAATCAATCAATTTCAAATTTGGTCATTTTTGAGCAAAATACCAAGGCTATAGCCTTACTTTTTGGCCAAAAATGGCTCATTTTCATCACTTTTCAATGTTCAATCAAAATCAATCAATTTCAAATTTGGTCATTTTTGAGCAAAATACCAAGCCTATAGCCTTACTTTTTGGCCAAAAATGGCTCATTTTCATCACTTTTCAATGTTCAATCAAAATCAATCAATTTCAAATTTGGTCATTTTTGAGCAAAATACCAAGGCTATAGCCTTACTTTTTGGCCAAAAATGGCTCATTTTCATCACTTTTCAATGTTCAATCAAAATCAATCAATTTCAAATTTGGTCATTTTTGAGCAAAATACCAAGGCTATAGCCTTACTTTTTGGCCAAAAATGGCTCATTTTCATCACTTTTCAATGTTCAATCAAAATCAATCAATTTCAAATTTGGTCATTTTTGAGCAAAATACCAAGCCTATAGCCTTACTTTTTGGCCAAAAATGGCTCATTTTCATCACTTTTCAATGTTCAATCAAAATCAATCAATTTCAAATTTGGTCATTTTTGAGCAAAATACCAAGCCTATAGCCTTACTTTTTGGCCAAAAATGGCTCATTTTCATCACTTTTCAATGTTCAATCAAAATCAATCAATTTCAAATTTGGTCATTTTTGAGCAAAATACCAAGGCTATAGCCTTACTTTTTGGCCAAAAATGGCTCATTTTCATCACTTTTCAATGTTCAATCAAAATCAATCAATTTCAAATTTGGTCATTTTTGAGCAAAATACCAAGCCTATAGCCTTACTTTTTGGCCAAAAATGGCTCATTTTCATCACTTTTCAATGTTCAATCAAAATCAATCAATTTCAAATTTGGTCATTTTTGAGCAAAATACCAAGGCTATAGCCTTACTTTTTGGCCAAAAATGGCTCATTTTCATCACTTTTCAATGTTCAATCAAAATCAATCAATTTCAAATTTGGTCATTTTTGAGCAAAATACCAAGCCTATAGCCTTACTTTTTGGCCAAAAATGGCTCATTTTCATCACTTTTCAATGTTCAATCAAAATCAATCAATTTCAAATTTGGTCATTTTTGAGCAAAATACCAAGGCTATAGCCTTACTTTTTGGCCAAAAATGGCTCATTTTCATCACTTTTCAATGTTCAATCAAAATCAATCAATTTCAAATTTGGTCATTTTTGAGCAAAATACCAAGGCTATAGCCTTACTTTTTGGCCAAAAATGGCTCATTTTCATCACTTTTCAATGTTCAATCAAAATCAATCAATTTCAAATTTGGTCATTTTTGAGCAAAATACCAAGCCTATAGCCTTACTTTTTGGCCAAAAATGGCTCATTTTCATCACTTTTCAATGTTCAATCAAAATCAATCAATTTCAAATTTGGTCATTTTTGAGCAAAATACCAAGGCTATAGCCTTACTTTTTGGCCAAAAATGGCTCATTTTCATCACTTTTCAATGTTCAATCAAAATCAATCAATTTCAAATTTGGTCATTTTTGAGCAAAATACCAAGGCTATAGCCTTACTTTTTGGCCAAAAATGGCTCATTTTCATCACTTTTCAATGTTCAATCAAAATCAATCAATTTCAAATTTGGTCATTTTTGAGCAAAATACCAAGCCTATAGCCTTACTTTTTGGCCAAAAATGGCTCATTTTCATCACTTTTCAATGTTCAATCAAAATCAATCAATTTCAAATTTGGTCATTTTTGAGCAAAATACCAAGGCTATAGCCTTACTTTTTGGCCAAAAATGGCTCATTTTCATCACTTTTCAATGTCCAATCAAAATCAATTAAATTTCAAGTGTGATCATTTGTGAGGAAAATATAGACTGCGGGTTACAGGTCGTAAAAGGTGCAGTGAAGTGATAATTATGAAATATATAGGAGTCAGATCTGGAGTTGTGTAGTGGCAAATAAAATGAGTATCTAGCGTGCGCAATTTATGAAGGTCCAGTATGGTAATAAAATGCTAAAGAAATATTATATGAAATACAACTTACCAGTCACTGAGATCTTGCTGCACTCTTGCATGATCCTTAGATTCAGAGGCATATTCAGCTTCTGATAAATCGTTAGTTACTCCAGGCTCAAGAAATATATGGCTGTATTGTACCTTGATAACTTCCACCTGAGTCTTCATCGGTCCATTCCTCATGCGAATCGGCTGCATTGAACGATTCATCATCTATACCATGGCTTTCATACCCCGCCAGACGTCATGTGCCAACATAACGTTTCACACTTACGATGATGTGAGCCCTCTTTTTATGGGAAAACACTCGCGAACACGCAGAAAACCTATATAGGACCTCTTTTATACACAGACACTATAGTGCAAACAAATTTCGCTTCACTGTGCCCGATAAACAAACCGAACATTAGTCACTGACTTTTCCCAGATAGCTATGCTTTTCCAACAGCTGTCCACGACTTTTCCCGGTTTCCATAGACACTCCTAAAAAAATCGATATCCTCCACGTGTACCAGGTTGTGTGGTAAATTTGAAAACGGTGGTATGTCGTAAAGGCAATATGAGAAGCATCCTTGCTGCAGTGGATCGATGGTTAAATTGACAGTTAGGTAGGGGGGCTACGAAAGTCATAAAAAGACCACTGGCTGAGAGAATTCCGTGTGCTTGAAAAAGGAGTATTTACTGGTGCTGCAGTTATCTCGATTATTTTATCTCAATTGGACATATTTGTCTCTGTATATATACTAAATTAATCAATACATGCCTATCTATAAATTTTGTTAGGAATCAAGCAGAAAAGGGAGGACCTGTCTTCAATTCAGAGATCACCATTTGAAATAATTAAGAGAATTTCCTCAAACACTAACGTATCATATTTTCATGTAGTCAGCAGCAACAATTTTACACTGACGCTGACAAGAAATAAGAAACTTTTGATTTCACAGACAGAATATGAATCATTAATGGTCTTCACTCTCTATGCCAAAGTAATAGTAAAGTTTCGTAATGTTGCAGACTAAATTCATGTTACCTTGCACAATAGATGTATACGTACATACATACATACATATGTATATATACTGTATATATATATATATATATATATATATATATATATATATATATATATATATATATATATATATATATATATATATATATATATATATATATATATATATATATATATATATATATATATATATATATATATATATATATATATATATATATATTATATATAGTAGGTGGTTGAAAATGAAAGTACACATTACAAAATTGTGTGGCCTAATTTTACTTAGGAACATTCACCTACTGTTGCGTTATTCACAACACACTATTGGAATACTTTCCAATGTGTGTCTCACAAACTCTCAAAAACTGATCCTTTAAAACATTGAAAATGTACAAGTAATGGAAAATTAACTCCCTGAAAAAACACTGTGCGGTAGCAGCCGATGGCATTAGAGGAAAGCCGCCTAGACATGCACATACCCATCTAGACAGCAAACAAACGTAAAGCAGTTGGAAGGCAATTCTTAGTCAAAGCCTAGTAATGCTCGTATTAACATGCTTGCATCCTATAACAGATGTGGGGGTGCGAACGGAACAGATGTGGGGGTGCGAACGGAACAGATGTGGGGGTGCGAACGGAACAGATGTGGGGGTGCGAACGGAACAGATGTGGGGGTGCGAAGGGAGCAGACGTTACTGAGAAGGATTCATAGGGGCGGAGATCATAAGGGACCTGGTATAGAGGCTCCGCCTTATTAAAAACAATTCATAATACAGCGGTTGAAGATAAGGACAGAACACTATGAATGTATAATCAAGTCAAAGTATCCACAATAGTATTCATCAAAGCAGCCATGTGATCCCATCGAAAGTAATATGCAATATGAATTTCACTCCTAGTCGTCGTTCGAATACTGCTTCAACGGGCATGGCCTTATGAATTCTTGACCTCGTTCATGAATCCACTTATTTGCGACTGTAACCGAGGCAGAAGAAAAATCACACAATGGCTGGGACTCAAAACAATTGCAGATAATATTGGGTAATGGAGGTTGGTCCAAGGCAGCGTTTGCAGATAAGGAGGCGCAATGTATTACTCTTATTACAAGTTTGTCTTAATTACAATAGCATATAAAGTATGTGCTTGTATAAATATATATAAAAACATATATACTTAAATTAAAGTGCAAGTGCGAGAAAATAACTGATATGAAAGCTTCAGAAATGAACAAAACAACTGTCCTTGCTTCTGCTGAATGCAGTTTCTCTGTCAAATTAAATTTCAAAATTAAACCTTGTTTGTCCTAAGACCATGTAATCATGTCGATCTAACAGAAAGGTATCACAGAAGGCGATAAATATCACTAAAGGATTCAGGAAGAGAATAAAGTAAGTCTAGTGATTGTATTTACCCCACTTTTCTCCAAGGAGCACTGGACAAGCTGCATGGCGTGTGTTGTAATCACCGCTACCGTCAGTATTCAGGTTGTACCAATACGCAGCATCTCCCTATACAGATATGCAATACTTATAATGAGGACAACCAAAGTTAAGTGTGTTATCGTAAGTCTGTTTTGTCGACACAATTACCAACATTGCTCGCGTCTATCGATGCCACGGTATCATGGCAGTCGCTAGTAATACGATGACCTTTGTTTAATTCCAAGTATATTTCGGTCTATTCCTGATACGGAGGTTACACAGAATACTGCTGTACAGCTATACTTTATACATAAGAAAAAGTTAGCAAATTCTGTTGACTGCATTCACCTGGTTAAAGCTATTCAACAACAATATGCATTCCCAGAAACCCCCCCCCCCAGGTATACCAAAAATTGTATTCATTGGTCTCTAATAATTGGGTAAGGGCTGAAATACACGGGGGGAGTGGAAACAGTTTGAAAATTAATAAATGGGAGTTGGAATAATAAACGGGGGGGGGGTTGGAATTTTTCATAACTAATATGTGATTAGTTGTAAACTGAGAGTAAAAAGAAATAGTATCAACACAATGTATACATTAGCTTCAGAAATCTTAGTATCATTTACAAGTCATCATCTACTAGCCTGTGAGAATGTTTCTGTCTACATCATATAGCTATCTTTCATGTCCTGGATCTTATAATAAATAGGTGGGAGGAGGGTTCCACTAAGCTCCCGGGGGAATGGATGTGTTCGAAAATTAATAATGTCCCATCGTTTATTGGAAACCAAAGCGCGCCAAATTAAACTCTCAAGTCCATTTCAATCAAAAAATGCAAACGGTATGGGTTTGCTATTATGGAGAGGCCAAATCAAGAAATCTTAAATGGCGGCGTAAGCACAACAAAAAGTAGGAAAATACATATGCCTCTGAAAAGACAACCACACAACGAACTATGAAGGAAGCTAACCCAGTACATGACTTTTATCAGGAAAATTTTTCAAAGGAACTTCTGGGCTGTGTTATCTAATTTAGTTAATTAAATTTTAAAGTGAAAGTGAGATGAAATAAGTGATCCAAGCGGGATAAGAACTCGGGAGCCTCGAATTTGTGTGTCCAGTGCTCTGTCACTGAGCTATCCCGATGTCGGATCCCACTCGGGTCACCAAGAGGCCGTTTTCATGAGCAAAATCATCCCTGATTGAGTTTCAACTCGGCTAATAGAGAACACAAATGTAAATCGTGGCATTGTTTACACACGGAAATCCCAACCCGCGGTGAGTTCGATTCACTTCCTCAACCCGGGGCGAAATTTCCATGTAAACACAAATTTACGTTTGATTGGCTGGTTAGCCAATCTTCATAACTGAGTACAGCGTCAATAACAGCATATGAAACTCACACGTCAGATGAAAGCACAAGAAAAGTCCTCACATTTCAGCCCGGGTTGAGTTTTATCATGAGGAGGGTCTCATATTTTCTAGTACTGTCACTTCACATCTTTCCCAAGCGCTGTTGTCTGTAGTTAACTAATTAATTAGCTTAAGCTCATCATTCCTACAACTGCAAAGAAACAGCATCCCAAGAAGTCAGAGAAACAATTGTTTATGAGAAAGAACCTAAATTACACTGTAATAATAATTTTCAACAATCGCGAAGGGATAAAAGGACTACGGTAAACAAAAGAAGTGACGGCACACAATTAGGATGGCCATAAGTGCAAGTTATCATGACAGAAAGCTTACCATGCTCGGCCTAATTTGCTGGTGAATATTTGTGAAAACAGTGCCACCTCCCATCTCTACATCTGAGAGCTGATAAAAATAAAGCAACTGATTTTTTAAACATTTATTCAGTGACGCAAACAAGTTTAGTTAGGTAAGTAACTGAGGTTGAAATAATGAACCAGAAGTGGAAGAAACCAAGGAACAATAAAAAACTGACGAGACAGAAATGATGAAACAATGGAAAAAGCTATTCGAGTAGTAAATGGCACTGCAATACTTCCATACTGCACGAATGAACTAAAGAATGGTCCCGTTCCATCGTGCAATAGTGAAAAATTCCGTCTAAGAGATATTATTCTCTTCTTATTTCATGGTTTCAGCACTACAAAACTTTATCATGACTTTCTTTACCATTGCAGTCGTCTTTACCATGGTCGAATTTGTGTAATACTGCAGTGTTACAACGACAGTCATACTCTTCACAACACACAACACTGAAATACATGGAATATCATGGGAAATTTATGCAAATTGGATCCATGAGGTGATAAGCTGTCGTCAAGATTTGAATTTCAAATGTACATCTACTTATCACCTTGTTTTAGGTCTCAAAATTCGAACTGATGGGTATGCAGAGAAAATATTTGGAAAATGGATGTCGATGGGTTCTATCGTTGAGAATTCACCACAGTCAGTTGACAGTAAAAAGACGCATAAATTAACATAAAAACTTACATATATCAAGAAAGTTGCTATCCTGTTTCCTAAGCTATCAACAATAGCTGAAGCTTTTGCACCCTGAAATAGAATCAGAACGTTGTTTCAAATGTGACTTATCATACTGAAATGGAATTAAAGTAAGAAATAATCATAACAAAAACAAATATAAGACAAAAAAGAAATAGTTCCAGATACTTATTTTGGTCCAGGAAATTGAACCAAATCAGCACGCTCTAGATTCTATAAAAAACGACCAATCTGTTAAATTCAAGCAAGTAATATTAAAATAGCCTCCCCATTTTTTGATCTGATTTGATCTGATTTGACTTGATTTGATCTGATTTGACTTGATTTGCTCCATATTGACAGTTGGCAATTAAAATAGTACAAAAAGATGGCAATTTAAACCAACTATTTACAAAAAAAAATCTATATATACTATATATATATATATATATATATATATATATATATATATATATATATATATATATATATATATATATATATATATATATATATATATATATATATATATATATATATATATATATATATATATATATATATATATATATATATATATATATATATATATATATATATATATATATATATATATATAATAAATTAATTAGCGGCATAATCTACAGGCGCATTCTTATCCTTTGCTTGGGTAGATTCACAACAAATAGAAATAGATCATTCTGTGGTGCATCGGGCAGAAGTATTGTATGTAAAAATAATAATGATGGTCCGGAAAGAATAACTGCTTCAATTCACCAAAAATGCAAGGGACAATAAAAACATGAAAAAGTCAGTCTCGTTTCGAAAACAAAAAGGACAACGATGAACAAAACTTTAAAAATAATGTAGCAGGGAACTTAAAGTTGACAATAAGGTCCTTACCGCACCATATCGATAAGTAAGCGTGTTGTTTTTACGACGCGACGGAGGAGGACGAATTGGAGTTAGCTGCAATAGAAATGAACAATTAAGATCTAACGAGTCGTTCCCACTGATTTTGGAGTGATCATGTAGGGTAGCTATGTCCATCATGCGAAAAATGGTATCGTCCTTGTAAATAATTGGACGAATTGGAGTTAGCTGCAATAGAAATGAACAATTAAGATCTAACGAGTCGTTCCCACTGATTTTGGAGTGATTCGTAAAAGGCCTATAGATGGCTAAAATGGATGGCTAAAATGTTATAAGATCTCAGAATTATTCCAGATCTCCCCCTGTTCAATAGGAACCTAAGAGTAATTGTCAAAGGATCATGTAGGGTAGCTATGTCCATCATGCGAAAAATGGTATCGTCCTTGTAAATAATTGGACGAATTGGAGTTAGCTGCAATAGAAATGAACAATTAAGATCTAACGAGTCGTTCCCACTGATTTTGGAGTGATTCGTAAAAGGCCTTCAGTATCTCACGTGATTTCCTATTGATTTGAGAGTGTTCGGTAAAGGGTCTTTATTATATCACATGACTTCCTACTGATCTGGGAGTGTCCCGTAATGGCCCTTTAGAATATACACAAAAATTCCGGACTACGGAATGAAATTCTAAGAACGACGATAAGATTATTCTTCCTGGGAGGATTTCTAGTAAGCACTACCAACAAATACCTAAATATTTCTATTTGCCAATAGTAGGCGAACAGGCTTCAATATTTTCGGGCGTCACTCTTAATCAAGAACATAAAGATTCAGCACAACAAAGCTTCCAAGCTGTATATTGAAAAGGAGCAATCGATAGAATCAAATTAAGAATGGCACAGTTTCTTTGCTGCCGATGTATTTGAGTGCCTGAGTCTGAATCTAGGTGGTAACCATCTTGGTTTCAAATACATATGTTATTTATTATATAATACACCCAATTTTACGATACAACGTACGTCACTACACTAAAAATGGTTATTTCAGGTGAATATCGGCCGAAAGTATGAACAGGGCATGAGCCTACAGCAGTAGAAGTGTCCAGGTGGGTAGATAACCTTCCATCTGTCTACATTGAAGCAGTTACCTTGCTCCAATTCTAACAGACTCAGAAAAAGACAAATGAAAGATGATACAAGTGATCATATACATTTATGAGTGTAAAGCGAAAAAGCTTCTGGCAAGTGTTGGGAAATGGTGGCTTTCCAGGAGGGACCAACAGAACTTTGGTATCTGTATTGCTACGGGGGGGGGGGCGCTTATTAATTTCTCAGGTTTCTTCCGATCCCGAGGTTTATTAGGATCCCCCGTTTACTAAATTTCAAGGAATGAAAAATTTCCTGGAAGTTTTTCCTTGCGAACAGAAATCGTTCTTTCACCAAGTGATAGTGCCCATTTTCACCACATGAATGTGTCTTTTGATGTTTTTCAGAAGCACAATAGATGGCTAAAATGTTATAAGATCTCAGAATTATTCCAGATCTCCCCCTGTTCAATAGGAACCTAAGAGTAATTGTCAAAGGATCATGTAGGGTAGCTATGTCCATCATGCGAAAAATGGTATCGTCCTTGTAAATAAGTCTTGTTAGGCTAAACAATTTTAGGTTGTGCACAAAAAGATTGGTCGTTGTAAAGACAAGCAAAATTAACAATTGTCATTACTGTTGGGGAGGATACAAAAGCCCAAAGGTCTATGCCGCAAGATCTACACATACTTTGACAAGAAACCATGCATGCCAACACGGTCTAGATATCTACCTGAGGTTTACAACTAGGCGCCTTTCTATTTTTAAAGAATTAGGAATAATTTAATCACTTACCCGAGAGAAGTCAAAATGAGTGTCGTAATGACCACCTATGCCATAGTTTGCAATCTGGCAAGGGAAAGGGAAACTTACAAAATCAAATCGTTAAACATAGGCAGCATCAATGAAAAGCAGCTATTTGTATATGTATCTCTGAGGACTTACTAATTAATGTGAAATATAAATAAATGACTGATTGACTGACTGACTGACTGACTGACTGACTGACTGACGGAATGAATGAATGAATAAATGAATGAATGAACGAATTAGTGAGTGAATGAAAGCATGAATAAATGGCTGAATAAATTATTGGTCAAACAAGAGGAAAAATTGGTCATAGCTTTGACAACAGAAACATTTTTAAAGGACTAGAAAAAAGGAGTTGGGAACGAAATTTGTTGGGAAACGACAAACCTGGCTGATTGCATAGTATCAGACGGAAAAACAGAAAAGTAGAAAGCAGAATGAACAGAAAATACTAAAAAAAGACATTTATCTATTTGTTTATTTACAATCTTTAAAGTTGGAATATACGTGAACACATGGACAAGGGATGTTGCATATATATTAACAATATACTGGAATATATGTGTTGGGGCTTTTGAAATAGATGACAGTAATGTAGGAGGGGAAGAAAAGAGTCAATGGATTACCAAACTATTATGTCAGCCATATCGTCGTAGTAGTCGTCTTTGCCGTCTTCGTCGTCATTGTCATGATCAATATGTCATAGTCATCGTCATCGTTTTGATCGTCACGTCATCATCGCTGCCCCACTCTTCACGGCCGAGTTTCAAACTGATCTGAAATTTCTCATGTGAAGGCCCTCTTAAAGCAGTCAAGAAGAGAGAGAATAAAATAGAAATGAGATCGTGTTGTGAAACCACCAGGCTACAACAGATTGCATAAAAATGTCCAGAAAAATACAAAATTGACATTAAAATAATGTTTAGCATTCTCCAAATTCCTAGCTTCAAAGAAAAATTGCAGACAAATGTCATCCAATAATGTTCACAATGTCCGTGATGCACTGACAACGATTTGCCAATTTCTTAAATTTCACTTAGTAAAACCTAGCTACTCTCAATTAGTCGCATTTATCTCTAAATACCAGTATAACTGATTTCTAGCTAATGTTGCTTGTATCCAACAATACTGAGGACTAGGGCAGAAAGCATCACTTTAGCAACCACTGTCAAAAACAATCCAATGATCCGACCATACACTATACAATAGACATAATGTTACCGTATAGTAGGTTATCTCAAATTTTTAAGGAAGCGACACGCAAATCAACTTCAAAGCCCAGTAAATGATAACAATCAAATAACATAGCAGTCTTGCCTGTTCATAAATTCTTATCTATACTTTGAAGCATATCCTTATCTACAGTGAATAACCATTTCTTTGAACTGCCTCCAGTGTCGGTCTAATTTCCAACTTGCGCGAAATGACTACAGATCAGTATCTGTGATAATATCCCCCTCCGGCATCACATACTCATAAGCGCACGCTGAAATGGGACCTCTATGCAAGGCTAGGGACTGGAGTGTCAAGAGGTGATAGTAATGCCAAGAAATTTCCAGTCACTTCTTCAAGGTATAAACTCAAATTGATACGCAGGTAAGAAAGTAGGACATACAGGATCGTAAATAAGGATGAATAGACTGTAGCCAATTTCAATGTAGCCAAACCGCTTAATTAACATCCAAGATCGTCAGGAATAATTATCTGTTGATAAGTAACCACATATATGTAGAGGTACACTTGATTGATTCGCTACCAGATTCAAATTTGACAGTACAGTAGATCCTTGAATATTCGTCCTTCGATTTAATCTCCTCTTCAATAACCGTTTCTCGATTAACCAGTCGCTCTAGCGGACATGAATGCTTGTTTTCCACTTCAAAACTTGACTATCCGCATGCCGGTGTGAAAAATTGAGTGCATTTCTGGCTGGTTAGGACCGTTAAAGCTGTACAAAATGGAAACAAAAGCAAGCTGAAACTGAAATGCAACGTTTGCGAACCGAGAAAGAAAGAAGACTAACAGTTGATTTTGCACCATGTAGACCAACTTTTACGACATATTTTTTATTTTGGAACTAAAATTAACTGGCATTTCTGACTATCCGCGCCCGTTCTGGAAAGTCCCGTGACTAAAGCAAACTGAAAATCGACGAGGTAATGCACTGCTTGCCAACAGGCTACACTGCATACACTTTCCAAACACGATACCATCTACATGCAGGGTTGATAGCGGCTTTTAAGATAAATTGCGCAACCAAGACTACAACAATGTGACAAATCTGTCAGTCTATAGTTTACAGTATTGTAAAATCATTAAAGGGTGTATACTATGGCGTGCACGTGCGTAAATGTGAGCTTAATATCTGTCTTTGCATGGCCATTTCGTGCAGATAGTTGCTGTGTATGGTACTTGTTAGTCTGCTTAGTGTGGCGTGCTGTGGTGTGGGTTAATGTGGCGTGGTTTGGTGTGCTGTGGTGTGGGTTAATGTGGCGTGGTTTGGTGTGGTGTGGTTTGGTGTGGTGTGGTGTGGCGGTGTGTATGTCTTTCTAATGCGTCTGCTTATGGCATGAATGCTTGTTGTGCTTGCTTCTGGTGTGGGTGTGTGTGTGTGTGTGTGTGTGTGTGTGTTTGTGTTTGTGTTTGTGTGTGTGTGTGTGTGTGTGTGTGTGTGTGTGTGTGTGTTTGTGTGTGTGCATGCGCGTGCATGTGAAAGTGCTAGATGATTGGATGGCAGGCGTGGGGCCTAGCACCTCAAGTTATTCATTGGCAAACTCATAGATCAGTTGGACAAATCATGAATTCGTCGGCAAATACCTACAGTGTGTTGTTGGTTGGCATAAAGGGGAGAACTCTCATATTGAATTTAAATTATGCGAACAGCTACTTACTATGTTTCTGCAGAGGGCACGGAAACACGCAAACAAAAAGAAAAAATCCAAAACGTAACGACTACCGTGAGAAGTCCCACCGAGAAAATTCCGCAGGCACGGTGCAAATGAGAAAAAAATGGTGCCCCCAGGTACCGTCATTTTGAAATTTACAAGTCACTAAAGGATCCTTTGCGGGCCCCTCCTAAGCTCGGGGGTCGGGGCAATCTGCTTCACTTGATCACTTATCCGCAGGACTGACTGTTCAACTTTATCGCATAAAACTGGTCAAAGAATAACTTCGAAACGGAGAACTGCAGCGATTTTAAAGAACATAATTATTAAAAGATGAAGAAAAATAGAAAAACTGCTTGGAACAAAAAATTTACAATATGTGTGGCTGAAGATCATAATGAGTTACCTGTAGACTTTCTGCCGAATTCATATTGAGGCCAGAGTAAGCACCAACTCTCCTATCTACACGCCTTATCAATGGATCATCATCATTTTCAAGCCAAGCACTACAAAAGAGAATGTCGTTATTGGTTCTCAATCTAATAACTTATTTTCTACCTCTGATACATACACACACACACACACACACACACACACACACATATATATATATATATATTGCCTAGATAGCAGCCTAGATAAAATGATGAGAAAATCACTCAAGGTTAAACAACGAATTAGTATAGGAACTGGATTACAGACCAATCTAATTAGAAGCAATTAGAGGCTTGCCCTTTAGCTAATAGATTTATAGATCTTGTCAGTCTTAAAATACCATCTGTGAACAGCATGAGGACCAAATTTTAGAAATTTGCTACTTATAAGAGGGTTCAAATCAGCAAGTAGGCTATCATCTTTAGAAACAAAGGTTTACCTTTGAAAATTATGGTGTAACTATGTAATGGCAGAAAACGGCCATTATTCCGGAGACTACGAGGGGAAACTTGTAGATGGGTAAATTGCAAAAATAGCCAAACCCTGAAAGGGGGTGCTTGAAACAGCTACAGAGCAATGAAAGTTAAATTGGAAAGTACCTCTTGCTTATTCTGTAGTCTGCAAATTCGATCCGTCCAGTGGATGGATTGTGAACGGTTGCACGATTCAGCTAAGGACATAAATCAAGCAAAAAATGAGACAGAAAATAGGTAAGAGGAAAGAACTGGTAGTGTGGTTCGTCAACAGAATAGTATGACAAGACAAAGGCAATGAGAAAGCTTGCTAATATGACCTTAAAGGTACAGAGAACAACAATATTTTCGAAAAACATCGGATACTTCTAGCGAACCTATCTGTCTCTTTTTGAAATTACCTCAGTCTCAAAGTGTAGAGAAAATTTTGTACAAGGGGAGCTCCTATAATATCAAGGGCGTGGTAAAGACGACACTCTGATGAGAGGCTACATGCTTTGTAGTTTTTGAGACATTTATAATTCCCCATCTTTTCCTCCCCACCTTTTCCTCCCCATCTTTTCCTCCCCATCTTTTCTCATCAGATGGAGGATCAAATATCTATGGTAGAAATAATGAGAAAAACAGCTGTAGTCTGATTCCTAGAACCAGAACGACGACATAAAGTCCTGATGATCCAGTGATTTTTCATTCTATTACAACACACCATTAATGACTAACCGTTAACTATTCGACGTAAAAACTTCGATATAAACGTTTCGGACCCACTCCGGAGTCTGATTCTACAGAATGAGGAAGAGGAGGAGGAGGAAGAGGAGGAGGAGGAAGAGGAAAGATTTGGGTATGAACACTAGGAATGCGTCGAAATTCGTATACCACAACAATTTCTCATCGCTCTGGCCTCATCATAAAACAAGCATCTGCGCTGATTTGGTCCGTGATGGTGACACGATCACGCAACAAATCAGCGCAGATAAATGCTCTATGTACCTAAATGCTTGTCTAATAGGCAGTGCGTGTGTATCAGGGAAAAGGGACAATGGCAGCTAGAGAAACTAATACTGCTTGAGAATAGAGACGCTTCATCATCTTGCCTAAAGCCGCTGTTGGTTTTTGACTTTGCCGCTAATCCCTTCTAAGACCGCGCTTAATATAACGATCCACAAAGTAACATTTTCATGTATTATAACATAACCCACCACTGGCAAGGCTAATTCCTTGATTCTCTGCACTTCATTTTCATTCAATACTTTCCTGAACAGGAAAATATCAGGATTAATGTGCACTCTCTCAACCTTCGCTGGCTTGAAAATGAGCAATGGGTGCGATGTCTTATACCAACAAAGCAGTTTGTGTCTGTGTCTTCGCGCCTAAAATGCATAGTTTGTCTCAGTCATATAATCAATATGTATAGGACTAGATATATGTTAGCAAGGGAAATGAGGAAGGTCAGTAACTAAACTGTGACACAGAAACAAATAAATGCAAGCGTAATCCTAATTCAAATCCTTAGCATTTCAAGCCAACAATTATAATCTTGTCAGCATGCTTTAAAATCTCAACTCCAGAGAGCTTTAAACAATGGCATAAAGCGCAAGACATATGAATGCACTATAGCAGTGAAGTACGATAAAAGTGATCGATTTATCCACTGGCTAAACAACAGCCAGAAGATGTACCCGTCCTGGGCATTACGTTGTCACCAGCATATAAAACGACTTTCAATCCAATACATGTCTTTTAATGGCAGAGCTAGGCCTGAAAAAGCTATTCCTCCCTCCGATAAGTTAACAATTATAGATAATAGCCGCAACAGCGCTGCCAATGAACATGTTTCTTATACAGAATAGCCTTCAATATCTCTACATCCAATTCAGGTCCAAAATTCAATTGGCGGAATATCAACCGAACGCCATCCACTTTAGGAGGAGTTCACAAATCAACTGACAAAGGACCGCCAAGCTTTGGTTTCTACAGCTCAAAATCGTTAGGATACGAAGGAACTCGAAAGTTCAACTTCATACAATGCAAGCAGCATATAAATGGAAATATCCATGCTTATCCATACTCCTTTGGTTGTTCCTTAATCAGTTCATAATCACGTAAATAGCTAACGCACATCATTAGCAAGTGGATTTGATTCTCAAAATTATATCAAGGACATACACGGCTCTAGCACATTTACCGCACTTGCCAAAAAACAGGGTGATCAGTGGAACTAGCTTATGAAGTTCCCTAACTTTTCCCTGATTTCCCTGAACTAGCAAAGGTCCCTGATATTTTCACTGCCATTCTATATTTATGTAGCTCAGTCCAATACAACAAACAAAAAGAGTTTCACTTCTTAAAAAGTACAAATCAAATAATTTCCCGACTTATTTCGAACTTCAGTTAAATTCCCAGGCAATTCCATGATTTCCCTGATCACTGGTCACCTGATGATAAACCAATGGTAATGTGAATCGTAAATCGTGATTCGTGAATCGCGAATTGCGTGCGTGTGTGTGTGTGTGTGTGTGTGTGTGTGTGTGTGTGTGTGTGTGTGTGTGTGTGTGTGTGTGTGTGTGTGTGTGTGTGTGTGTGTGTGTGTGTGTGTGTGCGTGCGTGCGTGTGTGTGTGTGTGTGCGTGTGTGTGTGTGTGTGTGCGTGTGTGTGTGTGTGTTTATTTATAGAACCATATAAACAAATTTTATACAAATAAACCTACAAAAACAGCTTACATATTCGAGGTGGCCAGAAGCTGCTTGTACAAGTTAAAAGCTGAAATGTCAAAAAAACAGTGCAGGGGATACATCAGCAGCTCGATAAAATAATAGACAGGTTACGATTAAGTACTGTCAGCATTATATTACCATTTTATTATAATAAGGGCCATAACAATTACTATAATTAATTCTTTGACTTTTTTTATCTCATATTAGGAAGAAAGGCAATTATACATAGTAGTATATTGATTGTAATTAGTGAGGTATGTTCTTGTGCTTAGAATGTTATAATTGGATATTATGATATAAACGACTGATTATAAACTTAAAAGAAACTAATATCAGAGATATTTATCGCACAGGTTTTACCTTGTATTGATCCTTGCACAAATCCTTTTTCAATTTTCCTTCGTTTCTGTTGTTGTTGCTGCTGCTGTTGTCATTATGTAGCTTAGCAACGTACATTTAGTAACCCTGGCAGCCAATTGCAATTTGCCTGATTTAGTGAGATATAATTGTGAACAGCAAGCACGATCAGTAACATTAAAGCTTAAAAATACACAAAAACAATTAGTAACATTATCAGTATCAAATAGTAGTATTACCATGAACATTACAACATTTACTATTATCAAACGTCTTGATTAAGGTATTATTGTTAGGTACTCTTGAGTACCGAATAATCCTCCCCCAGATTGTTAATTTTCTAAATTTTTTCCAACTCCCTACAGTTATTCCAACCCCTCCCCATTTATTAAATTTGAAGATTTTTCAGTGAAATTGTGTTTGTCACAGGGAATATTTTCATCTATTTAGAGACGATCAAAAAATTTATTTAAAAATCGCTTACACTACAACTACAAGTTCCTTTGCCTTGCTGTTTATTGAACAATATTTGATTAGTCAGTCTTCCTAAGTTGTTCTTGGCAACATCCATGTGTATTATTTTCCAACCCCCCTAATTATTATTTTTCAGGATATTTTGAAACCCCCCTATTATTTCCACCCCCCGTTTATTCGGTACTCAAGAGTAAGTTAAAATCAAACATTTATATACATATAACCAGGGGGCATAACAATTATTACCTGGATGAGACTACTACGGATATTCCTAAAGTTTAACAACTGCAATAAGATGCTAACACAGCTTAAGAATTCTAGCTTCTCTGCAGTGATAAATTAAATTTAAAACTAAAAAAGTCCCTTAGTCATTTTGTCCTTAGTTGTACAAGTTCCACGAATTTCTCCTTCTATAAACACCTACTTTATACGAATGCCTAATTTTTCACTGAGTCTCAACATTCCGAAATTTTTCTGATTGTAGAACCTAAGAATATTATCAAATTATCCTTAAATTTTAGCGATTTTGAGCATTAATTTTCGTATAGATCATATCATTACAATAAAGAATGTGTAGCTGACACTCCCCGAAGAGTTGATGAGCCGCATCGTAGTGTAACGGGTTCCATACAGGATAACTGAAGCTCACTCTCGTCAGTGTTTCTAAAAAAACTCTAATCAGCAAAAACACCGAACCTTCATGAAGCTTGAGCCTTACATTATTCCTAAAGTATTCTTAAATTTCAGAGAATTTGAGCCTTGATATTCTTATAGACCACACGCACTTCTTTTTATAAGGAACCCAGTTCAAGGCCTGGTTCCAAAAGATCCCTACTTTTTTGACCTCCGATGGTCAAAATGTAGCACCAGAAATTCCTTAATAGTTCCTCAATTTTCACTCCACATTTAGTGTCATGCATATGGTACAGACACGAGTAAACGTTGAAGTTCTGACTTTTGCCTTTTATTTTGGCTATATCTTAAGACCAATGAAACACGAAAAACTCGATACAAGCACAGCAAACAATCTATGCCGGTTTTCGCTGCAAATGAATGGGTTCACATTGAAAAGTTCCTTGGGGAATCTTCGTTTAGTAGCATAAGTTCTTTAAATATTTCGCCACTCTACACGTAGGCTCCTTATAAAATGGTTCCTTATAAAAAGACCGCGTATTCATATAAAAGCGGCCCGTTATAAAAATATGCTTGCTTATTTGACTCTGCTAAAATCCACTTCACATTCAACAGGCAAAATATGCCCTAGTGGTAATGACATGAGGATTCTTGGTGTAAATCTTGACATTACAAAGAAATATTGATTGAAAACCTTCCGAGATGACAAATCTATTTTGAGGAAACGATAATAACATGGGGTCAAACTTTAGCTTTGGATCAGCTGTTTCTTGTATACCATTTTAAAAATTTACAAGAACATATCACAGCCTCACAACTAATAATACATAACGGTACTACAGAACGATACCTTGAAGAGAATTACACTATGTCCACCCCAAAGCCATGAAACTAAACGAAGGATAGAAAATAATAAAAAACCAAAGTATAATGGATGCATGCAGGCCCGCCGAGAGTAAGGGTGTGGGGCACGGGATTAGCTTTTGATGACATCATACTGGCAGATTGTTGGTTGCTTGGTGAACTCAACGGAAAAAGACGAAAAGCCAGACTATCTGGTAGTTAAGGTTACAACCTTTGAGTTTTAGGATTAACAGCCAGTTGTTACAGCAATGTGTTTACCAAGAGTAAAAAGAAACGCGAAACTTTGCTAGTATTTTCATGACTTTCTTATGATTTTCATAGCAAGGAGATGCCAGATTGTGTATGACAACGGTGCTACAAAGGCAGACAGACACTACACAAGTATAACACTGGAATACATAAATAAACCGACAGGGAACCTCTATACATTAAGAAAATTGGATTGTGGAATTGCGTGAAAATTTGAATTTTAAATCTATATGAGCCTATAAAACTTTCCTAAGTATCAGAAGTACTGAACTTTCCTAACTTGCTCAGTTGTCAGTACTACTCTCATATACACCACTTTCTGATAAAGAAAAGATGTACAGGAATATTCCCAAACCAAGTAAAATAATGAAAATGTTCTCATGGCCAACAACATGCACCTGTTTACTATGTCTGCCAAACTGGCAAACAAACTTTCTTTTTAACACGTAGTCTAAGGTCTATACAGGTCATTTTTCTCTATATTTCGGCAATGGGCTCTTTCAGACCATCAAATCTTCACTAATAAGTAACGTTAACAGTCACTACTAAAGAAACATGGGCTATAATACTGTGGAATAATTCAACTGCCAAGAAGAATGTCTACGAAAAACGAGCTACCACCACCATCATCATCCACATCACTATCATCATTATCATTGGCATAATCATCACCATCATCACCATCATCATCATCATCGTTATTATTATTATTATCATTATCATCACCATCACCATTATCACTATCTTCATCAAAATCTTCATCATCATCATCATCGTCACCATCATCATCGTCATCATCATCATCATCATCATCATAATCATCATCATCATAATCATCATCATAATCATCATCATCATCATCATCATCATCATAATCATCATCATAATCATCATCATAATCATCATCATCATCATCATCATCAACTTCTTCTTCTTCTGCTCGTTACGCCCCTCACGGGGCCTGAGACTGACTATCATCATCATCAGCATGATCGTCATAATTTTTAGGATCATTAACATGACCAACCAAACATCATTGTCATCAGTACTATCATCGCCATGATCATCATCAACATCATCACCATGATCATCATCGCTATCACGAAAATGACCTAAACAAGAACACATTGTGCTGCTCTTGGCGATAAGTAGAAGCGAAATCTGGCCTGCTTATTTCCAAAAAGTGTCTCTATGACCTGGTACGCCAGTGACGATCGGATGCAACACAAGTGCCGAGAACTTATGAATGAACAAAGAAAGAATTATACACTATTCTAGTCAGTTTAATGCTCTGGTCTGCTAAAGAATCTTCTTCATCGAATCATACGCGATTTTAGTCTGTGTAGATAGCTTAATTCAAAATAATCGTATGAAGGAACCCGCATTGTGCCTTTTTTCCTAATTTAATGAGTGACACAAGAGCCGTTCCAACAATTGTGCCTACCGTCTGCAACCATTACTATCAAGCCAGTGAACTAAGATGAATTACAACTTTACTACTTACAAGGCCTATTGAGGGGAAGATCATAACAAGGATGCTGTATAGCTAAAACGAAGTCATTACATGTCTATCTTTACGTACCAAGAATTCGTTAGCAATGAACCGACTGTGGTGGCTGAAAGTGTCTTTCGATACATTCTGATTTGTCTTGAGTACCGAGTAACGGTCCCATTCCGATTGATGATTTTTTAATTTTCTCCCAACTCCCCGTATTCTACTCCAGTCCCCATTAATCAACTTGGAAAATGTCACAAGTAAAATAAACGAATAATGTATGAAACCAAATGCAAATGATGCTCCTCAAAATATCATGCTTTCTATTTCCCAACACCTCCATTTATTTTAGCACCCCCATCTGTTCTCACCTCCCATACTATTTCACACTGATGGGTATTCAATGTTATGGTAGAATATCAATGTGTAACTAGAAGGTACCACAATGGACTGACCCAGGTAAATTACACGATGTATACAAGAAAGACTTCATGACCCGTAATGAAACTGTCTTGGGTATTTCATGCTACTAATATCAAAACTTTCTTAAAACTTAAGAATGTTTTTAATTTGTGTAATACAACAGTGATACACACGAAGGCAGGCACTTAAAAAAAACACGACACAGATAAACATGAGAAACTTCCATAAAGTCAAAGACGTTAAGGGCATGAGTGAAAATTAGAATTTTTAATGTACATAAACTAATCGCCATTCTTAGGTCTCAAAAATTTTGTATTGAATTTTCAGAACTCTTTGAGCAGTTGAGCACTACTTTCATAAAAACAACTTTCCTAAAGCAGAACGTATATTTACAAAACCATTCCCTCGTCTCAATAAAAAGTCCGTTGGGCATTTCAATGTGATAGGAAGAATCTGTTTTCATATGAGAATAGACCATATCATTCTAACAGACGGGAAAGGATGGCAAACGATTTTCAAAGGGTTAGGGAGGGATTTTAACATCACCTTTTAACTGGCCCATCATAAAATCTGTACGAGTAATGCCCAATCTGTACATCTTCAACGGAAAGGAATTTACTTTGTGCTGTTGTCATGCAGAGATAAAATAAGGTCGTAGCAAACACTCAGTGACTAAAACCCTTTTCCTGATGTGGCCACACCCTATCGTCAATTCAAACTTTGATCTTCTCGTTTACATGGAACGACAATAGACGATGAAAGGTCTGTAAATTCTTAGCTACGATCTAGCTGTACAATATGACTTCTCATCCCTAGTTCTGAGAGAAAAATTACGAACGAGACACACTAATTAGTTTTCAAGATCAAATACACAACCCTCCATGAATTGCAACGACTGAACATTTTTTTATCCTATTGAGATGTTGGTTACATTATTCCTAAATCTTTTTAGTGGTATTGTTAAGAGGACTTTCCGTGGAAGCCTACAGTAAATAGGCCTGTCATCTTAGTGGACGTAACGAAAAACATTTCTGTACACGTCAAACTTTTGATCATCCCAATAATGTCCTATTTAGGACTTAAATCAAAGTTCCCCGTTCTCACAAAAGCTCTTTATTCTGCATTTTAACAATTGAAAACTAATTAGGTGGTGGAAAAATGTTCTTAAAACCACAGGTACAGGCTAGAGCATGAAATATGAAATTTTTATAAACCCACGGTTTTATAGCAAAATAGGTGTGGTCCTTCCTTTGGAATTATAAGATGGGCGTGACAGAAATTAAAAACTAGGAAGCTATATAAAAAGTAAAATAATAAAACAAGAAATCTAGCTGTTATATCAAGAAATCTAGATGTTATATGAAAATGAAATGAGTATTTTAATTGGTGGCTAGTTTGACGACCCACTTTCAATAAAAATGCCCAACCAAAGATACTCAATGCTGACTGACAAATCCACAAAGTGAGTCTCAAAGGAAACTGGATAAGGTCTACAAGAGCTCTCTATGAGAGCAATATTCGTAATAGTAATAAGTTATGGGGGAAACTTCCCAACATCTTACAACTCCAATTGCAACGACTGCAAAAAGGATACGGACGGGCAGAGCTGTACATAGCTTTGTGTTAAGTCTTACGTCAAATTCTTTTAAGTTAAACACAATACTTCACTAGAGCTTTGTCCCGAAAATCTTCGCAATAGGTTCACGAAAAGATCCCAGGTTTCAGATTATGCAAGCAGAAACTGGAGGGACCTACAAATTCTCAAAGTTAAGTTAGAATATGCAAGGAATAGCTTCTAATTTTCCACTGTCAAAAATTGGAAAGAAATTCCTGACGAAATTCGTCAAAAAGAATCGATATCTCGCTTTGAGGTAGAGTACAAAGATTATCTTTTTGAGCCTAAAGCACTTAAGTATGATCCTTTCGTAGCACATCGCTGTACAAATTTTCCAAATTGTTCTTTATTCTTTTTCGCTTGTCCGTAAAGAATAACCTACTACTATGCTGAGAAGCGCATCGTGTGTATAAAACATTGCTAAATGAAAAAATAAGACCTACACCTGGCCTACAAAGTTATGTAGATGCACCTTCTGAAAATGAACAGCATATGCAGTAATGGATTTGTCCTCCCCCCTCCCATCTCAGTATGACGAAGCCGCTTGACAACTGAAAATCTCAGAGCGAAGCCCTGGTAAGTAGGACCTTTACACCATAAAGGTCTTTCTATAAGATAGTTTGTTTTCGTCCAGTACTGAAACTATCTTAGCTTTTTCCAAATGTCAGTATAGACACCATCCTAAGACTTTCTTAGTAAAAATATTCGACTTTATGTAATACTGCAGCTTTACACAGACAAACATGTACTACACAAATATAACACTGAAATATATGCAATAATACAGAAAAAACTATGCAAATTGGGCAAAAGGCGTTTAGTTGAGCGAAAATTGGACTGCGTGAATAATATGAAAATATAAGCTATCCAGAGTCTCACAAATATCCAGTTCTGAACTGTCCTAACTTTTTTGAGGAGCCGAGGACTATTTTTTTACAAAGCACTTTCCTATACAAAACGTGAAGGCGTATCAAACATGTTTTGCCCTATGATCATAATATCATAATACAAAAACATATGCAAAAAACTTACGATTGGCTTTGTTTCACCACGGCACAACCGTTTTGCAACAGTTTTCTCCAATAAATATCTCTGGTAATGATCTTCCTCGGGAGTGTAATAAAATTTAAGATATTTTCGCTTTTTCTTAGATTTCCTCTCTTTCGCCTTCCTGCTATAACGCTGCTTTAGCTTTCTATCAGCTTTCTTTTCTCTCATATTCTCTTGAAAGATCGCAAGGTTATTCTGTATTCTTTCGCTGCTTCCATCTGAAAAGAAAACATAGTTACAATGGAAGGCAGATTTTTAATTCTAGTAGTCTACTCGTACTTAATTAGCTCTCTATGGCACAACTCATCTTCAACAAAATGTTCTCACCTATCAAGACACAATCCAGAGATGTTCCTAAATTAATGTTTTATTCGCAAAGTTTAAGAGAAATATATACACATACAAATATATATACAAATATATATAATATAAATATATATAATACATATATATATATATATATATATATATATATATATATATATATATATATATATATATATATATATATATATATATATATATATATATATATATATATATATATACACTCAAATAGCTCCAATCATAAAGAAATTTTTAAAGACATAAATAGACCCTCAAGAAAAAATTCCAACTTTTTAGTTGGAATTTTTTCTTGAGGGTCTATATATATATATATATATATATATATATATATATATATATATATATATATATATATATATATATATATATATATATATATATATATAAACGTCAAAAAGCTACATGCAACCAAGTAATTTTGAAGTATAAAGAGAATTTAAGAAATAAAATCACACAACTTCAAACGTTTCGGCACAAGCCTTCACCAGAAATTATATATTTAATATATTATAATATATTTATATTATGTGCATGCATGGAATAAAAATGGTAAATAATAGAATCTAGTGTCCTAATGAGACGTCAATGTGAACAAGGGTTGGTAATTCATGATCATAATGCTATGTTCCTCAAGAACTTTAATTTCAGAATATATAAGACATGGTGTCAGCACTTACAACAAGAAAAACAAACCATTATGCACGCAGCTAGATCTTAACGAAGAATGTCGAACAAGTACTATCTTTGATAGAAAACCTGGCGGCTCATCCTCTAAGGAAATGCCAAGACTGCTTCATTTGTACAAGCATGATGAAGAATTGTGCGTGACGTACATGACAGTGATAAAAGTAGGTGATAGGGAGAGAAGATAGATGAATGCAAGGAAATAATTTAGATATATTTATACACTCTTATTCAAACCACTGCCTATATAATGGGGTTTGCAAATTGGTATTTCCAAATGGCAAACATAATAATGATGAGTGATGTAAGGTTTGAATAACATTATGGAATAACATTTAGGACCGAGAGGGTACTTGTAAGCAGGATGAAGCCTAGACCATTATAGCAGCCTGTTTATACCGTTGCGAAAACACGCTGCGATCTGATTAAATGCTAGACCCTAGTCGCAAATAGTAATCTATTGGAGTCAATTGAATAGTGAAAAGATATACCAAACAAAGCAGGAGATTTCTGCTAAACAGTAATTGATAAGGTCGCTTTATCAGTTTACATGTGACGGCCTAATTGTATAGAAAACCGTTTGTAACAAAAAGATACTCAGACGTATTTAGAAAAAACACAGTAAATGAAAAGCATGATCCATCCGTTAAACGTTGAGAAATCCAATTTACAGCCCAGGACAGAAACCACTGATAAGTGAAAGTTGAATTACATAAGAGTGGCCTGATTGTGTTATAAAACCAATTGTATTAAAAGCATGTTTTGCAGAAGCTAAAAGACGTGCGTGCAGAGCCGCTTATTTGCTTCATTGAACAGTAGTCAAAGAGAGCCTGACGAGAGAACGGAAACTTCAGGAGGAAATAAAGATGCCTTCTATGGTTGATACGATTAAAAATCGATGGTGACGGAGATTAAAAGAAAGAGGATTAGAAGAAAGTCCTGCTACCAGTACACACGACATATGCCCACCACACAAATGAGTTATAAGTCAAACTGTAAAGATAGATATATGCGAGATCTCTAATACCATAAACAAATGATAATTTGAAGAAAGACATACTGGACTTACCAATACGAAGCATTTCAATTGTGTGGCTTATGGCAGCTTCCTCCTTACCTAGCTAAAGAAAACCATATTACATTAATTTGACTGGAGATTTCGGATGTCAAGCATTGGAATATCTGTTATGAGCCATTCTAGTCCTACCTTTAAACAAGCTTAAAATGTTTATATCTCTTGATAATGCAAATGTCTGATGTTGAAACAATACCCACCCTTAAAAACAACATGCGATTTAAAATTGCAACACTACATAAATTTTCCCGATGACAGTTTCTTTCAACTATGAACCCAACCTCTGCCATAAAAGCCAAAAATCACTAAAACCTATTAAAATGGTCTGGGACGAAACCAAGTGATAACGTGCTTAGGGGAATTTCACTATTAAATTGAGGTGAGGCATGACACAGAAAACGCGAAATATAGAAAAACAAAGCGAGGAAAAGGTGCTAAGTGTTGAAGGAGAAATACAAACAAAGAAGGAAAGAAAGAAGGAAAGCTGGTCAGGCCAAAGTGGAATGGCATATAAAGATTTTCATAGGCTAGATTTCTGACGCAGTGCCTAAACTCTCTTAGCTTTTTGGGACTTAAACACAAGCATTTTCATAGGATTTGCAAAGGCAACAGGATCTGGGAGAAATGAAAATCAAAAGTGCGAGAAAATAACTGACCAGAGAGGGATCCGAACTCGCGACCCCTGGCTTTGTACGTCAAAGGCTCGACCAACTAAGTTTTTGGCCCAATAGCTCAGTTGGAAGCGCACTTGACTTACCAAGTCAAGGGTCGTGAGTTCGAATCCCAATCGGGACGGTTATTTTCTTGCACTTTCAATTTTCACTTTCACAGGATTTTCTCAGCAAGAATGTTTGAGATTGCATACCACCACAAAAGAAATGGAAGCCTTGCTAGCTTTTTGATGACTTTTTGATGACTTTCATACCAAGGAAGTACGAGATTATGTGCTACTACGGTAGTACAAAGGCAGACAGACACTACACAAGCATAACACTGGAATACAAATATCAGCAAGGTGAACCTATACAGTTTAAGCAAATTAGATTGCGGAATTGCGTGAAAATTTGAATTTTAAATTCAAATTAGAATGTAAAACTTTCCCAGGTCTCAGAAGTCCAGTAATGAACTTTCTTAACTTTTTCAGTTGTCGAGTACTATTTTCTCATAAACCACTTTTATTACAAAAACAATGTGTGAGTAATTAGGGTCCACGGGGGACAGTAGAACTTAAACTTTCAATATCGATTGTGGGTGGGAAAATTCATAAAGAGGCATTACCATATGCTCCGAATATGCCAAGAAATCTAGAACATCAAATCTGCTGGGTCCCTCTCCTTCCACTCTTCCAATATCAAGCAACCTTAAAGTCTCTTTCATCCATAGCTCACACTCTTGGTAGTCTAATTTCCCATAAGCTGCCTTGCCAAGAGCAAAAGTGTCATCTGCACTCATTCTTGCTACTGAGGGGACATCTGGTGCAATGCCATCAGAAATTACGGCTGGGGGCAGGTCGTAAGTCTGCTGGAGTCGCATCAATGCAGCCTGCGCACCCTTGAAATCGGCTTCATTGGGAAAGATGTTCTTGTAGCGTTCCAGGTTTTGCACAAGTCCTGAAAATTGGAATCAAGTCGATTAAGTGGCATGCTTCGACACCCTATTGCTTTTGGCATTATGTGCAAAATATTAAGACATCAAAACTTTCTTGTTAAGAATCTGGTACGATAATAAGAAGTTCCGAATACATGAGCAACGAATAATGAACACGTAAAATGATCACTATACAAAAACTGATTCTGTTATTCCAGTGTCTACAGATGAAATAATGCCACTGTACATCACATGTAAAATGAAATTTACATCAAATGTACAGTGCTTAGTGTACTCCTGCAGAGCATTTGGTGCCAAGTTGCGCCAATTCACAACCTAGTGCAAAAAGTGGACATGAAGTATCTGTAGGAATTATAAGAAAAGGTCCAAACAGAAATGTTTAGTCGCTATAAGTCCTGGGACACTTTACATTTTGATTTTGCACTAAGTATTCAAACCCTTCCTCTCTCAAACGATATAAGATAATGGAAAATGTCAACTTGCACAACAATTTCAAGTGTCTTACGTGCCAAACAATACTGTCCTAGAGAGATAGGGGTTCGTGCTCTGCGCAAGGAAGGAAGGAAAGGCCGAGAGGAATGAGGTTTTTGGTCATTTCTGTAAGTCTCCCTGGGTTTCTGACAAATGCCGTTGCGCTTAGCAAAGTTTTAAGAGACTTTTTGGGGCATATATCAGAGGGAGGCGTTTGAAAATGTCAAAAAACCCCGAATATTATTCTGGGACTAATATGAAGTAACTGCAATAGCGTCTCTCCAAAGCGGACACCATTCGCTCTAAATTATACTGTTCAAAGGCCCTAATGAAATAGCAGTTTTTATCGTACTAAGAAATGAATCTCCATGACAACATTACGAAAATAAGAAATTAAATCAGTGAATTTGAAGTAGCATACACCTTTTTTTTATAAGAAACAAATATATAAGCTCAAATTGGGCAAAAATTAAGAAACAATTAAAAGAAACACAGCTGAGTCTCAAAAGTAACCTCGAACAATCTGCTTTTGCGAGAAGTTTGTAATTGAACTAGAGACGAAATCCGTACAAACAACATCCCTCTCAAATATTCATAACTAAAATTTGATTTCTCGTCTCATAGTTGCCTTATTGCTATAGGAAATTTCAAGAATTTTAAGAAAAACTCACGAAGCATTTAAGGCTGGGTTTGACAAAATATTAAGAAGCATCCAGGCTGAAGGGAGACAGTTTGTTTCTTTTATACAAAAAGTGTATTCAAAAACAAACTAGTAACAAATGCTCCCTTTTACGTAAGTGATTAGGAATAGCAGCTTTTGTATTCGAACGCTGCTTTGTATTTTCATTACTTTTGAATGCGACTTTATATGCTGCGGCGTGTATTAAAATGCGGTGCGTAGTGGAGTGTAGGGAAATACCGTATTCACTGAAGAAGCAAAAATTTTTTAAATATATTTTCAGTGATATTACGATCAGAAATCTAAAAAATACATGGTTATAACCTGGTTATAACTGGGTAACCTCGGTAATAATTCTACTGAGCAACTATCACAATTGCATAATGCCATTCAAAACTTCTTTTGTAAAGTCCATTGACCAGCAAAACACAATTCGTCTACCAATATCGCTCGCTAAAAGGTCATTTATGCCAGGTATAGGCTAAGATAGCCCAGGGCTCCTTATAACTAATGCAACTTGCTCTGTTAGTAGTAACGTAGGATATATGTAAAACGTAAGCTCAATACTAGTTTCCATACGCATATATATAATTGCTGATAATCGATTAAGGAGATTCACACCACACTATCAAAGGATTCTGAAAAAAAAGAAAAACTAGGCTATGCGGGTGTTGACGGTAGGCCTTGGAAATAAATACTGTTCAAGAAACTTGAGCAAACCTAAAACCGCTGAAGTATGATTTTAGCCCATACTGAGGTAGGGTATCAGTTGCAAAATTTTCAAAAGTACAACATCCTAGCGACATATTGATTCAGGAATGTGTATTTCCGTCCTCAAAACTCACATGAAAGTCACTGATTACCATAATTATCACAAAACCACTGTAGATTAGAGACCGCCCTTACTTTCACAAACAGCCAACGTTTTACCAAGCTTTTAAAATGAAACTCTATCCACTACGACTTAATGTGCTTCCAAATCCACTTCTATCCTCCCTAATGCCATTTCAATCCTCTCCTATAACTTCGCATTAAGACATTATTCAATAAACAAACTCAGGTAGTACAGCAACACGGTAGCAATGGTGCAATAAGACTTCATTAGAACAGTGGATGGATCTGCAGATATAGATAAATACACAACAGAGACCTAAAAAACATTCATAAGGTGCAGGCGCAATAGAGTTGAAGGACAAATATGCCACACCCCAACGTTTAGGGTCACACCCAATCGTGACGAAACTGCGTGACAAACAGAGCGGGAGAATGAGGGTCTAGGAAAGAGAAAGTATGGAATGTAAGAAAACTATTTGTCACAATAAAGCAAATGATTTGTCACCAGATATTGCTAATATTTTCCGATTTTTACGGGACTTATACAAACTTTAGGGGGTTTGTGCCCCTACTATGTCACTAAAAGAGACTATCTACCCTCAGGTGTCATCGCTGATCCCTATACATGAGTGTAAATTTGCCAATGATTCATAGCTTCGGATGTCTAGATAAGTAAACTCTTTTCTATAAGAATAAAGTTAGTAAGAATATTGAGGCTCAAAATCGCCGAAATATAGGAATAATTTAAGAACAATGCGAGCTTCAAGCTTCATCGAAATATAAGAATTTTTTGTATCACAGTTATAATACTGCTTTCAGATGTACTTTTGCATTATCGATATAAAATATACACTCTTGCTTAGTTTTATGATGTAGTAAAACATCAAAAAAGATTGGAATACATTCTTAAATTTTTAGGTGAAGTTACACCTCTGGTATTTAAGAATAATTTAAGAATAATTCTAGTTTCAAAATCAGAAAAATTTAAGAGTATTGAGGCTCGGACAAAATCTCGGTATTCTTACAAAAAAAGAGTTTAGTAACTTCAAATGGGGATTCTGTCGCCAAATAATAAATTTTGTTGTGGTTTCTGCCGGTAAATTACTGAATTATGCCACTACGGAGGGCACGTTACTCAACTATGCACTGTTGCGCCACAAGTAACACTACTGGATTGCCATAGAACTGGTACTGCTGTATAACTCCATAACCACAATGCACAGAGAATGATCATGATGACGACTGTAAGTACTCCTGTTTCGACAAACTCCCACGCATTAACACAACAGTGGGGAACAACATGCTAACATTTATTGAAAATGTAACAGAATCAGAAAGTAATTATTGCCTTGACTTAACACACAAGGTCGTACTTCTATGACTGGTTCGCAAAATACTCGATGTGCTGTGAGTCAATATTTATAGGGTGTTAACAGCACAGAAGTTGGCTTGATGAGACATGACCTTTAGCTGCGGCTTACGGCGTCTAAAAATAATCGCCGAAGATGACACAGTTATTAACGTCTGCTAGAGAGAGAAATTGTTTCTTCTTTCATAAAGGTTACAATTGAAAAGTGGGAGGCGATTGCAGCTAACGGAATACAGGTTTTGAACACCTCCATGGCTCTGAAATAGACTCAAAACTTCAAAGTTGCAGATTATTGCTCCCTATGCTCCGTCCTGTAAGCTCTTTAAAAAGCCTGACTTTTAATATCAAAAGGAGTTCAGGTGTCCATTTTGCAAAGCTATATGTTGATCATACTTAAAAACTAAACATGTTATAATCAACTATGATAACGTATATAAACAATAACAACGTATATAAATGAATTATTCTACGCAGGCCTTTCAATGAGTACATTAGACGCGCGTTACCAATCGCGCGCGTGGGATCGTTTGCGCGCTAAGCATTCAATTGCTAGAGCTTTCCTCAGTACCTGGGTGTATATTTTTCATAAAGCTGGCGCGAGCGACAAATCGAGCGCGTGAAATGAGCTGGGCGCGGGCCTGCGCGCTCGTGCGCGATCGCGCGCGTCTCATTAAAAGGCCTGTCAGACTACCCTATACGGTTTGAACTTAACGACGAATGAAAACGAAATAGAAATGAAGAAACGAAGGTGCATTAATGAGACTGGAGAGGAGGTGAGCAGCAAAGAAAGGGAAAATGAGAGAGGAAGATAGAAAAGCATACGAAAAAAGGTCGGCGGACGCTTTTCTACAATCCAACATATTAAGTGGTGGCTCCTTCTATCGCAGTTCTAGCTAGCTCCGTCCACAATGAACATACCTTAAGAAACAAAAACAAGTTCTATGGCACAAATTACATTATAGATGTGGTTTTTGCAATTTAGATTCTGAAACTGACCGAGTGAAATGGCTTTTTGTCCCAAGCGCAATATGCATAAGCAGTTTCTCGATTCGTGCACACACTGCCACTATGTCACAATGCTGTTTTCTCCAAGCTACTAACACCACTCTGTAGCAGTCTGAGATCATTTGGGAATCACTTTGGAACTCTCAGTTGATCTCATCCTCAATCATATGTTTTACCAACAACAATAGTTAATAAATTGCTCCTCAACAAGTTCCTATGAGTAAATTTTGGCCACATAATAAATGGCCTAAAATCAGAAAATGATGGGATCGAAAAAACAATCAAAAGCAGACAAAAAACATGTTCTGCATTGCAAAAATGGCACCACTGGCAGGCATCTCCCTTGCACATCCCTGAACCAAATTCTACCTCCCAAATATTACATAGAACACAAATGCATAGATTAATAAGCAGCAAAGAGAGAGGAAACAAAATTAGACTTTTCTGTGGTTATGAGTAATTCAACCATTTTATTTTAAAGGAGCCTACTGCACCTCTTTCTGCATCCCATCTCCATCTAGTGGCATTACAGGTGCAAAAATATACCATACCTTTCTACTTATTATGAGCATCTGAATTTATTCACTAATTTAGGATAAAATTATTTACTCAGGACTCAAACTCATAAGATTCATGCTTCTTATTTCAGCAGTAAAAATAACACAAAAACTGGAAGAAGCATTTTAACAACATAATACAGATTTTCTGAAAAACTGTTTTCATTTTTGGACTATTTAATTTATAATAAAAGGTTTGGGAATCTCAAGATTATTCATTTAACCTTCATTTAACTAGATTTTTTAATTTAAATCAAATATGCCAGTCTTTTAATATTGCTGATGGTTCTATGCAAGAAAAGTGTTTTGAGTTGCAGTGGCAAATGCCACAAGAGGAGCACAACTGTGTCAACAAAACAAAGGGAAGCCATGATGAATGCATAAAATCAATTTCAAATCAAAGTTTGAACTCACAATTCAAAGGCTTGAAATTATGCAAAGTCTCCCTTTCAGCCTTGCTTTAGGTGCAACATAAACATGATTCTTACCCATAAGTACTTAATAATACATTAATGCCAATTGAACCTGGATAATCTTAGAAATTGAGCCTCAGTTTACATCTACCTCACTATCCTATCTCAATTCATATGCTATTTCACAAGTAATTTTTGCTCAAGAAAAAAGAAAGTATGGCCCTTCAATGCTGTAAGAATTCATGATAAGAGACAAAAACACAGAATAGTATATATAATATGATACAAGAGATTATTGTGAAATACTCTCGAATATGTGAGAAACAGTTATTTGTAGTGAGAAACAACAATTATGTGGCAAAAGGTTAACCAGGCATTCACGGATTATTGAAGTACAGTAATGGCGAGTCCTCTATATATCATGACAGCCTTACACAACAGCATGCTTATGCCGTTTGTCGTTCATAAACCTCAAATTACAATTTTATACCAAAGTCCTCCCTACAGAACATTTATGGCAGCTCCCCTCACACGGGAGACATTTTCAGTGCAAATACTCAGTAAAATAACCTTCCGAGGATCAGTTCATATTCTGTTCCATCCCCCGTGTCGAACCATTGGAGAAATCACTCCCAAGAGCTGAGACACAAATATCAGCTATATATTTATGTCTGAAATGTCTCCAGCCTGTCATGGAGTGCGTTTTCTACCACCAATAGCGACTCAGAATGAGAAGTGATAAAGTTGTCCTGTTCCATCTTGATATTCGTCTTTCAGAGTACGGAACTAGCCCTCGGGGAAGCCAAGCAACATAGGTTATGGAGAAGGGTGGAAATTGATAAAAAGATCATCTTTTGAACAAATTATCAGTACCCTGCAACTAGTTTAGTATCGGGTCGAAATGTCCTGCAAAATCCACAAATCTGAATAAATAAATCGAAGTTTACTTACACCCTAAGTCTCTACAAATATGCAAATATAAAAAACGGAAAATGGTGTAAAAAAAGAGCTGTCTTACATACCCTGCTCAGGTCCCCAATGTGTAGTTGTTTATTGAAAACAACAACAACAAAAATAGTAAACAGAAAAGGCCAATATGATAAAACAAATAAATTGAATACCTCTGGTAAAGTCCCTTTGAATTAATGTCTCTACAACGCCAAACTGCAACAGCCGGCGCAACATTTGATAACTTCTGATAGGATTTCCAACGTATCTTTCAACTTCAGTCTTGTGAGTGAAATTCATCTTGGGTAATTCCTCGGACGGGTTGTAAAAGCTAAGGATTCTGTTAAGTCTTTTCTCTTCATCGGCAATATATCGCCCCAAATAATTAGTTAGTTTCAATTCTACGTCAACAAGTTCTTTCAAATGGCTTATAGCTGTAAATACCTCACAGTTGATGGACGAAAAGTTCACGAGAAACAGAGGTAAAGTGAAAAGAATCACAGCCATGCTCCCGGCCATGATGCACGTTCTCCACTTACGACGACTGGTCGCCCCGTATTATAGAAATTGCCTGCCAAATAATACTGGGTGAGTTTCTTTGTATGCTATCAGCATGAGTCAACGACCCATAATTTCTTGCTAAAGCCATAAAATACGCCAAGACTGTTGCCGTGCCGACCGTGTATTGAATCGTCCTCTTGCCAATAGCAAACTTGCCACTTCCACATACTTCTCAATAGTTCGTTTTACTAGCACGGTACCTTTTACAATGATTGACCTTCAAGGATGACCCCCATCGAGTTCACATGTTCATTCTGTCTTCCGACTGACAATCAGAAACAAAAGACCAACATATGATGGACAGTTTTACAATCACTCTGCTCAGAAGGCTGGCGTTCATTTCACGAAAACGCAAAATGTTTTCGTGTCAAAAGCCATGTCGCATTAGGAGCCCCTTGTTGTTGCTGCTGAGGGCTATGACACTTTCTCACATATTTGTCTTCACATACCAATATGTCTGGGTATTCCAGTATGTCATGGAGTTCTCGAGCAAAGCAATAAAAGACCTATCATTCAAGCCGACAAGGTGATTTTAACCTAAAATGCCAAAAGTTTCTAAGCACAAAAGTATCTTTATGCCCGTATCCGTGCTACGGCATGACAACAACGCCTTTCTAATTGGCATATAATCCTTTTTTTAAAACTGAGGTTTCCTTTGATACTGATGTAATACTGAGTCATTTGCACTACAAAACCAATTCTTTTCGAGCATCTTTGCAATATCCGTTATCATATTGTCCTTTTGATTATGAGTTTGCTTTCCCATTGTTGAAGCAAGTTTTTTCCTAGGCCGTCTGTCTTAATGAACCCTAGCGCCTGCGCAGCTACCTAATCAACTCTTGTGCAAAGACCTGAAACTTGGTGGTTCGGAGAAAGCTCTTCAACTAAATTCAACAAGTAAACACTTTTTTTTAGTAAGTAATGTCAGGGAAAGGCCTATAACAAAGCCCTGACAAAGGAAGAAAGAGAAAGGAAAGTTAAGTAGATAGGGAGATGTGATCCAGTTTGTTGATATAAGATTTGAAGCAAGTTAAGTTCAGGGACGCCTACGCTGGGGGGGGCAGGGGGCAACTGCCCCTCCTGCCCTTTCCAAGGACGTAATTATTTTAGTGCAAAAGTGTTAATAATGTGCCCTCAATAGGAACCTTGCCCCCCCCTGCCCTCGGTGCGGGCAGGCGTGCCTGGTTAAGTTGTAGGATTCAGGAAAAGAAGTGGAAGGCAAGGTGTTCCAAAGTTGACAAGTTCTTGGAATGAAAGAAGATTTGTGGGAAAGAGTTGTGGATTAGATAGTATGACTTGGAAAGGGTGTGACTGAGTGGAGCTTCTGGTGGGTCGAACATGCCTCAGGGGGTCAGGAATAATATTCTTGATTTCCAGTGAGCAATTTCCATGAAAAAATCGATAGAAAATGGACAAATCTGTAACCAGACGATAATGATAAGAGAGATAGAGATTGGAAAGATTTGGTGAGACTTGGATTAGTTACGAGACGGATTACTCCATTGCTAAAACTATATGGTTCCTCGACCGCTACTGGGCATCCTCAACATATTCCCGACAATATTTTTGTCTGTTTGCGTACGGTGCTGAATCACGTACAACTATAGGTGTAAGGGGGCTTAAAATTCTGGGGGCTGCAGAATTCAGGGGACTGCAAAATTATCTGCCCAAATCACGGATATTTTGTCAGAATGGTTTGCTGTCTCGCACCGCTAAGCTGCAGCTATTTTGGGGGGAAACTATTGTTTTCATTCTGAAGAAATTGCCCGAATGAAATATATTTCTGCCACACTGGGAGGGCTATAGCCCTCGCAGCCTCCTACGCTTACCCGTACACTCCTTAGCATTGTTTAGAATGAGAAAATAAAAAATGTCCTAATTTTATTAGCTCCCTGTGATCCTTCCTCAATACGTAATATCTGCCCGTAAACTTGTAATATCTGCTTCAAGGAGCTATATGCTTATAAGCTTGACGTCTTGAGAAACTTTTTTACTCACATGGGGAGGCCTTGTACCGAATCCCTTTATTCTCCACAGCCTGTTCAAATGCTCTCTACCCTTCACTTGACTATGCTCAATTTTAATGCTGAAAAAACTCAAGGGCGTTTGAACATCCAGTCGAGAGTAGTTCACAGCAGTTAAAAAATGTTCAAAACTGTCACTCAATACGACAGTTAGGCTTTACTTACTGAGCAATAAACTCCTTGATATTTCACTATAGCCTGCATAACTTCAATTAATACGCGTTTTTTCTGTTAAAAGGAACAAGGATGTAAGATACATTAGGCTAAAATCATGCAAATATCAAGAAACACTTTGGAAACACAGACAGGCTGAGTTTCAATAGTGAACTTGAAAAAATATTTTAGCGAGAAAATTGTTCATAAACTGGGAAAAAATACAAACAGCATCCATCTCTTAAGTGTTTTTTCTATTTCTTGTCTGAAAGCAGTCTTGTCGTTATTGGAAATTTCAAGTTTTTTACGAAACAGTGAAGGCTGGATTTGACAAATCAGAGGGACATCCAGGCTCACTGTAGAAAGCCTGTTTCTTATATAAAAAAGCGTATACTTCAAGTATGGTCACGGTTGTTAATTATAAGCAAGAGAAAGCTAGCATTTTAATAAAAATCTGCAAAATTGATTGGAAATGAACCGACTAAAGTACATAATATATTTTAGATCCAAATGTGCCAGTCATCAAAAGCAAGCACGAATGTAAAATACTAGGAAACTTTCAGGTCTGTTCCTAATCCTGTTGATGAACAAAGAAGATATCGAGTAATCCACATACAGTTTAACGTTGTGTTGAAAGCCCAACTTATTCGGAAAGATTTTACCGAATGGCCTAAAGAGATTTTCACAAACAGCAGCACTTCGGGACAGTGGCGTCAGCCATTAATGGTGGTCATGAATATGAAAAATAGTGGAGCAAACAATTAGCGGGCACTGCTTTTACGAAATTGTCTTACAAAAAGTAAACGTTTCTTAATTTTTGGCCACATTTTAGTTCTAAAACTTTCTTAAAAGTTTACAAAGTCAATGGAAATAATAGTTTGGTAACGAAATCAAAACCGAAAACATTGTCTTTGTACTGTAGCGGAAACTTGTCAAATCTGTAGAGGAGAAAAGGGCTGCCGTAACTGTCAAATATGGTACAGAAAGTTATGCAGTTTCTTAACTCTTTCTTTGTAGTTCTAAAAGTTCTTTAAATTTTACGGTGTCTAATACTAGGTTTCGTAAAAAACCTGTTACCTATAAAAAGAATAAATGTGCGCAACAATAAAAAAGCGTTTCTTCTAAGGAATGGGTTTAGTCTAGGAAAATTTTCCTTTGCAGGCTCGACCTACGAACCCAAATTGTCTGCTAAACTGTGGTCTTGTAAATACTTTAGGTTTTACAGTATACAATTTTCTGATAAGAATACCTAACATATTTTGCTTTTAAGCCTAAGAATATTCTTAAATTATTCCTAAATCTGAGCGATTTTGAGAATTAGTATTAGAATCGACTATAATAAAAAGTGCACAGCGGACACTCCCCGAAGAGTAGCTGAGTCACATCATAGCATAATGACTCCCAGACTCAAATAAGCAAAAAATCCAAGCCTTGATGAAGCCCGATTTAGAGCCATGATATTCTTGTACACTATATGTATTCTCATAAGAGAGTGTGTGCTCTATTTTTATCAATGGGTGTAGGTTAATTAGTAAAATAATTTGATAAAGGTTATCCTGTTAGAAAGGCCTTTGTGAAAAATGAAAGCATTAACCTTTTAATTAACGAAGTATATGGAAACCGAAGCCCAAAGGAAATCAAGTCTTCCGTAAGAAAGAGCCTTTACAACTACCTTCTAGGCCCTTCGAGCTCATGTCCACCAAAAATGACGAGGAATTCGCGTGATGAATATTTACCTTGAAGTAACACAGGAATATAGAAGAAAATGCACCACGAGGGATATCGGTAGGAGAGCCAATTCTGGTGGACAAGTATTTCATTCTAGTACTACTTTTAGACACTGTGGTATAAGGGATTGGTCATTAATTCTTCTAGGGGAGGGGGTGGAAGACATCTAGGAGAGGGGAACAAAATTCTGCTCACTCAGAGGAAAGGGGGATGAAAAATAAAGAGCATTATAAAAGAAGGAGTATGGAGTTTCTTCTGAAGTCCTGGAGAAGGGGCCAAAATTTGTCACATAAATCTGAGAGGGGGGACGAAAATTCCATCAAATATATGAGAATGTCTTTCACCCCCTTCCCATAACTAATTAATGATCCGTTCCTAAGTGGCATTATTCTGCGAATGGGGACCGAAAGTTCCGATCTCACTTTCATACAGAGCTTATGCAAATAACACGGAACGCTGATGTGGTTCGGTCATTTAATGAATTTTGAATGCTTCTGTTACAATAAACAAGTTTTGGCAAGGATGCAGCATATTGGTTGACAAATAATGCAATTTGAGCTGGTTTTCTAGTTCACTAATGGAAGTAGAAAGCAAGTTCATGACAGAATGTTACATTCGACATTGTATAGGAAGGGTTAGTTAAAAAAGCTTCATAAGTAGTCCCCTTTTGTACACTGCAAGCTTCAACCTGATAGGCAAATTTGCGGTCAATTACGTTGTTGCTTTGTAATTTCTATCGATTTTCAGGCGCCAATGGTTTCTTGAATCCTTTGAAACTGTTGCAATGAAACAGGACCTTGTTTGCGCTTGCATCAACAATCCACCTAACATTTCGACCTTGTATCCAAACTTTTCTTTTCTAGATCGTAAATAAGAGTGGTCCTGCTGAATCACTGTATCCAAAAAATATCGTCCGAGCGGGGACGCGCCGTTTTCAATTTACAGCTAGGCAGGCTGAGCCCCTCACCCCCCAGGCTAACTCTCCTTCACACTATTATGTAGAAGAATATGACGTTAACAAAGAAATACTTCTGAATCATGAATCATTTAGAATGATTGTTTTAACATATCATGACTACGATTACTGATAATGAATATATTAAAATTTTACCAATGCACTCATCTGATCAAATTTGACTATGTAGATACACGCGTGTTATCTTATAAGGAAGGGCGGAAAAGGTTCAGTAGGCCCACTGAAAAATCAGTAACTGGAGACCGAATTTACGTACTTGAAATTCCTTGGCAATTCCTTAACGCCTAGAACACACGACAGATTTTTGTCGCAAAAGACGAAGATTTTTGTCGCAAAAGACGAAGATTTTTGTCTTTCTCCAGAGAACTTGCTGCCCGCACACAGCCCGGCTGTTTTCGGATTATTGCCTCCAGTGCAAGAAACTAGCGAAAATTTTGGATATCATAATGAGCAGCGTGCTAGTCTTCTGATCTTGGTTTCACACTAGGTAAATCAACTTTTGATTCTGAGTTCTACATCGTGCTCTCTTTCTTTGTTATGATTCTCCTAAGAACGATTCCTTATCTTCTTTCGAAGGGAATGAAATACTTCAAGATAGACACAAGATTGGAAGTCCTACGTTTGATTGGTTTAAGAGCGAAAAACCCGTCTTTCGACTCCGCACACTGCACGATTTTTGTCTTTGGTCGCAAAAGACAAAGCTAATATCAAACATGTTTGAGCTCAAAAGATTATCGCAAAAGACAAAAATCTTTCAATGTTGATCCCGCATACAGCAGATTTCTACCTTGAAAGACAACAATCTTCGCCTTTTGTGACAAAAATCTTCGCCTTTTGTGACAAAAATCTTCGTCTTTCGTGACAAAAATCTGCTGCGTGCCCTAGACCTAACAATGTCTATCGTATTTCATTAAAATATAAACAAAAACGCAAATAAATAATTGAAGAGAATTAAAGCTTAGTATAATTTGCAATTTCTATGGCTTCATATACACAAATGTAACAAAATGTCATCCTTTTGCACGATCGATGCGCTAGCTAAATGTAAACGATTCAAGCTTCATAAATGCAGCATCTAAGCTTCAGATGTATGTGACTGATTTCTTTTCTGTCAGACAGGACAGTCATTGCAAACTGGTGGAGACAATAGCGGGCCATGCCCCTATACTGACCAGCCTTTCTTGAGCCACGTCCTTCAGTACAACAGCGTACATTCAAATACACCACTAGAGAAGGACACGGAAATAATATGACCGACCAAAGAATTAAACTTTGCCAGAAGTCTCCAACCCCTTCCGGCTTTCTTTCGAAGGATGCACACGACTAAAACATCTGATCTAGGGAGAACTGTGCAACGTTCTCCCAATTCCCCCCTGTGGCACCACTGCTGCAGTAAACTGGGTCAACAGATATGATAAGCTGGGACGTACAAAGGTGGGGGTGTCCGGATGTCACATCCTCCATCACGGCTTGTCAGAAATTATGTTTCATTTTTACTATGATTTTCCAAACCTTTCGGCAAACATCTTCTGTTACACCCCCCGCTCAAGAGTACTTTGGCGCGCCACTATCTCCATTCCCGTACTAGAAATGAGTGTCTAAGATTAGAGCCTTTCCGTGTACTATCCTCCATAAACCGCACTTCCTTACAAGCACAAATGCGCATAACATAAAAAAATAGCTACTCAACTCCTCGAGTTCTATGTGCATAAAACATAAAAAAGAATGATATCTTATTCTAACAGCAATTGTAACGCTATAGTTCATCGATTGTCAAATTAACTGGATCACCAATAGAATACGTAAAGGGTAAAGTCATAGTGAACAGAATTACCAGAAAGGCACGCTACTGACTTAACTGAAAGCTAGAATTGATAGGTACAGTTGTATGAAACGAAGCTTAGGGAAGATATAACGGAAGAGAAGATGAATTCTCAGTAACGTGCTGCCACCTCTCTCACTCTGCAATGAGTAAAAAGGCGCACTGAAACTAAGCTTCAACCTCCTCTTAAACCAGTCTGGAAGCTCCAATTCACTTGAATGCAAAACTTCGTGGTAAACTAAGCTATTGGCACGCGGTGGCAACTCATGAATTGCAAACTGAAACCTTAGACTGATTTCAATCTGTAGAATCTTTGGCAAACAAGAAAGCTAGTTTTGCTATCTGATGGGCTGTAAGAATGGAATTGCAAACGAAGCTCGTATGCACCAACGTGAAAAAATTCCATAAGACCTACCATATTCACAGATCAATTTAATACAATGCTTTAACTGTGTACTCATAACGGTTCCTAATCAAGGATCAACAGCGATGACCAAATATAAGTTGCAACGTCACAATATAAAACCAGCTGCGGATCATGAGTGCCAGAACACTTTGGTCTGCTATCTTCTCCAAGATGGCCGTATATTCAAAACGAGAAAGAGGCCCAGAAACTCGCATTTTCAAATGACAGATATCTGAATACCCTGATTGACAAATGGTTGATTGATCTTCGCGGTAATGGTAATGGTAATGGTAATGGTATTCGTAATGGTTTTAACATAAAATTAAAGTGCATTCTGTCTTCTCTTCAGTGCCGAATAAACGGTGGGCATGAGACCAAAATCCTTTCTAAAAATCCCAGCAGGATCTACTTTCCAGAACGCTCCTGATCACTGCGTTAACGTTCGTATGTACAAGATGCCATTATTAATATTCGTCTATAAATGACATAAATCTGTGATTTGAAAGTTGCAGCAAAATTTGCTGAAACTATATCGTTGAAGCAACGTTGGACGTTTGGACCCTGACCTACTCTACGGAGCAAAATTTCACAATTCCCAGTTTATTAAGACCGGACTTCTTACATTTTTAGGAAAAAGCCTACCGCCTACTTACTGAGACCCCAGTTTATTTGGCAGTGAAGAGCAACTGTGTTTCCAAGCCCTAGCAAAACTGTAAACGAAAACTTACAGTAGCAAAGAGGCATAAGGATTTCGTCTACAATTTCCTACTTTCCATTGAGAGTCGATCTTCCCGAAACAAAACTAAATATATTTCATAGAGAACTACCGTCAACCGTTTTGAGGAGTGTCAAACATTCATTGGAAAATTCAATATTTCTAAAAAGAACATAAAGACATACTACGAAATACAGAAAATACTTCAACAGCTGCAACAACAACATTTTTTCTTCTTCATTATTTCTGGTCGTTGGAATCGCGCAAAATTAATGAATACCTGTAAACAATAAGAATGTGCATTTTGTTATCTAACAGAGTACCGTAATGCTTCGATCAAACGCCCCCCTCGAAAAAACGCCCCCTATTTTAAGTTTCTTTTTCAATAAACGCCCCATTCGAATAGACGCCCCTATATCATTACCAGTTGATAGTAGCAAAGATAAGATGATTCCCTGCTAAGAAGGCAACAAGTGTTCTGATGGAACAGCTTTGCTGCAAGGACAAATGCAATATCTTAGCAGGGGAAGCTTACATGAAAACCCATTCAAAGTAATGGAAGAAGATGTAACCGAAGCTGCTCCTCCTTTGAACATCATCGAGGAAGATGATGTTCATGATGACTTTGAACTAGATTTAGATGCTTTTGTAAACATACATATATATACATATATATGTATATTTATACATATATAAATATATATACTGCCTAGGAAGGAAAAGGTACAAAAATTCAATAAACGCCTCCCTCTTTTAAACGCCCCCTTCGAGTAGACGCCCCTAAAATATAAAGAAAGTTAATAAACGCCCGGGCGTTTAATCGAAGCATTACGGTACTCTACAACAGGGAGTTAAACTCATTTTCACTGAGGGCCACATGAAGCTGGGCTCAAAGAGACAGATGAATTGAAAATATGCCTTATTGTTTTGCTAGATAACTGTTTCTCTATACATTAAGTATTCAAGTCAATGACATAATCAGAATCACACACAAGCTCTTGCGGGCCACATAAAATGACTAGGTGGGCCACATCTGGCCCGTGGGCCTAGAGTTTGACACATGTGCTCTACAAGGTATGTTATAAAATGTATAGAGACACTAGGAGGCAGCGAAGCAAGGCAAGTGATCTTAAACGTGATATCTCTAAGTGAATGTGCGTTTTGTTTCGCTTTAGGGTAAAATCGTCATTTCATCGTTTCACAAACTTTGATAGTTTGGCATAAAAAATCACAATGAACATTATCACTGTCGTCATCATCATCATCATCATCATCATCATCATCATCATCATCATCATCATCATCATCATCATCATCATCATCATCATCATCATCATCATCATCATCGTCATCATCAAACGTAAAATACATATTTATGCGCTTCTCAGCCCCCTCTCTCCAATCCGAAATTCGGTCTGCAGCCCTTGTGCATGATTGTAGCTCAATTGTTGTAGACATGTAAGATATTTACAAGTTTATAATTGTTTTTAATATCACTGGTAATTTCTAACAGAAAACTCACAATTTTATTGGAAATAGCAGAAAGTAAAAAAACTAGCTTGAGTTGAACAGTTCACGGAAAAGTGACCTAAAACATCACTTACAAAACATGAAAGAATTTACAGCCAACAAATGCAAATACCTGCTCTAGTGTTGTCTGGCTTAAACTGTAGTCCGTTATATTCATATTGGCAGCATTGTCTTCCAAAGTTCCAAACATATATGACCATTTGAGCTGCGCATTCAGTACCTGGTACTGGAGCATACCCTGAAAGATAAAAGAGAGAACAAAAGCATTAGTTATTGGTACAAAGGGAAACATGATAAAGAATAGAGCAGGCTGAGGTGAAAAGGATTCCCTAGCTCAATATAAGATTGATATAGCCCAATACAAGAAAGAAGAAAAAGTTACTAGGCCCCTAATGAAACTTCAAATAGAACTTCAGAGCCCCTAAAGTTCGTGATCAGGAATTTTCTGAAAACTAGGATGAAAGTACCAAAAGATAACACAATTTCAGAAGACTACGGGGCCCTGACAACAGTGAATGAGAGAAGACTGATATTTCCCTTAAAATTTTTAAGTATTCTAAACTAAAACTTATAAACCCATCCGAATAGTATGAAAAAGTTCAGTAGCCCAACACTTTCCCGAAAAATTTCTGGAGACCCGTTGAATCCTTTTCGCCCCAGTGTGGTACATATATTTTGTGACAGCTTCCGTGTGCACTCCTAGTATGATGGTCTGCCAGTTTCAGGCCTATGGCGACCAATTGCACTTTCGACTGTGAAGCAGATACCCTATTTCCTCTAATACACGCCCTTCTATTGCCAAATCCGGTAAGAATCAAGATTTCATATTTCTCTTCAGTGTTTCCTTGTGATATGCCTACTTCTACACGAGAAAGTCTGAAGGTGGGCCTACACAGTTTCAATCCCAGAGACTTTATCAGATTCACATAACTGAAAATTGCTGTTTACATAAATTCAGATAAAGATTCCAATTGCTATTACTATAATGCGACTTTTGCAAATACAATGCAATGGTTAGCCTTAGCCAGACTTAAAAGCATCACAGCGTATTAAGAAAGGCCTCATAATTCCCTAGTAACATTTTTACCAGATACATCGTCTCCATCTGTCATTCGCTAGGAGATTATCAAATAACATTCCATTGATAGCACATCAATTTTCAATGTGTGGTTGAACATAATAGCAAGGAACAGTAACAGCCAAGCAATGCAAGCGTTATATTAATTGCCATAAAATATGGACGGCAAAATAGTAATATAGTCAACGTGCAGGAAACTTAATTCAAAAATACACGCTTTTCTATAAGAAAGTGGTGTATAAGACGGTAGTACTCGGCTGCTCAAAAAGTTAAGAAAGTTCACCACTGGGTTTCTGAGACCTGAGAAAGTTGTCAAGCTATATACCTTTAAAATTCCAATATTCACGCAAGACAATAATCGCTTTCATTTAATTTGCATAGATTTCTTGTGGCAACATATGTCAGTTGAGTGTTATGTTTGTGTAGTTGCCTGTCTCTCTCTGCAACACTGTAGTGTTACGCAAACTCGATTAGTTTTGCTAAGAGAGTCCCAAGAAAGTTTATGTACTGAAATCATGAAAAAGCTAAGAGAGTTCCAGCACTGGGTGAAAAACTTTTGCTATAAAAAACACGAGTAGCAGACACGCTTTACTGCAAAAGGATTTCTCAAAGAAATGAAGCACCCGCGTTTATTCCATGTGAACGAGATTCAAGCATTATAAGCTACTTGGCCTAGTCCCAACATAATTCCAATAAAACACTGAAATCTCTTACTCAAGCTCAACGTTTCCACTATAAGTTTTCTCTTATACGAAAATGGCTAGTAAGAAATCATTTCTCAATTGCTTACAAAGTAAGAAAGCCAAGTACTGGATTTTTTGAGACCAATGAAAGTCGATAAGTTGATACAGATCTGAAATTCAAATTTCCACGCATGCGCATCATCTCTTTTGTTTGATCTGCACAGATTTCCAGTGAAAATCTATGTACGTATTTGGGTTTGCAACACGATAGTGTATCATAAACTTAAATGTTTTTGCTAAGAAAGTCTTAATAACGTTCTTGTACTTGACGAAAAGAACTCTCTTGCAAAGTAAAAAACATGTATTGTGCGAAAATGTTATCCACATTTCTATCTGTAAGTTTCTTTATTTCAGTTACTTTGTACGAATGCTTTACTAGAAGAAAAATTTATTACTGTACATGTGACAGTACATGTGATAAGTGACTGTTATTGACTGATTGAGCCTCGTAGAGGCTGCTGGTGTAGCTGTAGCATTATCTTTAGGCAAAGATATCAGTACTGTACTGGTGTCGCACTTTATTTTTACTTTTTGTAAGCGACATCAGTCTACTATAAAGTTCATTCAATGAACATTGATAAGTGACTGCTATTGATTGAACATTGATAAGTGATTGCTATTGATTGAACATTGATAAGTGATTGCTATTGATTGAACATTGATAAGTGATTGCTATTGATTTAACATCGAATAGCGATTGGTAAGGATTGGAAATTGATAAATGATTGCCGTTGAGAGGACACTGATAAGTGACTGTTATTGATTGAACATTGATAAGTGATTGCTATTGATTTAACATCGAATAGCGATTGGTAAGGATTGGAAATTGATAAATGATTGCCGTTGAGAGGACACTGATAAGTGACTGCTATTGATTGAACATTGATAAGTGATTGCTATTGATTGGAAATTGAATAATGATTGCTGTTGAGTGGACATTGATAAGTGACTGTTATTGATTGAACATTGATAAGTGATTGCTATTGATTTAACATCGAATAGCGATTGGTAAGGATTGGAAATTGATAAATGATTGCCGTTGAGAGGACACTGATAAGTGACTGCTATTGATTGAACATTGATAAGTGACTGTTATTGATTGAACATTGATTAGTGATTGCTACTGATTGAACATTGATTAGTGATTGCTACTGATTGAATATTGATTAATGATTGCTATTGATTGAACATTGATAAGTGATTGTTATTGATTGGAAATTGAATAATGATTGCTGTTGAGTGGACATTGATAAGTGACTGTTATTGATTGAACATTGATTAGTGATTGCTACTGATTGAACATTGATTAGTGATTGCTACTGATTGAATATTGATAAATGATTGCCGTTGAGAGGACACTGATAAGTGACTGCTATTGATTGAACATTGATAAGTAACTGTTATTGATTGAACATTGATTAGTGATTGCTACTGATTGAACATTGATTAGTGATTGCTACTGATTGAATATTGATTAATGATTGCTGTTGAGTGGACATTGATAAGTGACTGTTATTGATTGAACATTGATTAGTGATTGCTACTGATTGAATATTGATTAATGATTGCTGTTGAGTGGACATTGATAAGTAACTGTTATTGATTGAACATTGATTAGTGATTGCTACTGATTGAATATTGATTAATGATTGCTGTTGAGTGGACATTGATAAGTGACTGTTATTGATTGAACATTGATAGCTGATTGCTACTGATTGCATATTGATTAATGATTGCTGTTGACTGGACATTGATAAGTGATTGCTATTGAATGGACAATGATCAGTGATTGGTATTGATTGGACATTAATTAATGTGATTGTTATTGATTGGACATTGATTAATGATTGTTATTGATAGGACATTGATTAATGATTGTTAATGATATCGCAACTGATATCTCAATCAAAGAAACTTTTGAATCAAAAGGTCTTGTGAATACACTTTTGAAGCTTTCAGTGATTCTACTACCGCACACTTTAACTGTTTATCATTGTCCAAAACGATTTTATTATTACACAAATCGGTTTTCACTGCTCACAGCATAGCCGCCAAACGTTTAAGAAGCTGATCAGATCTATTTTGTCCCAACCTAATTGACCAATCATCGTGCAGGATTCTCACCACACATGCGCTCCAAAGCTATATTTAGCTCCATTTAGCCCCATTTGAGAGAAGACAGACCTGATTTGAGATCTCAAGCACTTAGCGGCTGTACACGAACACAAGGTATGTTTATAAGAGAACTAAATTGAAAGAATTATCTGCTATCTTTCCTTACAGCAAATCTTATCTACCCACAAGCAAAACTTTCTCTTTCTTAACCAACAATCTTTTAGGAAAATTTCAGGAACGAAAACCCTGAAAGATAGCAAACTATAATGATAATGTACTTTTGTATTGTCACAACTTACACCAGAGAATAAATAACTTTAGGCCTAAGGCCGTGGAGCTCCGCTCTGTGTGTGAATGATTTCCACGTGGCACCAAACCGAGGATGAAACATTGTTAAGCAATAATGAAATGGGAACTAAATTAAACTCACCGGTCTTTCCTCAAGCAAATACGAATTAGGGAAATATCTCTCAATAAACTGTTTCACTCTTTCCGTTGACTCTTGAGTGACTGCAGGGTCTTCAGGTGGTGCAGTGGTCTCAGCAGCATCGATTTCATTCAGAACAATGGCAGCACGATCATCTGTGGAAGTTGAACTGGCTATTGTACAAAGAAGATTATAAATGATGCCAAGGAGCTGCGAGTACATATTAAACAGACCTCAACGTTGGGATCTTAGAACGGCCTTGAAGTGAAATATATTTTCATTTTTTTGAATAACTGCTCATAGGGACATACATGTCAGTACGCTGGGTTGGGGCCCCATGGGGGACATACATGTCAGTACGCTGCATTGGGGAGGGTGTGGAGGTATAGATATAGTAGCTAATTATGCAGTGAGTGAAAATTATATATATATATATATATATATATGTATATATATATATATATATATATATATATATATATATATATATATATATATATATATATATATATATATATATATATATATATATATATATATATATATATATATATATATATATATATATATATATATATATATATATATATATACACACACACACACACACACACAAACGCAATGAATGAGTTAATGGGGGGCATTTTTTCCTAACTTTGAACATTTCTCTGATTTGAGATGCAAATTAAGAGTAGATCATATCACGTCGTTTCAAGATAAGGCCTACTTTATTGAACTGATTGACCTAGGCGTTATATAGATGAACTACCTGGAATTTAACAACAGCAGTTGCGATGTAACATCTACTAGATACCGGTAAAGAGTGCTTTGATATATAATTGCTGCAAATTCCTTCTGTATGTACAGTGGTCTGTTGACCCCTATGATCTAATACGCTGGAAGACATCTTAGATGAATGAACAGGAGAGAAATTGAAAACATATAAAGAATAATTGGAAGTGGAAAATGCCGTAAATGCTATAGTCTTATGGGTAAATGTAAAGAATTAAAATCATTCAACTGAAGTTGATGAAATACGACAATGTTGAAAATAAATAAGAAATACTATATATAAAGAAAAACAGATGTAATAGATAGAAGATGATGGGAAAGTGGAAAAAGAAGGAAAACAAAGGGTAATTGAAGGAAATATAGACCAGGAAGAAAATGACCTTTTCTTTTCCGGAATGACTGTCGCTCACTTGATCTATCCCGTCCACCAACTTTGAGCGATAACATATACCCTTGGCCAAATCTAATATAAAAAGAATATAGAAATGGACTTGAACTAAATCGAAAGGACATACAAGAGATTCCAAAAGAAAAATTGCATCATCCGCTATTAATTTTCTATTAGCTCTGTATTCAAGTAAAGTCCTAAATAAAAGTTTTAACTACTGACGAACGCAAACTTGGAAATATATTGCATCGTATCTTATCTCGCTGTTCATTGCAATTCTTTGTTTTGAAAATCCTCAATTATAATGGGAAATAAGTAATACAGTACTTCTTCGATTATCCGGCCGCTACCGGACACAACCTTTTTAAACGGGTGTCGGATAATCCAAAAAGACCGGTTAAGCAAAATTACACTTTTGGACACCGGGGCACAAGAAAAAAGCTAAAAGTGTTCTTATCATACCATTGCACAATTCTCATTAGAGTGCTAAGACAAAAATTAAGTTCACTTTCTCAACCAAGGCATAATTCCCATTTGCTTTCATTTCTCCGACGCCAACTCATGGAGTGAAACTAATTTTGACGTATCCACTTGCGTAGCTTTGGGCCGATTACTGAACCAAGTTGACCAATCGTCAAACATTTTTGTGGCCGACACGTGTGAAACTAGGCAACTTTCAACATAGCTTATCTTATACAAGAATAGTCACGGCTGGATAATCGACGGACGGTTAATCGAGGAAGTACGGTACTAAATTAAAGCAGACTTGTCATTATCAATGGGTAATACTAAATATAAAAGACAGAAAAACTTTGCATTCAGGGAGCGTGTATCTGGAGTACCCTTTCTAATGAGAAAACAGCAATTGAGTCAGTCTCGGCTTTTACAGCATATATAACTGAAAACCCGAAAGAACATTGCAGTAGCGACATGATTTACCTTTCGAAACAAAATATTTTCCTTCTTTCTTTTACAAATTTCATTTTTGTTTATTTTTTTATTACTATTGTAATTAGCTTTTAATGTAACTACGCGACAACAGGGCAGTTTTGTAAATCAATTTGTATCGTAAACTTTGCCCTGTATAGAGGATTTTTAAATTACATAAACTGAAATGCAATGAAAGGTGTGAATTCATCCCACTTACTTGCTTTTCAGATGTTGAAGGCTACCAACGCACTTGAATTCACCGTTCACCATAATAACAAGCCGGTTGCATAGGGCCTCACACTCTTCCATGCTAAAATCAAAAACCAATACTCAGACAATGACATTCACCTAAATCTAAATTCAAGGTGACCAAGCAAAAAAGACTCAACTTGTAAAAATCGATCTCTCTATTAAATCAAGTCACCAAACTACCTGCTTGGTAAGCAAATATTCAGGTTTAAAAAGCTGAAGCCATGAAATAGCCAGACTATAGCATAAGGGCGGGGTGGCCTAACTGCGGATCGTGGGCCACCAGGGGCACTTTAAAATGAAACTTGCAGCTCAAAGAGAATTTTGAAGGTAATAGATGAAAAGGCTGGTTTTTTCTAAACTATAATGGAAGCGAAATCACTATTTGTTAATCTATTTTGCTTAAATATGAATAGAAAACTTTCCGCTGAAGTTGTCATAGCTCAACCTGAGTGATGTCATAGTGGTTAGAACGCCCGCCTCACAACCGGTAGGCGTGGCCTCAAGTCAAGGCCGAGTCATACTGAAGAGGTTAGAAAGTAGTACCCAGTGTTATCTCGTCTGGCGCTTGACATTAGAAATGGAGTGGGAAAGTTAAACAAGAGTAGCTACGAGTGGAATGAACCGCTGCTGTAGCTTTCACTGCATTAGCAAGCAGATGGCCTAGGGCAAACAACAATATATGGCATAGAAAATATTCAATTTAGAGGCTGCTCCTTATGGTCCTCACTACCCAATAGTATGAAAAACAGTGAATCTCTGCAAGAATTTAAAAGAAGAATAAAACATTGGGATGAAATAAGTTGCAACTGCAGATTGTGTAAAGTTTTTATAAAGGATATAGGGTTTTTAAATTAGTTTGTATTCAACAATTACCGGTAATTAGATTATTCTTAGTTTTGTTTTTCTTTAATTTTAGTATTAGTTGGCCTTAATTAGCTTCTTTTAGCTATATATATAGCAAAGCCAACTGTAAATAAATTGATGATGATGATGATGATGATGATGATGATGATGATGATGATGATGATGATGATGATGATGATGATGATGATGATGATGATGATGATAGGGGTACAGAAACCGAGATAGGCGCCACAATATGCGCTACTAGCGCGGGAAGGATTTTGACATAGACTTTGATATTGAACAACACCACGAGAAAAGCTTGTGTACACTTCAATTCCGCCAGTCTCTCGCGGCTCTTAATCATCTGAATCTCATTGCATACGGGTTTTATCTTAGTTGAGTTTGGCCACCTTTGAAATATCGATAAAATGAACTTAAACACGTTAAGATATCTATATGGGTGGGGGGTGGGAGTGGGGGAAGGGGGCAATAATATGGTCTGCCAATAGTTAAATAAAGGTGGAAGAATACTAAAACCACATTGATAGAACCTGAAAATATGCTAAAAGCTAGAAATATAAGGGGGGAATAAATACTTTCTGTGTACCTGTGTGAAGTCAATATGATGGATCTGTTGTTACTTTCCAGGATACCGGTCAGTGTATTCCAAAGAAATCTTCTGGATACTGGATCCATACCACTCGTTGGCTCATCCTTCAGTGACAAAAAAGTCAGCTTATAAGATAGAATAATTAACTCATTAAAATATACATGCTTTCATAGAAAAAGGTACAGTTATCTAAATAAGATGGATAGCACAAGTGAAGGGCCTATCACGAAATTCAACTGCGTTACGGACGGACAATCGATACTTTGAAGGACCAGAAAAATGAACCAAACACTGCTTTAAACTGAACCTTCTCTCCACTATCCACCTAGGTTAGGAGTGCTGAAGACAATAACTTGTGGATTGTTTGAAGTAAATGGCAAAAATCAGCAAGCGAAAAAAGGCCTCTTACGGATGGACATTGATGAGCACATTTCATGATAGCCCCTGGAATAAAAAGCGATTTGCTTTTAATAATTTGATGAAAATCGTCCCTTTACCATGGAAGAGATGGTGAAAAAATCTGATAATGGAAGGAGTCAGGGACATTATATGAGAAGAAGCGACGCAGGGACGTTCCAAAGTAGGGAGTGTGGGGGCTCATGCATCCACTTTATGCAGAACTCGTCGGTAATCTTCTGATTTCATATAAACAAGTTTAGCCATTTTGATAAACAAAATTACACATCTCATCACAAAATGGCTACCAGATATAACGATCATGGCCTGTAGGTAATTATGTTGGTGCTTTGCGTAACCTTGTCGGCAAATTTCTTCTGATTCGGCAAAAAATGTCGCGGACCAGTCTAGCGTTTGTAATAGAATGAGTGATCCAGCACGCTCTTGTGTCGCCTTATCCGACAAATTGTTGTACATGCCAGGAAAGAGGTGCACTTTTAGTACTTGAGCTTACCTGATACTAGAACTCGTTCCTTACCGATACAGTGCGCAGTACACACGCAAGTAGGAACAGTGTTGTAGTGGACAAAAAGTGATCCGGCACAGTGTGACCGCAGCTTCAGGTTATGACACAGAAAACAAGATCCGAAGAAAGATGTCAGTAAGCCCTTACCGTAAATGCTCTACTAAGCCCCCCGGGGCTTACTTTTTTTAATCATTTCAATCATTTCAATACCACCAAGTTTATGCTCTTTATCAAGATAGTTTATTTTGTGTATTATTCACATTTTTAAAGGGGCTTAATACAGAGGGGGTTTAATAACTTTTTACCTCTACGAAAGGGGGGTAATTGGAGAGGGGGGCTTAAAAGAGAAATTATGGCAAATAAACAATTTTAGCCAAAATATTTCAGTCCAATGAAACAACTTTCAAAATCACCAACATAAACTTTATAGAATCTGATATAAAATCAAAATCATGGACCTTGGTCTAGAATAAAACACATCGCTCTTATTATTTCAATAGCTGTGCTACATTATGGAATTATAAACAGAATAGAAGAAAAATAAGTTTTAAATACCAAGAATAAGACTGGTGGGTCTCCAACTATTGCCATAGCTGTACTCAGTTTTCGTTTATTGCCTCCACTATCAAAGGAGAATCGAATACTTAAAACAGAGTTAACATTACAAAAAGTACTTTCAAATAGCCAAACTTCAAAGGTAGGAGTCTAAAAGTACTCAATTCATCATTGGTCTAAAAGAGGATAAAAATAAATAACTGGTAATGGAAAAGAATTTTAAGCTAATAAGAAGAATGAAGATCGTCCGGGGAAAACGTTTACTTTATTATTCCTTCAGCACTGTTGTCATCCTTCTGAACCGAGTCAGGGTTCATTAAACGTACGTTGTGCGTGTGAGCACAATATATGCCTGTAAATTCAGAAACAGGATGATACGTATGGTTAGTTGTAGATAACTTGCAAAACTGTCTTCTTTTTGATTTCTAGCTGCAACAAGTGCTGTTACACTAACGGTAGCAACAATCAATAGGTAGATTTTGACCAAGAGAGCCTGAAGAAATTAGAGGTTTATCGTACCCGCGAGGAGGGTGGCGCGCTGGAGCACATTAATGAGCCCTATACTATGCCTGACAAAAAACTTTCCTGTTGTTGATTGATACTGTCCATGAGCACAGACTCGTACAAACCAATCAGTATTTTCATCTTTGGTTTCATTTCTAACAGACATTCACTATTACTCATTTCACCTAAACGTAAACATCTAGCAACTATCTCATTTCAAAATCTTGCTACTGATATTCTCTATGTTTTCCTTCATCGTTACTTCGACGACACTATTCTGTAGTAGTCAGGAGCACTGGAGACACCGTGGAACGATGTCCCCTGTAAATCGTAAGACAGAGAGAGCACAGGTGCCTTTCTTAATACAATGATATGTGCCAAATAGATTGACTGCTACTAAAAGATGACAGAACCACCCAATCTAGTCCACACAAAGTTTACGAATATCCAGAAGGCACAGATCAACGGATCAGTTGCAAAGCAATTTTCAGAAAGGACAGAAAAAAGTTGCAATCATCTTGGAAAATATGAGTAAACAAACTAAAGGCTATACAATCTTTTAGTTTGAGTTTCTTTTGTAAATATATCAATACAGTAATATTTTGAAACTTCTTTGAGATTTTAGCGTATCTGTAACTATTTGAAAAGCGATCATAAAAAACGACAGCAACAAAGTTGAATATATTACATAGCATATTATGTAGTTGATGTGCACTGAGGTTCATTCTACGACTATTTGCGGGTAGAAGTCGATAATTAGCAGGCTTAATGTTTGCTTCAATTGCGAAGTGTCTTGCCAAGGAAACAATTAAAAAGAAATCTTGGTGAACCACCTACACACACAAACGAGAATGTGATATCCGAAGGCATTTCGCATGGTCTGATAAAATGAGTGAAAGATTATATCGCCTAGTTAATCCATACAACCAGAACTATTCCCTGAACACAAGCATTTGTGACAAAAAGCAATTGTGTATGGCGTGCACAAAAGCCCATTATGACTATTCAGTGTGTTTCTGATCATGGCATACACTCTTCGTTATAAGAAGATAATTTTTTATAATAAGAAGATAGTACTGACAAAGGCTCGATGTTCTTAAATTCTTAGAAACTTTAGACTCCAGAGTTCTTAAAATTATTCTTATTTCAAGAGTGATCTTTTGAGAATATTTAGAGAAAAATTCAGTAAACAGTTTCAAAAGAATCACCCAGGCTACTCATGAAAATACAGCAACGAATCCTGCTGTCCATGAACAACCTCATCCAAGGTTGCCTATAAACATAATCCGAATAGTTTAGTGTGTGTGAAAATTCTCGTCTAAGACAGAGCATGTTCTGGTAGTGTTAAAATTTCTCTGGTAAATCGAGCTTCAGCGTTTTTATAAAGTGTGTTCTTACGAAAGGATAAGACATACGATTATGCAGTAAATTGATCAAATCAAATCATTTAAGCGCACATCAGCCTACCTATATGTACCACACATCTTATCAGCATATTTATTCAGGTTCAGTTGGTATAATACTGTATTCACAACATCAGGGATCGATCTGGATGGAATTCCCCTCAATCGTGCAAACATTTCCAGCATCTCCCGTCCAGTCAGGCGGCCAAGCAAAGCATCAAACTGATGGAAAATAAGAGATAAATACAAGAAACAGGTTTTGAACTAATGTAAATTTATTTTCATTTATTTTCACTTTATAATATTTATACAAGTTAAAAGACTTTATTTAACATGTTTTTCAAACCGACCTGCATTAAACAAAAGAAAAATTAAAGAGCTCCAGCTATAAACGAAATTACTATATAACATTTCAAATATGATACAATAAGAAGTTTATGAATAAAACGTAAAAATTTAAGTTAACATAAGATCACTTAGATGTATGTTCTCTTGGAAATTCTCAGGGAGAGTGCAAATTTGGTCTCTCTTTCCAGAGGCAAATTAACTTGTGATATATGCCCATCTACATAAAAGAATTCAATTTGACTGCGCAGTCCATGCCTCCCCTGGCACTATTTGCAGACATTTTGAAAGGAAACATTCAAAAGGATATGATTACAAGTGGGGGCTCAAAGGTATTAATATTGCAGGAATATTGGTAAATATCAAACATTAAAAGAATACCTGTGGACAATATCCAATTCTCTTCTGGACCTAAACGAAGATGATGATCATATTACGATTTAATGTCAAACAATAAATCTTGATCTGAAATGGCAATAATATCCTGGTGAATATACTAGGCAACAAAACTTTCCAAGTTTTTATTTTAACTTCCTCCTGATGAGAAACACGCTATAAGGCTAATTCTTTTAATTTCATTTAATGGGTGGAGTTATCTCTGTCTACAGACACAAAAACAAATATCCAGAGACACAACACAGACACATACTCAGATACGTACACACCAAACACCACACAGTCATTCAGTCATTCAGTCATTCAATCAGTCATACATTCATTCGTTCGTTCACTCATTCATTCATTTATTCATTCAGTAATTCACTCATTCATTCATTTATAGCTATTCATTCGTTTATTCCTTCATTCATACATTCATCTATCAATTCATTCACTCATTTATTTATTGACTCACCTATTCATTCAGTCATTCATTCATTCATTCAGTCATTCATTCATTCATTCATTCATTCATTTATTCATTCAGTAATTCACTCATTCAGTCATTTATAGCTTTTCATTCGTTCATTCCTTCATTCATACATTCATCTATCAAATCATTCACTCATTTATTTATTGACTCACCTATTCAGTCATTCATTCATTCATTCATTCATTCATTCATTCATTCATTCATTCATTTATTCATTCATTCATTCAATAGTGGTATCCGCTTACAGCAGTTCACCGATCATGATTCAATATTCACGATCTTCAGCATTTCTTACACATTCTCTGTATGATTTATTCGTCCATTCTTTTACATTCTCCTGGATCTTCCTCATTGTATCTTTTCCATTCACTTTTCGTGAAAAGTCTGTTGGTACTACAGAACTTCACTATAGCACGAAAAAGCGGGAACATTGCTTTAGCATACTGAAAGCTTTTTTTCGTCCGACACTCGTCAGAGTATGAAACGTCGGATAGCGACCGAAAGGGGAAACGTTCACTTTTCCTTCGAGCAACGTTCGCTTCAGCGAATCCATCCATACTATATCTCAGTAGTAATGCAATTTTCTCTCGCTGATTGCATTTAATAGAGTCCTCCTACTTTTCACACATCTAGTACCTCCTCATTTGCTTAAAGTCAAGTCCATGAAAGATCTAAAACGCTTCTAAATACCCACATGTCAAACGTTTCAACTCTTCTTTCAGTTATTATGGACAAAGTCAGTGTTTCACTATTATACAATAGAGTGGGCCAGATATAACATTTTGATAAACTCAATCTTGTATCTACACTTAGGTTTCTAAAGTGCTTTCGACATTAATTCAAAAGAAGTTCAAGCTACATTCCAATTCTCCTTTTAATTTTTGCTCTTTCCATTTTCAATTGCTAGATATCCTAAATAAATAACCTTTTCACTTGCTCCATTACACATCCCTCAATTTCAATGGGAAAATTATACATAGGCACTGGTTTCCTGGTAGTCATCGATTTTGCCTCTCCAACATTCATCTCCATACCATAAAACTTTCCTTTATTGTCAGCGGCATTCACTAGACTTTGGAGGTCTAATGGATTTTGATATGAATACATTTGCGCACTCTCACAATGTGTAAAGTAGGTTAGCCAATGTAATACTACCTCAAGGTGTTTACGTGACACAATACGAGGAAAACATTGATTCTCTATGTATCTACGGTGAGCCACTTTCGATCGTGAAAACCATCTCGATTACGAGGTCAAGTGGCTGGAAATAACACTAACTCCTCAACTTTACACAAGCATAGCAACCTCTCAGCTAATCTACCTTTTGCGTCAAAAATACTTCTACCGTCCATAAAAGCCTACAGCTTTCTTAAAAGCAGTGGCGGACATTTGGTTATTCAAAGGGAGAGGTGCAACAAGAGAATGGGAGCTGGGCTGAGGTGAAGATCCGAGGAGAACTGTTGGTAACCACGCTGTTAAATATCATTGTTTACAAGCAACAAAGCCTATCTAGGTATGGGTTGTCTAATCACTACTGACAATAAAACTGAACAAACAAAGAACAAAATCGAAACCGTAAAATCTTGCTAATGGTTGCTCAAAAAGTTAAAAAGTTCATTATTGGATTTTTGAGACATAAGAAAGCTGATAAGTTGATACATATATGAAATTGCATTTTTCACGCAAGTCCATCATCTATTCTGCTTTATTTGCAAATATTTCTGATGAAAGTTTATTTATTTCAGTGTTATGTTTGCTTAGAGCCTGTTTGTCTGAGTAACATAGCAGTGTCACACAAACTCTGATCGTCTTGCAAAGAAAGCCTTGATAAAATTTGTGTACTGAAATCACGAAAAAGCTTAGAAAGTTTCAGTACAGTACCAAAAACAACTTTCTTGCACAAAAATGTGTAGCCAAGTAAATTTACGTAACTGGGGAATATCCAAATTGATATTTTAGCTTAGTTTTACAGCAATAACCCAGCTTTTTAGCTTTGACCCATCTAGCGTGTGTCCCACTGTTTTCAACATGAAGCATCAACTGTAAGAACATACTATTACGTTTGTGCACAAATTCATTCTGAAAGTTTTTGTTGAGAATTTTTCCTTCACTGAATCCAAGTGTTGTCCCATGACGTTACGTTTCCCTAACAATTTGCGAAATTCATCCATTCCTTGAAATTCAAAAGCAGAGGATCATGGAGTCGAAACAAGGAAGTGACGTGCATTGGTCTCTCCACGGCTAATTTGAAAATCTATTTTCAGGGAGGACAAAACGGAAAGTCGGCGTTTGGCGGGCTTTCTAGAAACTGCTAATACTATTAAACAATGTCTCCATTCAAACAAAAATGAATGAAGTACAGACCTCCCTCAGCTGCTGTTGAATATTGAAGCCACTTAAATATGCTGTTCCTCCTGTAATACCGAGCTCTCCTGTTAGCATGGAGAATGTAGTAGTTTTTCCTGCACCTAAAATCCAAGAATATAAGGTAATGAGAGCAATTACATATCGAAAGAGTAAACAACTTCATCAGCTAACGATAGCAAATAGTATAGTGCAGCAAGATTCCTAATTCGATGATGCTGTTGACAAGCTTGTGTGCTTCACGAACGCAAAACTTAAAGATCCTTTCCTCTAATTTCTGTGCATGACTCTATTTTCGCCTTCAGCTTTGTGTGTCTTGGGATACATATCAAAACTTTTTTGTAAAACTGGCGCCAGAAGGCAGGACCATTTAAGTACCAAAGTTCCTGTAGAACAACTGGCACAAAAACAGAAACATTCATGTTACAATATTGCAAAAATACTAAATATTTACCATTAACACCCAATAGCCCAAAGCAAAGGCCTTTGGGGATACAAACGGACACAGCGTCAACAGCAGTGATGTTATTACTTTTGTACGTCTGTAATTCAATAAACAAGATGATTTTATCAAACAGAAAAAATCAGAAAATCTAATGAATTAATTCTATCTTCATTCTGGAAATCAGTTTTTAGTAAATGATATTAGGGAAAAAATATTTGTCAAAAGATATTGATGGAATCACGTGACTTAGAACTTTGACCTAGACTCTAATATTTAGCGTTTAAGAAATAAACCTCAAAACCTACACTTGAGATAGCTTTTGCTCATTAGTGTACATGGGGTCTGATTTAAAACCTCTTTCAAATCACATATGCTATGAACTGCACCAGTTTTCAATTCCATAATCAAACAATCTACCAAAGTGTACCAGTTGAAATGATAAAAATTCAGGTATATTTTTGAACCGCATGATACGACCTGTTAGATCACATTCTCAGATAAAAGAAGGGCTTTCATATGATAGGCCTACCGTGTTATCTGGTTCCCCACCATCCAATAGTGTTGAAAAGGTGGAAACCAGCGCGGCATAGTTCCCCTAGCAGCAAACTGAAGTGGGCGCAGAGCCCCCGCCCTCGGAAGATGTTTTAGAAGTGAAATCATATAAGCAACACAAATATCACTAGAAAATATGCTCATGTCACGAAAGTATCCGGACGGTTTCAAATTTGGTTGCGAATACGCTTGTTTGCAAATTGCAAAAGCAACTTTCATGAAAATTTTTTATAAATTGCTTCCAAACTTTTCTTGAATCTATGGATAGATCACATGTTGATAAAATCAAAACTTTTGACAAATAATGATGTCAATAGGCCGAAGAAGCTCAAGACAAGTATGGAGGCAATTCATGAAAAATTATTCATAACAAATTGCATTTGAACTTTTCTCATAACCAAATTCGAAATTTTCAGGATACTTTCGTGACGGTAGCCTAAAAAATTCTTAATTCCCTCAACGGAATCATTCGAAACTAAAAATTACATTTCACCAAATTAAAAGTATCAACAGCCATTCTTTGCAGGACCGCATTCACAGTTTCTTAACCATATAATTGTACCCAATTTCTAGCTTCTTATCAAAACATGAATACTAAAAGGGTCCCCCTAGTTATCACTTTACCTCAATACAAATGCCACCATCCTACTTCTCAGTATCCGTACCTACCCCTTCCCGTAACACTTTACAACTGACACAAACAATACCTTTGTCAAATCTTTAATAACAACTGCCGCATTCATTATGTCCTCTTGCGTCATGGATGCAACGCGTTGCTTTTCACTTGAGATGTCATCATCCTACAAAGCAAAAGACATCTTTTCCAATACTTGAAAACAGTCCCGTTTTTAATCAAGTAAATCGAGGGGCAAAGCACTCGGAAAAATCCAGTAAACTTCGTGAATGAAAATAAAAAATAACACACAAGAAATCCCAAAGTTGCAAAAATCACAAAAATGCCATACATATAGAAAGTCACAAAAATTAACGAAAACCGCTAAAATTTTAAAGTAAAATTAGGTCCTTACATCATTAAAATCAGGTACTTTTCGAAGAACTGAAGGGAACAACCCCAACCAAAGGGTAATTGCGAAGTCCCTGATCGTTAAATATGGTATTAAAGAACTACGAAACTTTCAACGTACAATTTTAAAAAATTCCTTCCCCAGTCTTATTTAAAAGAAACATTTCCTCATAATCTACTGGCTTAAACATGTTTCTCCAGCCGCAGACTCAAAGAGTCGCAAGTGGTTCGCGAACGGCGGAGGAGAGCACAAAAGAATACTGATAAAGTCTCTTGATTCTGATAATTGGAGCTTAAAATTATCGGCCCAATACTGAAATACTCCTGCAGGATAATTTCGCAGATATTTCACTTACAATGGTTAATGGATATAAACGTTTCCATATTTTCTATACCTCTGAATTAGCTGAAAAACTGAAGCTACCAATAAAAAGTGCTCCGAAAGACTCAATCCCCGTTTCTTGACACCCCCCTCCCCGTTTATTCAGCTCTGAAGAGTAGGTGATGAAGATGCATAAACATTGAGTCACATGTCCATCCTTTTAACAAGCTCATACTTAACGTATTCAATGCAGACCAATGGTATACAATATATGTACAAAATTATATGTCCGGGCGTGCCTAAGCAGGGGATGTTCTACCCCTACCTTTGCAGAAGTCATCGATAACGCTTTGGCTCGTCGGTAAAAGTTGGTGTAACGATCGTGGCCTGTCCGTAATTGTGTTGCATTGTTCACACTTGCCAGTACATCGCTTTTGCTACAAACCTCACCCTACTCAAAAAGTCCTTCGAAGCGCCATTGGTTACATGGTAGACACCTAAATACGATACACATGAGCTTTTATATGAGAAGTAAACTTTCTGCAACCAGCCTTGAATTTTTCTTAAATGTTTGTTAAAATCCTTGAAGATGAATCGGGAATTCAATGTTTCAATTACTTCCATAACCAAAATTTTTATTGTTACAGTACATACCAAAAAGGAATCTCAAATGATGAGTTCGCCTACAGCTAAAGAAATAAATTCTGCGTAATTTGAGCCTCATGCTTCTTATATACTTGTTTCGCTCAAAAAAACGTGCAAGTGAAGAGTTACTTATTATCAGCGGCAGCACTATAAAAAAATCTAGGAATAGTAAATGAGGAAAAGAGTTTCAAACAAAGCTGACTATCCTTGCAATACCTCAGGTTGAACAGGCCTTGGTGGTGGAGGTCTTGGCTTTAGGCTGATGAAGAAGTTCTCCTAGAAAAAACAAATGCAACATTTTACTAGCATAATTACAAGTGTAAATAAATAACTCATGAATGAAAATAGTAGCGAAAATAAGAATGAGCAAAGATATCACTGAAAAATTTATAACAATTATGATAATAACAAAATAAATCAAAGAAAATCCTTGGTAAGGCATCGAAGCAACAAATATATTCTTGGATACCTCATATTCTCTAATAGAAGCCTCGGCTTTTATTTACTTTTCCTTTTCAAAAAGCACAGCTTCTATTTCTGGGCAGATCCTACTCGTATGAAGTTTCAATTTACCGTATTATCTGTTGCAATCTCGGGCTCTCTACTACAGTATTAGGTCTGTATTTAATCCGCAAGATATCATTGCTTGAATAGTTATCCCCGTTTCTTCAATCCAATAATCCCTCATTCTATCTTCTATTTATTATTTCTTCTTCAAAATTGCGGCTGGCATTCGAGGGAGATTTCTATCCAGGAGCAGTGTATAATCAAGAAAACACTGCATATGCGAATGAGGCTCCTCCATTAAAATGTGAGCAGCCCAGTGGTTGGAGAGCTCGTCTGCTGTTGTGCGTAAAGTTGATGGTTGAAGGTGTGCTTCGGGCCATCGCTTGTAAACTGGCTCAATGCCCATTCAGTAGCAATACGTATCAGTCGGCAAAAGTAGGGAGAGAGAGGCAACAAAGCAAGGAACTGCCCACACTACCTCACTTCGCCGACGGCCCAGCATAAGTGCCCTCTCTAACAGGCATTTGCCAACGTAAGGAGTCAATCATGGAACTAATCTCTGTCTTCACCTTAAAAGTATTGATAAGATCTCCAAAACTTTAAACTGTGGCGAAGCCGTGGTACCAATGAATAGAAATTCAAGAGTACAGTTTCTTTGTCTACAAACAGCACATAAAACAAATAAACAAACATTCTACAAGACATAACATCCAGAACTTTAACTTCTTCCAATTTCTCGCACTTCCAACAACTAGTACCATTTTCAAGCGCCTTTCTCCTCTCTGTCTCTTCTCTCTGTTCTCTCTTATCATGTGACTAACTAATTCGTCCCCAGTCCTCACACATCTCTTCGTCACTTTTGAAAACATCTTTACAATCTTTTCTGATTATACCTTCATTCAACAAGATTGAAGAAGTGTGCCAACCCAGCAGTTACTCAACGTGAAAAAGGGTAATGTAAAAATATCCATACCTCAATCAATATTACCAAACATATGAATAAAGCAGACTGGATGATAAAATATAAGCAAGTCAAGCCAACACCAGGGTATTCAAACGCCAAGGAGCTTTCGTGCCACGCAGTTCCCGAACGAAGGCAATCTTCCATGTGGCTTCTGATGAGAAAAGAATTTCAACAACTCAGCTAATCCAACGAAGTGAAATCGAGCATCAATTACAAACCAAAAGGGGTATATTAAGAGATGCTGAAGAAGGAGACAAGAGGGCACATGTTCCCTTGCCCTTCTCTAAGGGGGTGGAGGGGCTCAAGAAATGTTCTGCTCAGTTCCATAACTTCATGTCAACGATCTTTTTCCAATTATTACTATACACAAAAAGTGGCAAATATCTACTTTTGAAGCTATAATCTACAACGCACGCCCCCCCCCCCCCTCTGTAATGATCTTACTTCAATGAAATACAACCAAAGTTTGCTTTTTCTACAATTTGATAGTATACGACTGTTGGTTTATGTTCCAAAAGAAAATCTGCCCCCCCCCCTTCTGCGCCCTACATCGCTTCCAGTATCCCTAAGTATACTTCATTACTACGTAATATCCTAAATGCAAAATTAAACACCACGTGGATCCTCCTTCAGATAATCTGACCAAACACCTTGTGTATGTGAGAAGGGAGCATGATGTCAAAAAATTCATTTATTGAAACTCTGATCACGATAGGAGATTTTCTATCGATGGGTGCAGCATGGCTTCATTTGATCGACTATTAGTGCAAATTTGGATGAAATGAACAAAACATATTGAACTAGGTCTACCCTAATTGTCATGAATGTGAACAGATTGAGGTAACCCAGCTTTATGCTGAACGAAAACGACACTAATTTTTAACAAGCATAAGGATGTCACGGTCAGCTTCAGAGAACTGTGTTATGTTATTAAACGCTATGTTTAACATAATATGTTAAATCTTGATAAAATTGTTTAGGGGCTATAGGCGTTAGTGTATGTAATGGTATCATACTCTACGAGAGTTCAAAAACATACTGCTTCCTTTCGTCAAATGCACTGCAGATACAGTCCGCTTACAAACGTGAATCTAAGAGTTGCTGCTGTATCAGATAAATAGGCAAGGCACCCTACTCTCGGGTGCTTAATACAAGGGAAGGTCTTCATAGTTGGGGGGGGGGTGGGAACTTTTTCAAAAACCTATAAACGGGGGTTTTATTGACCGGGCGGGGGATTTTCCAGATAGGAAGCCTGTCATGCGTTAAGTAATAGAAAACCATGTTCTATGGTCAAATAACTTACTTAAAACTGAACAGAACACTCAAAACGTCAATGCAATGGCACATTATCTTTTCGAAAATACAAAAGCAAAGAGCTTATGCCTGACATATAATAGACATAGGCCTTTAAAAAAACCTGAAAAATTAATAAGCGTCCCCCCTTTTATTAAGCACCCGAGAGTAGCCATAATATGTATGACTTATGTTTCTAATAAGCAGACATATGTACTAGCTAATAGGATCGAGGTACTGGCTGTAAAACTTGTGAAGACATTGAAAGTAGTAACTTCTACATCATGGCCAGAAAGTAAGAAATGTATAGTTGAATAAACGCGCAAAACAGCAATTGATAATGAAATACAAGATGTGAAAGGTTTGTCGGTACTACAGAACTTCAATTTAGCACGAAAAAGTGGGAACAATCTTTTAGCATACTGAAAGCTTTTTTCTCCGACACTCGTCAGAGTATGAAACGTCAGATAACGACCAAAAGGTGAACTGAAATGTATAGCCAGATGCGTATACACGTGATATGATAAATAATGTCACCATATGATAGGCAAATTAGCACCTACTGAAGAGTCCTAGTGAGAAAATGAACTCTTTTTGTTTCCTCAAGACTAGATTTTGACTCTTAATGTAAAATGATTCCAAAACAATTAAATGAAAGGACGATCTTGCTTGCCCAATGACTTGAAAATTATCGTCTGTATATGTTTTGGCGCATTCTGGATTTGTAACAAGATGTTGTCCTTTGGCCGAATCGCAAGTCATTTAAGGATTATTGTTTTCGCACATACAAGGTGACTGTTCTCTTACCCTATTGCGTTTCTTCCTGATGCTCGTGAGAACATGCTGTTTTATTCTGTCTGCTAGTCTCTGCATAGTGCGTCCTACGTACCGAGCTTCACATCGGCACGAAAATTAATAAACTACACAACTTTTTTGAGTGGTAGGAACACTATCTTTTCTAGCAGATGGTAGCATGACCCTAGTATTGTAAACCACACGGGGCTTCACAGCATAGAAACAGGATGTAATGGCTTTACTAATTTGGTTTTCAAATTTTGATGAGACATTTCCAATCCAGGGGAATTTTTAAGTAAACCAGGCACTTTTCAGGACCAAACTGTTTTTCTGATGAAATGTTGGCTAGCTTTTCCTTAATGCAAGAAATAAGGACATTATGATGAGAACAGAAGGAGAAGGTATTGTACAACTTCCTTTGCTTCTTATAAAAAAAATTAGACATTAAGTTCATTACCTTTTCATGGCAGGTCTGAATCTAATCTTCCTTAAAACTAATGACCTTATAAGTACAACTGGACTCACGGTTTTGAGCAAAGAGCTCTGTTCTTGACATTCTGGCGTATATCGAGGATGCTGCTTGAAAAGCTAAAAATGACAAGGATATTTTAACAGCACCTACAATATACAATAATATAACACATTGTTTTAACAAGCATTTCCACGGTGTATCGCGGCTTTTCATCTCATTTAAACAAAGCAACCTGAAAACGTAGATTTATTATTCCACTGTTTAGAGAACTCGCCAGTTCCTAATTTCTGCTACATTCATTGCTTAGTTTCAAAAAAGACTACATCCAATATTGTATAAAAATATGGACTTGCAAAAATTACTTATTTTAGGCCTAGGCCGTCAATATCTCCCTCGAACTACCATCAGGCAACCATTCGCTGCTTAGTGAATGGTGAACGAGCATCTACTCGTAGCTTTGGTTCTATATGGAATCAACTGCCTCCTGAAAGGCAGGGAGGTACTCTAACCAATCCATTTCTGGTTCATTATACTAATAATGAATCTATTTAACTGGAAAATTTAAAATTGGATGAATTTCTATCCCTGCAGCAAATTCTCGTCTATACTCAAAGAAAGTTCGCATAATATATTACCAAAATCACTACTTACAAACCTATCCTACGATACTACTAGGGTGACATTCCAGGTAGCAACTGCGAATTTTAGCCTGAGGCTGGTCCGCAAGAAATTATATTAGGCCCAAGGCAAATGGAAAATTTGGGACATCATTATGGAATTTAAGAAGCAGCAAAGAATCACTTCATAGCTTTTGGGGCCACTCTCAGGTTTGCAGCCTGAGGAACTTGTCCCTCCTACCCCTTGGAGGGACTAACCCCAGGACCATGAAATAAAAAGACTCAAGAAATAAAATAATCACTTACCCATACATTGGGATCAAGAGGAAAATTTTGTGCATGATAGGTGCCGCACTGGTACACGTTGATCCTTGTAGACGGCAAAAGAAAACAGCAAAAAACATACCCTGCAAACAGCCAATTGAGCAAATAGTTAATCATACGTCAATGAATAACTCCGTCGTATAATAGGGTAAGAATTCAACGAATAGAAAAATGGCTAAAACAGAAATTGCATAGAGACAAATGAAGAAAGCCGTGATAAGGCTTTATAGTTACTTTAATATTTTTCAGTTTCCTCGAGAAATATTGAAAATGGAATAGTTCAAACTCAACAACGATACTTACAACGCTGACACCAAAGCCGAATAGCGATATAATAGCGTAGGCAACAAATGGGCTCTTGAATATGAACGACAAGAGATAGCTGAATGGAAGTATTGCAAATCCAAAGAGAAACTGTAAAACAAATAGTATGACATAATCTTATTTAATGTTTCCTGCTATAAAAAGGTGATAATAGAGTAGAACGAATACCATCTGACTTACATTTATGCGCTCTCTTATCTTAACAAAGAAATTAGCTCTCTTATCTTAATAAAGAAATGGGACTAATGGAAAGACAACCAACTTGTCGGACTAATGGACTATATACTGGTCCCTAAATTTAAACTTTGTGTTGAATTACTAAACGAAAAAAAAGCAATATAGAAAGAATTAATTCTATACGTGACAAAAACTAAGTGTGATAAGAGTAGGGCAGAGAAGAAGTGAAATCATTTCTTTATAAAGGTTATGGATAAGATGTTGATGAATCCTTTAGGAACAATAAAGATTCAAGAAAAAAGCCATACTTTGATATTCATACTATCTTCACTACAATATACTGTCTACATTACATTATATTATATTACATCATATTATACATTATATTATATTATATTATATTATATTACATTATATTATATTACATTATAGCATATTATATTACAATATATTATATTATATTATAAAATATAATATTTTATTAATCATAATATATTATAATATATTATATTGTATAATACATTATATTACATTGTAGCACATTATAATGTATTATATTATACTATATCATGTTTTAATATTTTATTTTATATTATAGTATATCATATTATATTATATTTTATTATACTACATTATATTATACTACATTATAGTATAATATACTATTATACTAATAACTGAAAAACAGATCATATTTCGATAAGTTAAATTCTTCAAAAGTTGGGCTGCATTATGTTGAAGAGTGAGTAGCGACAACAGCAATGGCAGTCAAACGCCTACTGCCATAACGAGTGTGAGCATAAGAGAGGCTCAACTGACATCCTTACTAAAATTTTAAACTTTTAAGTCGTTCTCTCCATAAGAATACGGAATCATGTGTCTTTGATTGTATATTTGTCCCCATTCCAAGTAAATGGAGGGCGCTACACATTAATTTATAAGGAGTCTACATGCAGAAGGCCGGAAAGCCCAATTTCGAAAATTTTTATCACTGCAAATAATCGAGAATTAAAAATTCAAATTCACATATATATGTGGCATATATGGTGTGTAATCCTTTTGGGAAATTGTACCACTAAAAGGTGGCCAAAAGAAGTGCAAAAAGGAACATCTAGAGCCATACCTTGAGCTAGGTTCCTTTTACGAAAAAACGTTTGTTCAAAAGCTGCAAGTTCTTGTGCCAAGATAGAACAATGTACTACATGTATCACATAAAGCAAAAACGGGGAAATCCCGCACTAAATTTCCACATACCCCATTCTGATCAGTTGTGAAACACAACTGAGTATAATAAGACAATAAGAACACGCAATTTATTAAGGATCAGAACTCACAATGACTATACAGAGTACAGCCAAGTCACCTCCTTTGACATAGGAATCTTGAAATGCAGCAAACGATATCATGATCAAAACAGCTGGAATGAGATAGTTGATGATATCCCAGCAGTATGTTGCGAGCCAGTAAACTGCACTATTGACGCCGCTTATAAACTGGATGTGCTTGGCCTAAACGTATTAGAAAAAACAAACAAAAAATGCACAAAAGTACATGCATGATTTATAGTGATTTTCCGACCCCGGGCGAATGCTGTAGAATGTCAATACAAACAGTATAGTCGAAAAAGAACCATACCAAGCTTTTAGATGAAAATTGCCAATGACATTGTAGTGTTATAAGTTCTTTCACTATACGCTTTTTATAAGAAATAATCTATAAGAATATCAAGGCTCAAAATCCTTGAAAATTAACAATGGTTTAATAATAATACAAGGCTCAAGTTTCATCAAATCTTAGAATTGTAGCTATTGATGTCACTGAATCAGTTCCACTTTAGCACTTTTCCAAACATTCTGCTTCAAAGCAGCTTGCTATTTTGTCATATCTATGGTACTTTATCCATCGCATTTATAAAGTGTAAACTTACTGCTATCAGTAATAGATCAGAATACTGTACTTCCTTGCATAAGGGCCTCCGTTGGATAACCGTGCCTACTAGGAGTTCAATTCTGAAATAAGCTCACGTGGCTCTTATACCATGAAATATGGCATGGAAAGAACTTTGCTTAGAGGAGAAGACAACAATATAAACTATAATCCATAGGAAGACCTATTACCTTTGACTTCTTTTCTGATATGATAAAGACAACGAAACTGGCCGAAATGAAAGACGCTGTCAATGTCGCAAAAATACTCATCACAATAGTTCCGACATCAGATGCAGCCTGATCATCCTACGAATAATATAAATGCAATTATATACCTAAAGAGACGATTATGACCCTACAGGATTACCATATTTCCTCTAATAAACGCCCCGTTTATTCTAATACCCAACTTTTTGGTGCGGTGCTCAATAGAGGACGGCGTGTATGGCGGCTATCAGAGGGCGGCGTTTACTACACAATGAAAAGGAGACAAAAACATACTTCGAGCAAAGTTGTCCTTTCCCATAAAACATAACGAAAAGATAGTGGGACAAGTATTTTAAAGTTCAAGTAAGAATTTCTTGATGGGGCACAAGTAAAACTTGCATAAACTATTTGTTACTTCTTGTTTTGTCGGTTTTCCAATGAACGTTTCCTTTCAAGATACTGTTATAGGATTCCTACCAACTATCCTTTACAAGTCTCCCATAATAATTCGCTCTTACAACTGGAAGTGCCACCATACCATCACAGCACAAATCAAAAGAGAGAACTTACTATGTCGCACGAAATCTAAACAAACGGATAAATAAAGTATTTTCTTTCTCTGAAAGCAGTCAAAATATTAAAATAGCAATCGCAATTTGTCAAAAATCATTCACAAAATGGTTAATGATCAATGGTATATGGCTAATGATAATTCGTAAATGGCTGACGATAAATCGTAAATGGTGAAGGATCAGTCGTAAATGGCTAACGATAAATCGTAAATGGTGAAGGATCAGTCGTAAATGGCTAACGATAATTCGTAAATGGCTGACGATAAATCGTAAATGGTGAAGGATCAGTCGTAAAATGGTTAATGATCAATGGTATATGGCTAATGATAATTCGTAAATGGCTGACGATAAATCGTAAATGGTGAAGGATCAGTCGTAAAATGGTTAATGATCAATGGTATATGGCTAACGATAATTCGTAAATGGCTGACGATAAATCGTAAATGGTGAAGGATCAGTCGTAAATAGTTAACATTCAATAGTAAAAGGTTAAAGATCGATCGTAAATGGCTAACGACAAATCGTAAATGGTGAAGGATCAGTCGTAAATGGTTAACATTCAATAGTAAATGGTTAAAGATCGATCGTAAATGGCTAACGACAAATCGTAAATGGTGAAGGATCGATCGTAAATGGTTAACATTCAATAGTAAATGGTTAAAGATCGATCGTAAATGGCTAACGACAAATCGTAAATGGTGAAGGATCAGTCGTAAATGGCTACCATGCTAACAAGTACCACATTAAGACACTACACAATTTATATAAGTTTAAGTAGGTTCGTATGAAAGCAAAACCTTCTCAACCTGACCTGTTCAAACAAAAATCAACAAGCGATAAAACTAAGAACAAAAGAAATCTACATAATTAGTTTACAACACTTCGCAACACTAAATCCATAAAAAAGAACGTTAAAAATTAAATCAAAGCTATTCAGGTAAAAAAGCCGGTTTTTAAACGTTTTCAGAGAGGGAGCCAGTTTTGTTTGTTTTTCTAGGCTGTTCCACAGTTTTGCACCGTCAACATCAAACGCTTCAAGACAACAATTGAATACAAAGTCCAAAATCACCTTAGGTCCAAGGGTAATTTATGTCTATTACATCATTGAACGGAGAAACAGCAAAACCAAATCAGAAGTACAATCCATAAACAGTATCTGAGGTACAGTCCAAAATAAATAATCTAACATCTGTGGCTATAAGCTTCTGCATTTTAGATTCACTATTTGCAACATCAAAACACAGAATTCAAAAATGTGCCAAAGAAAAATTTTCCAAGTAAACAAAATATGCCAGAAACTATAAATATATGATAGATTAATAACATGATATACCTGCTGTTGTTTGTTTAAAGGCAAAGGATGGTTGATAGTTGTGATACCATATTCATCACTGTTCATGTGGAATCTTAGGATTATGTTATCAACCGCACTGACTAATGATGGCAATGTGTGTAGAGCCTAGAAAGAGCAAATAAGAAAAATCACGTCCCAGTTTAATGACAATAAGCAGATGGCCTATAGCTAAAACGAATCCTTCTGTTTGTGTTTCATGGGTATGTTATTGATCATTATGCTTCGGCATAGACAACCTGAAACTTATATGCAGTGATACCACTGATAGAAAGCCCAGGTTCAAATGCCTTTAATGGTTGGAGAAAATCATCAAAAGGAGTTCCATAGGGGTCCGTGTTTACGCCTATGCTGCTCAATAGTCAAAACAGAATCCTCAGCTTATACGCCTCACGGATTTATTCTTGATCTGAAAATTCCACAAGAGCCTATAAAATTTCTAATTTTTCAGAGTGTGCACAAGAATATCATTACAGCAGGTCATTTCACGTATTTGGCAAATACTTTGCATCATAACAGAAAAAGCACTAAACAATACCAGATCATGGCACGTTTTTATTACAAGACAGTCTTTCTGACGCAATATTAAAATTCCCTTAACTTTTCATGACTTCACTACTAAGACTTTCCTAAGAAGAACGTTTGAGTTCGTATAACACTATAGTGCTACACAGGCAAACAGGAACTGCACAAGCATAACACTGGAATACATACGTTAACACTGGAATACATACGTTAACACTGGAATACATACGTCAACACTGGAATACATACGTTAACACTGGAATACATATGTTAACACTGGAATACATACGTTAACACTGGAATACATACGTCAACACTGGAATACATACGTTAACACTGGAATACATACGTTAACACTGGAATAAATACGTTAACACTGGAATACATACGTCAACACTCGAATACATACGTTAACACTGGAATACATATATCAACACTGGAATACATACGTTAACACTGGAATAAATATGTTAACACTGGAATACATACGTTAACACTGGAATACATACCTTAACACTGGAATAAATACGTTAACACTGGAATACATATGTTAACACTGGAATACATACGTTAACACTGGAATACATACGTTAACACTGGAATACATACGTTAACAAAGGAATAAATACGTTAACACTGGAATAAATACATTAACACAAGAAACCTATACAAATTAAATGAAAGAGATGATGGACTTGCGTGAATATTTGAATTTTAAGTGTTTATGAGCTTATCAACTTTCCTAGGTCTCAAAATTCCACCAATAAACGTTTTCAAGTTTTCCAGCATTCGAGTGTTACTTTCCTATAAGCCACTTCCGCATAAAAACACAAATTTCATTATTGTTAGGTGAAATACCCAACTTACCACATTGCTATACCAACCATCAACCTGAAAAAGCCCTGACCCTTTGCTTTCATCATCTCTGAGTGTAATTCCAGCGACATATTTGTTGAAAAACCTTTTGGAATTGCTATGCTCCAACACGTATTCGTTATATATAGTATTTGGATTCTTTAAATGTGTGTTTGCAATTGACTGTGGACAATCATATTCATAACTTTGACTGTACGGAGAAATACAAATAATAAACAGAATATAATATAACAAATATACTATAATATAATATATGATAATATATAATATAATATAATATAATATAATATAATATAATATAATATCATATCATATCATATCATAGCATAGCATATCATATCATATATCATATCATATCATATCATATCATATCATATCATATCATATCATATCATATCATATCATATCATATCATATCATACAACATAATACATAACATAACATAACAGAACATAACTTAACATAATATATAATACAGGTTTGTCTTTATCAGTTGATAAATTTAATATTTTCTGAAACTAATTGTTTTGCTTGACAGATAACTACAGCCATGATATTCTATCAAACATTTTACTATTAGTCGAAAAATCCGGAATATTCTTTAGCATACTGTAAAGCTATTTTCGTCCAACACACGTCAGAATATGAAACGTCGAATAATGACCGAAAGGTGAACCAAAATATATAGCCAGATGCGGATAGAATTTACCCGTCTCTATTTATATTTGTCGGTTTGTTGGCCCGCCGTTTTGAGCAATGTTGAAGTCCTGTATTACCAACAGAATATTCACAAATCAAACCTTTGGCCAGTTTACTTAAATGTGCGCTATCTAAAGTGCTGAGGTTTAATCAACACTGAGAGCATAATAAGTGAATCCAAAGTCAGTGGAAATATTTATAGCACTTACCTATTATCAATACATTTGGGACATGCAGCATAGCCGAACGTTTTATCATCAGAACCGCACAAGCTTTTGAATTTAGCTGCAGTGTCAAGCTAAAGAGAGAGCACAAATAAAATTGTCAAATATACACCACAACAGAACATGGCCTAGTACGCATTTGGCGCGGAATCACTATAGCCAGAAGCAACAAGATACAATTGGGCCTTAAAGTACATTGCCAAAGCACTGAAAAGCAACGCGAAAGGAAGACGGATAGCAGATTAAATACAATGAAAACACATACTGCAAATCTATAGATCCCTAACAACCCAACAATTACTAACCTACAGTAGAGAATTCATAGATGCATAGAGATTGGTGAAATCAATATAACGGACAGGGAAATATTTTAATGCTAAGAAAGCAAAGTTTTAGCATTTGAAATATGATTATACTTTATCCCAGATATACATTTGTTGGAAAGCACCGCACTAATGGAAACTTCAGTATGGGGAATAGAGTGAATAGTGATCTGGGATAACATTTAAAGAAATGAGAAAGAGAGATATCACTATCAAGAAACAGCAGATTTATAAGAAACCATTATGGCTCTCCTTAATGTCCAGTCCGGTGCCATTCGATATATTTCTAAAGTCCTCTGCCCCCAGACTCTTAGATTCCTAACAAACGGGGGTGGACGCTTATTAATTTTCATGTTTTTTCTCTCCCCCCCATGAAGCTTACTAGGACCCTCCAATTATTAGATTTCAAGGAATGAAAAATGGTTTTGAAGTTTTCCCTTGAGAAAAGAAATTGCTTCTTTCACCAAGTGATAGTGTTTCCATAACCAACTGAATGTGTCTTTTGGTGTTTGTCAAAAGCCCAATAGACAGATAAATTATTTCCGAATCCCCCCCCCCCCCCCCGTTTATTAGGAACCTAAATGACGCTGTCAAGGCGAAACTGCAGATAACTCAATCTCATTTAGAAAAATCAAATTTCAAAAGGGAAAGTGTGATACAACTGCCAGAGACACAGGCTCTCCAAAATTGTAACATTCCCTGTACACTTGTAAAAACTTTAGACACTAAACAAATACTGTTAACCCCATTTTCTCTTTCTCTGAGCGATTCCCTGTTGAATCGAACAGACCAGCTTCACCGAAAACTGCATGCATGCGTGCGTGCGTGCGTGTGTGTGTGTGTGTGTGTGTGTGTGTGTGTGTGTGTGTGTGTGTGTGTGTGTGTGTGTGTGTGTGTGTGTGTGTGTGTGTGTGTTTGTGTGTGTGTGTGTGTGTGTGTGTGTGTATGTGTGTCTGTGTGTGTGTGTGTGTGTGTGTGTGTGTATGTGTGTGTGTGTGTGTGTGTGTGTGCGTGCGTGCGTGCGTGTGTGTTGGTGTATGCTTATTATCACATCAAATACTCAAAATGATTCAAAAATTTAGTATCTATAATTTTTCAGCTACACAAACCAGCTGTTGTTGCTAATATAGCCAGCCTTATGACATTCCTCAGATAAGGCTTAGACCCCGTTTACACGGGATCGGATCCAAAACTTTCCGGATAGATATAGGTACGGATAGGCTTTGCGTTTACATGGGACCATGTGTATCCGTATCCTTTCGGATCCGCTATCCGAACACTTTTGGATCCATTTCCAAAAGAGGATACTTTTGGATCCGGATACTTTTAGATCCCGTGTAAACGGGTGGATCGGATCCAAGTGTGTACGGGTAGGAAATGAGGTTAAAGTTCTTGTGGAATTGAGGCAATAGCAACATGGCATCAGTTTGGTGCCAAGATTCAAAGATAAAGAAGGTAAACATCATGGATGCATTTCGAAGTTTGAAAGTTGCTGTGGGAATTATGATGTCAATTTCATTTTACTTCTCTGCCTGTATGCAGTTAGCATGCTATGTTTTTTCTCAACATGAATTACTTTCAACAGCAAAGCCTCCTCTTCCTCTGTTTACTTGAGAAACTTAGATTTATTTTCTGACTGAGACATTATATGCAGAATTCAGGTGAGCACACAGGCACAAAAAAGCAGGACAAAGATATTGGCGCCAAACTTCTCTTAAAACCTAAATGCGCCTGCGCGATGTTCTTGAATACAGAATGGATTCATATGGATCCGATCCCATGTAAACGCCATCACAAAAATTGATCCGATCCAGAAGTATCCGGATAGCTTTGGATCCGGTCTTTATGCGATCCCGTGTAAACGGGGTCATAATCTTAACCATGTGAGATTAAAGTGCCTGAAATCACACCTTGTATTTCTACTCGCTAAAGTTTCCCTAAAGTTGACAACAAACATCCCAGCAAGTATACTGCGATAATGTCGTCTGTCCAATCGAAGTATACCGTTATTCACAAAGTCATACTAAAAGCGAGAGATAAAACACCAATTCAAATATGTTAGCCTTTTCCTGCAATGGATTTGTACCAATAGATAAAGTGCTCCGCAGAGGGATAGTAATGAAGCCAGCACCCAAAGTTGAATGAAAGTTCACCCCCCGTCCCTCTGATTGTGCAGAATTTTGCTCCCCCTCCTAGATGTCTTCCACCCCCTCCCCGGGAAGAATTAATGACCGATCCGTAATGACCAGATCTAATACCTGGGACAATGTCGACTTGTATGTTCGACGGTAGAGGCTTAGGTACCTCTGCAGTGCACTGCAAGCTATCGCCAAAGACACTACAAAGGCACAGTTGACTTTCTGAGTGCAGGAGCGAAGGGGTGATACACAAAGAAAGGTATTGTAACTCTTGCCGGCCAGTTGACTTAGATATATACTAGTGCCGATATTAGTAGATATACCATAATGCTAGCAAACCAACTTACAGCTGCTTGGCACTTGGAATTGAGAACAAGGTACTGGTAGTTGCAACAAGAACTGTTGCCATCTTTAGTTAGGTTGTATGTTTTCCCTTTGTACGTCACAAGGTTTCCCAAATTCAACTTTCTTGTTTCAAGTGTTTCCGCAGTGATGAACTTAGGCGCAACTCGCACATGGTCGAAGTAGCCATCCATATACTAAAATGAAGAAAGAAAATTCATTTGGCATCAAGTCATCGACAAATCGTTTGGAATAAACATATCGCAAATCTCGCAATGGCCACCCTTAGCAAAAACCTCCCCTCTAGAATTAATCACCATGATAGAACTAGACAATTTTAATAAGTCCCCACTAAATTACGGTCCGATCAGTGGTGGGTGTCTGCAAATCCTAATGGGGGTGTTGGCGGAAAATGTGCCGGCTCTCCATATTCTAACACCCATACTCTCCTATTATATGCAAAAAAGCTGACTTATCTATTTCAAAGGGATCAGCCCCCTTGGTCCCTATAGAAACTGTTATTGGTCTCCACAAATGAGGATGTTGAAAACTATGTTATAGACTGATGCTCGTGTATAGCATATTCTTTCAGTACTAAGAGGAAGAGCAGCTTTGAACAAGTTTTTATGGGTACGTGCCAAGTAATTTTATACGCCCCCACGAATAACCCTTTCCGAATAGCCCCCAATCAAAAGTACCAACAGCAACTAAGTCCCCATGGAGCTAACTCGAGGATTTACGGTACACTAACAAACAAATATAAATAACAACTGAATGAGGAAATCACATAAATAAGGAAAATGTAAAGGAATTAATCAGACAAGACAGAAAAAGGCAAAAGGCTAATCTAATGAGCATGGAACTGACTAGAAAGCAACCACTTTAATCGACAAAATTCTAAAACAGTGAATCATTAAATCAGCATACACAACGGCTATTAAATAAAGATGGTATTGTTTACCAAATCAATAGCTTAATCAATAACATCATTGATTGATCAGTCCATGAAAAAATCAAACTCATATAGATTGATTCATATGGAAACAGTCTTGGTATCAATGAATGAATGATTTGTATCAATGAAGATAAATTCAAAACGACTGTACCCGAACAGCCTCCTTATAGTTCCGCAATAAGGCTTCAGCTTTGGAAGTTTTTTGTTTAGTAAGTAATGTTAGGGAAAGGCCAATAGAGCCTATAACAAAGGCCTGACAAAGGAAGAAAGAGAAAGGAAAGTTAAATAGATAGGGAAATGAGATTGAGTTGAAGATTTTTGCATATCATAACGAGGCCTGAGTAATTAGTACTGTGAAACATACATATTACAACAAACCTTTGTCCAATTGGTCCAGTGAGTTCGATTAGTTCGGTAATCTGCGACATAGGCGTATGTTCTACCGCCAGGTTTGCTTAGCATCGACAGATCTAATGTGAGTGGTGGCTGCTCTGATTGCAACGACGAAAGCCTAGTTAATGCCAAACCGCCGATGATAATAACAAGTGGTAATAAAAGCTGTGTGAAAACTGCCTTCTTTTCACGCTTCGAGTTAAGAAATCGCTTTGTAAACATTGCCCTAAATTGCGCCAGCAATAATGGTATTCCAGTCAGTTTCTCTGCAAATACAAGAAACAAACAGTTTTACAACACAATAATAATAGGCTCAACCTCAATACTCCCCCTGATATAGCCGGAGATGGGGATGCGGGGAGGGGGGTAAGCGGGTCAGAAATGCCCTTCTTTTGGTACACATCATGCTAACGGATGATAATAAAAAATTCCCAAAAAAGTACATTGAGAACCCTAATTTTTCGACTCATACCGCTCATATGTGGCCTTCAGTGCTTTTTCGCTCCTTTGCCCCCCTTTTGTCATACTATTGCTTCGGAGTCCCTGATGTTACCATACATCTGTACAATATAAGCGTCTTAATGTTATACAAGAAGTACCCAAGTAAACACGAATGTCTATTCTTCAACAGGATGCTCTATAGATACATTGCACAGTACAACCTGGCAAACAAGAACCTAGGAAAATAAGAACTAAGGTGTCAAGACTAGTTATCTAGAGCATGGGGCTTAAAGAGTTGGTCACCCGGGGCTATTGATAGTTACTATGCACTCAGTTTTTTTTTTAATTATATCGTGGAAACAGCTTCATTCTTTTGAAGTTCTTCGAAATCCTCTCCTACCAATGTCGTTGTCATCAGTGTGCGTGTACGTCTGGCATTTATTCTGTTATGCCATTTATCTACATCCTCCTCAACATCATGCACCTCCTAATCTTTTTGTAACATCCTGCCTATAATAGGAGGCAGTGTCCCTCCCCCACTTTTGGCGTGGGAAGGTCATCGTAATTCCATTTATATTGAACAGAAAAATTCATCTTTAAAACGTTCTCATCAAAGCACTCTGATTGATGGAATAACTGTCATAAAGTTCCTTGTCACCACTGGTAATCATGATATCTGGGAGATGCACTCCAACCCTGGCCACACAACTGGTAGCAGCATCTATAGGTTTAAACTTATCGATCTGATCTGCAAGCAACACATAACTAATTCTGTTACACTTCTCTGTACGGATTTCATGGAGCCACGTTTCTTTTTGAAATGAAACATTGACTGCAAACAACATTACTCTAAACTGCTTTTCCGGGTGTCAATGTCTTCTCTGTCCTATATTTATTTGCTATTCAGTCCATCACTACATTGTAAGACAAGCATACCAAAGGTATTAGATACACATGTATACTATTCAGTTTGCTATAGTTATGCAGTCTTGTTTATGAGAAACCAACCCTGAGAACGTCAAGGATCTGACGGATAGAAAAGAATGATCTTGCAAACGGGATTCTACTACATTGCTCTTAGAAAAAGCCATATTGAGTAACCCTACTCCCCCTAAAAAGAACATTGATGCCAAGAATGGGCTACTTTGTGAATGACATATATGACATCTGAAAGTATTGAAACTGAAGAAGAGAATATATGGGGAGATCTCGCCATGTCTAGGGATCAAAAAACGGCACTTAGCACCCTCCAATATGGAAAGCATATAATATTCAACAAATGTAAGAAATCGATAAAACAGATGGCGAAGTGCGCACATACCTTTTTCTATGGATATTTCATAATCATCTGCAGGTAGTACTGTCGCATTGCTGCATAACAGAAAAAACGTTGAGAAAGGGATATCATCATTTCGTTATCTCTACCTACTCAATCTCGTTGTAACTATAAAGATAAGGAGAATAATCTCCTGGCTATGATCTTCATTTATGGGGCCATTCAAAAATTATGCAACGCCTGTGAGGGGTCGGGGGTATGATCATTTTTGTTACGGACTGTTATGAAGCTTCAGGGGAGTGGGGGTCACAGCTCTTGTGTTGGGTAACAGGGATTTTTTGTAAATGTACCTTTTCTTGCAATTACATTAAGGTAAAGCTTATACAACGAAGCTGTTTGGGTATGTATGTATCCTCCATTTTTCTGACACATTGTTGTGCCCTTCGCAGACATTTATTAAATGCCAATTGCGTCACTTCGGGATGTTTCTTTAACCTCTACTCTGGAAGAGTCTCTAATAATAGAACCAATCACCAAGGTCATAGCTATTTCAAAGCTTAGCACAGACGTCTCTGAGATGACATTGCAGAGGAAAAACAGAATGTTTATGTTTGCGCAAAAAAAGAATGTTTATGTTTGCAATCATGGTAAGGGGGTCTTCAGACTCGAAATGTTACGTAACAAGGGGTGGGTGGTACTAGATATGCTACGATGCGTTACAAGGGGTGGGGGTGGTCAAAATGGGCGAATTTGGGTGTTACGTAATTATTGAATGGCCCCTTATCATCATCATCATCATCATCATCATCATCATCATCATCATCATCATCATCATCATCATCATCATCATCATCATCATCATCATCATCATCATCATCATCATCATCATCATCATAACCATCGCTATCATCATCGTCATCATTATCTATCAGAATCAAGGTTATCAATCAGCAATCACTCGTCACTACCAACACCAATATCATCTTTGATACTTGCAACTAGGTATGCAATGTGGATCATTTACAAAATCATACTATTCATTGTGCGCTGAGTACGGTTTCGTCATTTCAGTAATCACTATCAAATAAAATCATATCAAATCGCCAAAAACAATCAGTCCAAAATCATCTTCGTCACAATAACGTCATAAACGCAACTTTATAAGAAACAAACTAACGATAATTTCTTCCTATTGTATCAATATCAATTGATAAAGATGGTTAGCCTAACATTATATCGCCATTCAACAACGCGGCATCATCAGGCAACCGCAACCACCAATTAAAATAGAAGATTGCTATGTACAATGGTTCTGTACGCTTACCCGTCTGCTGCAGCGGTTTCTTCGCCAACTTTCAAAAACACTTCTTCCAAAGTTGTAATTGATACACCAAAGCTTAGGACACCGAGTTCATCCTTATGTTCTGCACAAATACAATTGTAAAAAGGAAATAAAACAGAAATAAAGCATTGCAAAAAAAATTGAACAAGAACTCCTCCAGCATTCTGCAATACACAACAAATCGAGTTAAATAATCGACAAAAAACAAATATACTTGATGGAAGCATACTTCAAATGAAAAAATCATACCTTCCAGCTTTTCAAACAGATCTCTAAACTTTTTAGATGTCTTGTGTTCCAACACATAGCTCTTCTCCGTTGCAGTATCACTGTCCATTTTAACGCTAGGGAGTGTCTGTTCAATCATCCTTGACACCTCTGCTTCATTGAAAAATTCTGGATTTTTCACGAGTGTCATTCGATAACCCACTCCATACCTGCGGCCAGAAGAGAACCATTTTAACGTTTGCGAATTTGAATGATAACGTTCACAAAGATACCAATGCATGTGCCCAGGTTAAATCAAATTCTTGACGCTTTCATTTCATCTCCAAATATTCGCATGCAAAATTCAAACCAAAGATCAATTGCAAATATAATATATAATATATATAATATACTATTCCAAGACAAGTCCAGTAATAAAAACTTTGCACAATCTGCAGTTGCAAGTACTTCCTTTCCACAATTTATGTTCTGTTTGAAAACAGTTAGTGTGTCCGAGTCCTTAATTTCCTCCGGTAGTGAGGCCCATAAATTGTGACCTATGTACGGGATATTTTCAATTCCATATTTTGCTGTCTTGGCATTCGGCAAATGTAAATGATTTTTACTTTTCAAACTGTATTGGACATCTCTCTCAGTAAATATGCTTTTCATAAATGTTGGGCTTAGATTAAGAACAAAACAGCAGGTTCATTCACATTTATTTTCGGTATTTCTCTTGAACAGTCTGTTAGCACTAGATAACTTTTCTATAAACAAAAAAATGGAAAAATTGCTTGGCAAACTGGAAGCAATGTTTTCATTCGATACTCATCAGAATATGAAACATCAGACAACGACCGAAAAGTGAACTTAAATATATAACGAAATGCGGATTGACTATCTTCCTGTACTCAGATAAAGCCATCTGCATTACAAAAGGTGTACTAGACATCAAATGTTACTAAAGACAAAATTGGTATAAAACATCAATATTGAATCAGCAAAAATACAAAAGCATAATTCCTGGCCTATGAAATTCTGACGGGCCAGGTACTAAGGCAAACAGATTTACTACATGGTTGAAAGTTATCGAAAATTGGATGCAGGTGGGAAGTAACATCTATTATGTGAGATATGAGTTGGCCTCAATAGCATTCTTCAAAATTGAATGAAATCAAACAGAGGTAAAGTAACACAGGGAGGCTTCATATGAAGCATGCATGAATCACTCTCTATATGAAATGTGCACTGAGATTGCAAGAGAATGAATGGCCTGAGTCTACCGATCCTTGAATTTGTACCTCTAATGATCTGTCAACTGAGCTATCGGTCAAGACTCTCAATTCATTGCTCAGTGGCGAGCTATTTGTAAGCACCGTCCCTCTATTCATCAATATGCACAGGGAAGCCATTGCAACTCAGTTGCAATGTAAATTGGACCTGGCGTTGAGAGGAACTGCCTACACCACGGGGAGCATCGTATTCCCACTAAATGGATAAGGCCCATGTAAACGTAAGATAAAGGCAATACCATTCTGGAAAGATTGTGAATCATTTGCCCATGCAAGAAGAATTAATTCCATACATCAAAACAAGAATACCAAACTATCATCAAAGTCAAAAGTCAGGAAACATTTTACACTATTCTATGACTTCGCTGAGCAGCAACCCCCATTCCCCCATGAAAAAATGTTGATTTTTACAGATTTTAAATGCAATACAGAAGTACAACTGCTTTTAGAGAACTATCAGGCAACAATAGATTTAATTCAACATTGTCTACGGGGGCAGGGGGCCAATGCTCATCATTGCCATAATATAAAATGTAGTAGTCACAAGATGTTACAAAGACTTTGGCAATGATTGTATGTACATTAACAGAAGAATTAAATAGTAACATCAAAAGAGGAATTATTTACTTCTTCTTGAGATAAAGTGAAGTGCCACAGCAACGGAGTTGGCCATCTGTCATGATAGCAATTCTATCACCAAGGTAATCAGCTTCATCCCTGCAAGATGAACACACATTTGGCCGAGAATTTCGTCATAAAATTGCAGCGGCAATGTTACTATAAAACCTTAAAAATTGGACATGTTACAAAAAATTAATCAAAATATCTCGTTTTGTTGGGAATTTTGTAAATCCTATGAAAGCACTACATGATGTGGAAAATGTTATAGCCTTTGCTGTTGTTGTTGTTGCTGTTTACTTTATTTTGAGTAGGCTGTTATATCTAGCGTTTTCAGCTAATTTAGGCCTACTGTGCATGTCGCATCCAGGCATGGGACCCATAGTTTAACGTCCCTTCCAAAGGACGGCGGAGTGGGTTGTTTTGGTCGTATATCTGGAAAGCTGCCGTCCAGTTGCTGACCTAACACAGCCAAGTTTAACCTCACCTAGCCAACGGAAGTCACTCACCCCACTTGGCCAGCCTAATTATGACTGGCAACAACAAGCGGAAAGTATGACTGCAATTAGCTTTTTTGTTGAATGACATGGAAAATTAAAAGAATTCCTAGGTATCATAATAATTTTTCATTGTAAACACAGTAATGATCATTATGGTGATCACCAATCACAAATCCCTAATCATTAATCATAATCTATTTGAAATGAATACTTCTACACACTTGTTTTTTATAAGAATACTTAATTTTTCGCTGATCCTCAATATTCTTAATTTTTTTATTATGGAGCCTAAGAATATTCTTACAGTATTCTTAAGGTTTAGTGATTTTGAGCATTAATACTCGTATAGACTATATTCTTGCAATAAAAAGTATGTAACTGACACTCGCAAAAGAGTTGCTGAATCGCATTATAGTGCAATGACTCAGAGATCCGATAAGTGAAGCTAAAAATTTGTTTTGTTTTTAAATAAGACTCAAATAAACAATATATCCAACTCTTGCCAAAGCTTGAGCCTTGCATTATCCTTTTTTCATAAATTAAAACAAAGTACAACAAGAAAATATAACTACCGTGTCTATCATAGCGGGAATGGACACTGGGTCATCGAAGTCCAAACCATAACGGACACTTACATGTCAAGTATCGTCGTTAGTAGAACAGATTAAAAAAACCAAAACAAGAAATTTTACTCTCTGATGTCCAGCAATGATATATGTGAATGAGAATTGTTAAACTTTAGGAGAAAGCAAGCGCAGGGCACTTTATCTCGTACCCACACTCTGGCATCATATTTAATGCATTCCTAAATTCCAGCGATTTTGAGCCTTATAGAGACTATATTCTTATAAAAAAGCGAGTAGTGATGGATCAACATAATCAATGATCATTTGTGATTATCAGTGATCATCAGTGATTATCAGGGTTCGTCAGTCTAATGTTACTGAACTAAGAATTGGCTACCATTGACGATGACAAATGATTACTGACGATCAGAAATTATCACTAATTGTCACAAAACGATCACTTCTGATCGCACATGAAAATCACCTATGATCAAGATGATCAAGGATAACCTAGGAGAAGGTTAACAAATATGTTCAGGAACACAGATTTTTGTTTAAATATGTTCAATTTTTAGTATATTATTTTAGATATGAGCTTTAGGTATTTGTATCCCTTACTTAAAACATAAATTTTTCACTATTGCTTTATGCAGGTCTCGCATGGAAAACAGTTAAACCAAATGATGCGATGTTACCTGGTTAAATATTATCATTTAATTATTATTGATCATTCTTATCGTCCCCAGTGATCACCAGCGATTATCCTTGATCATCTTGATGATCACTGGGGGCGATAAGAATGATCAAGATAATCAAAGTCAAAAACATACATGAAATGAGTGGTGAGTATAATTGTTGTCTTTTCGGCGTATTTTTCCAAGAGGTTCCAAGTAGCTCTACGTGCATAAGGATCCATTCCACTGGTTGGCTCATCCAAAAATACAATATCAGGATCACCAATCAAAGCGATTGCGCAACTAAACAAATAACACAAAACGCTATCAAATTAAGAATACGAAAACTAGTCATCCACATACAGGTGTTTCTCTAAGTTCTATGATACCAAAGGGAAGAATGAGCATATAAAACAATGTTATGTAGTTCAATTCTCATTTTTCCCCTTCTTTCATATTTCTTTTCAATTCAAAATTCATTTGTCCCCCTTGCTTTCATATTGTCCTCAGTTAGAATTTTGGAGCAAAATCTCACGCAAAAGATATTGAACGTGCATTACAAGGAGAGGGTGCGTCTCGATACCTTAGAGGGAAGGTAAGTCTAAAATAAAACAATCTCATAGACCCATATTTTGCTGTTAAATAAGTGTGGTCTCCCTTTGGGCAATGCACCATAGGCGTGACAGAAAAGAAAAAGCAGCAGCAAGCTACATAAAAAGTAAATCAACCTCAATACGATATCTAAAAGTTAAGAAATTTCAATGTAGATCATGAACACAAATATTGATTTGTGTTAGTTTTGATGACCTGCTTCCAATAAATAGACATGTCTTATTTATGAACACAAACTTTTTCAAACTACAGATCCACAGTTTCGACTTACAACTTCACAAAGATAGTTGGATCTACACGTACTTTAGGACCTGATTGACAGCTCAATTCAAGTCTAACACTTAACATGATAGGGAAGCTGTAGAAACTGAGTTACTTGCTAAGCTGTTCAGCATGAAATTTGAAGTTACGTTCTGGGAAGGAAGGACAACAAACATTAAAATTAACCCGGTCCCAGTCAAAGGAATTCAACCTCTGGTCAAAGTTCACATATGATTTAGTCCCTTGCTTCCTAACCTTTTTCATGCTGTTCACCCTCAATGGAGCACAATGGAGAAGATACCCATCAGCAAAGCAAATTGAAGCTCTTTTTAGATCTACACGTGTTGACGCCATTAGTTTACAGGCCAAAATAATACTAGTACATCAGATAGAGAGGAAAACCAAATCGATGAGAAACAATACACGGGCAGTTCTGTAAAGAGGCTTTGATTAGCAACTGCATTGCAATCGATTAAACAAGCTTGCTGTTCCCTTCTTTCAAGCTACATTCCCCCTACGAGGGAACTCCGTAGGTTGGGTAACGTGGAGTTAGTCGTTATGGGGGCTTGTTGAACGGGTAAACATGCTGACCTAGGATATGGGATATCTCCTCACTGGAAATAACTCAAAAGCGTGCAACTCACCATAACTTTCTTTTCATCCCTCCAGAGAGGGTGGATGCTCTGGCATTCCTTTTATCCAGCAGGTGAATATCCCTCAGCAGTTCCTCAATCTTCCATTTGGCCTCTTTACCCGAGACACCCTATGATCAGTAAGTGGGTTTTTACAGCTTCAATAAAACACGAATTGAACAAGAAACTAAAAAAGATACCTTACAAAGAAATTACTGGAAAATAATCGTCAAAGCTCTGATATTGTCTTGCGAAGGAACGAACATGGCCCGGGTGGCAGACAGGCAAGTAAGAGCATTGCTATACGCAACTCTAGCGGTAAGTTACCTTCGGTGGACAGCCGGTAGATAAAGAATACCCATCCATTAAAAGCAGAGTTCCAAAGGACACAAAAATCTTCCGCAACTTACTTATCTACTTACCTACTTGCTAACATGGGTCAAGTCAAACACGTATGACGATTCAGCTATTCCTTTCTAACTTTGTCTTAATATTTTTGCGTTAATAAATCCATTAGTGTGAGTCTTAAGATACTTTCTTCACTCTTGTTCGTGAAAGAGAATACATATATCATACATACTAGTCATTTGTAAATAATATTAATTCAGTATTCTTTCAGTCTTCCATCGCGCTTGTCTTGTAGACATAGACGCTTAAATCTTTAGCAAATACTTATTATCTGCACTATATGATATTACAATATTGTCGACTATACGATAATCATAACTACCTTCAAGGCAATGAAGAACTCCAAATGTTCCTCGACAGTTAATCGGTCCCATAGCACATTATGCTGGGGACATAGCCCCATATTCTCTCTGATTCTGTCCATATCTGTACGAATGTCTCTCCCATTGATATATGCTGAGCCCTTGTTTGGTGTATATAAACCAGTTAATATAGAGATCGTTGTTGTTTTGCCTGCATAAAAAGGGAAATCCTATTTTCAAAATCACAGAATGTGAACAGTATTGCGGAATTCGGTGTACCAGCACTTGCTTCCAACTTAGGATTAGAAACTGGCTGGCATATTCCCATAATTCCTTGTCTCTCCTATCTTCATTTTCTTACGTCATGAGTTCATAGTAGCAAGTGTGGCTAGGTGTGGTATCATGGAAATTCGACTATACCAAGTCGATACGAACAAGCTAACATTTCTGTATGACTTTCCAACTTTAAAAAAGAGATAGAAACTTGTGATTTTTCTTGTTTTAGAATGAATCAAGTGAGTATACTGTCAATAGGTGACGTCGACCAAATGGGTCTACTTAAATCGGTTGATGTCTCTAAGGATAGGGTCCTCTCTTACATATCTACCATCAACTGGCTCTCTTAATCAAAAATTTACACATTAATAGAAATCAAAAAGAACGAAAAAGTGACTCGACTCCCAGTCAAATATAAAAGTATGCAAACTCTATAGAGATCTATTTTAGTAGTTTATTTTAATAGTTTCTAGTTCATTTTAATTTAATATAAGATAAACGGCAACAGATAAAATGACCACAGGCATAGTTTGCAAAAGGACCTGTTTCCATCGAAAGATAATAAAATAATTTAACAACACATAATTACGTAGTGGTTCCCAAACTGGGGTCCGCGGTCCCTTAGGCCACCGCGAAAGGTTTCAGGGGGGCTGCAAAAGGTTTCAGGGAGTCACGAGAGCCTGCCGTCGCTTGTTCGACTTGTTGTTCTATTGATGTGCATCACTATCGATATTTGATTCACGTCAAATTATAGATATTTATCATACATTACGCATGTGACAATCCCTCCACGGGACCCTGATTCGAAAAAGAAGTCTGTAGGGGACAATCATGTAAAGTAATTTGAAAAGTTCGGGAAACACTGAACTCAAGTATCTTCTACTCCATTAGAGCACAATAGCAAGAAAACAGTTACGCTCATAAATTTACATTAACCAAAATGATGATGGCTACCTGCTCCATTGTGGCCAAGCAGGGCAGTAATTTGCCCTTTATAAATCTTCAAATTCAATCCGTCAACAGCCACTCTCTTGCCAGTGGAGGCCTGACAAAAACAAGAACCGATTAAAGTCTGCAAGAAGGAGTAATCGTTAATGTTTTCTAACAGCAGGATAAGACATAAAATGGAAAATAGTCTTCACTAAATTCTCTCTAATCCAATGACGATCACCATGAAAAGAAAATAAGAATAGAATGAAAAAGGTAAGATTATTCATGGAAGAACATTGGAATTTCATACTAGGAAACATGCCGTGGCGCAACGGAGATAATTGATATAAGTAATTCTGATGTAATTTGTTTTCACATCAAAATACATTTCAGCAAACACATATATAAAAAACCCCCTATATTACAATGGTAGATATAATCAACGAAAAGCTATACAAAAACAGTTACTGTTGATTTTTTAGGGTATCGTGTTAGTAAATTGGTTATCAGCTTAATAAAGAAATTTTTAATTGTTTTCTATATTGATGCAAAGTAGGAAGCTCCCTAATTTTTATAGGAATCTCATTCCAAACTTTCAGAGCTGTGTAAGAAAATCTTTTCTTGGAGTGTTGAAGGTTATACCTTGGTATCTAAAGATTCTTCCTAAACCTTGTGTCGTACCAAGTATAGTGAGATCTTTGTTGAAATTTATAGACACTCGAGACTTTAGAAAATTAAGTCTTTATCTGGGGGGGGGGGGAGGGCGCGAAATGGAATGAGCTCTATAATGATAGGCGATGTCACTTGGTCATTAAATATAATGAATACGCAACGACAGAATGGACGCGTCCAGTTTTGAGCGCGTATTTTTGGGACAGTCATAAGTTAGTGCCAAACCAGGAAACTATATTATACAACATATCAAATTTCATTCATGTTTCACAAATGTTTCCTAGTCTAGCACCCTTGTCATACAACAAATTCTTGCAATATATGTCACATACGATGTTTGACAACCGTCAAAACATTTGATGCAACGAATATCACAAAGATAAATGTTTCCTAGTTTGGCCCTACCATTACGAAATCTTTTGGCATAGTACGGCCAAACAATACAAAAAATAAGTGGGGGCCCTTTTGGTCGAGGTCCCTTGGCCCTTGAGCTTTGGTGCCCTAAGCTGCGAGCGCACCACTGAAAATATGCTCTGTGCTAGTAAAGGCCGGAACCTACTGAAAATAGCAAATTAGATGCCGAACAAGCAGCGCTTTCATCAACATTATAGCAGATTAGAATATCAGGTTGCTATACCCCGACGGTGGAAACAGTATTGGGAGCTTTAAAGGACTTTTCTATGTGATATATAAGCTCAGAGGTAGCTACACCAAAGCAATGTAATTCGACAATAGCATTCTGCAAGATTTTCTGTGGCATGAACACTACTAACCTTGAACACTTTACGCAACCCCCTAATATCCACACCTATTTCAGATCCCTCAGGAGCTGGTTCGACATCCGCAAGGTCTATATTGCTAGCTGTTGAGTGTAATTCCTATGAAGAAAGTAATGAAGAAAACTTTTCAAAGGAGAAGATAAATATCGGTAAATTTTTCAGATATAACAGGCTACTGTTGGAGTTAGAATATAGACAAGAAGCAACACTACAAAATGAATAAAAAGTCACAGCCGCACTAACTAAGCATATAAGTAAAACATAGAGGAATTCAAAAATATACTTTCTTGTCGTAAACGTGTCGATTTATTATCTTCATCAGTACTGATAAAGTTAATAAATAGAAACGTTTACTACATAAGACAGTATATTTTTGAATGTCTAAAATCTAGTTAAATATATATATGAAATGTATGAAATATACATATATACATATATATACATATATACATTTACATATACATATATATATATATATATATATATTCCATACATTTCATATATTTTACTAGACTTCAATAAAAATATTAACATTTTCATATAAAATATATTTCACATATTTAATTAAGAGGGGGCAACACCTCAGCATCAGAGTTGATTTTCAAGGGGTCCTCTCATTAACAGAAAATACTTAATCTAAATCTGAAACATTAACAATTTTCACACATGGCTATTCTTTACAATGATTAAATGAAACATGTTTGACGAAGTATGTTGCAATGACAAATAGTTTGATGAAATTCTACTTTTTGATTAACGGAAGGAATCTTAAGAATAAACTGCATAAGATATCCTTGGCTTTCAAGCTCAATCGATCACCTCTCCATATGTCAATTTGTTGTCCAAGCCACAACACTTTGTTGTGCCACACCAGTAAGAGGTTGTCAGGAAGAAGTAGAATGGCTTTGGGACACCAAATTCACCAGGAAATACGGCCTCAACGTACCTTCAAGAGACAATTTATATTCTATGATAATAATACAAATGCTTATACAGGTAATGAACTTCAGAAAATAAATTTTCTTCTGTCAATGACCTACCTGACAAGTACCTGCATAAGCTAAAAACTAAGTTAAAAGCCAATAAAAATAAAGACTGAAAACTAATGAATAATTAAATTAATCAAATTAAACGTATACTTTAAATTTCACTATGTCTAACTGCCTTAAATCACGTGGAAGTCTGTTGAATATCTTAGCTGCAGAATAACAGAAGGAGCCTCTAAAGTACTCTAGTCTCTAGATTGGAGATTTTAATAATGCGACATTGTTTCTGGTGGATTTTGTTGTTGATTTATTTCAAAATAGTTTCTTAAATTGCTACATATGTCCCCGTCAATGCATTTTCGTAGAATCATCAATGCCCTCGATTGGATAATCGATTCTGGTGACTTAAAACTGAGTGATTTATGGATACTTAATCACTAGGATCGCTGCCTTAATTTCATAATAAAATTCTTCAACAGAAATAAAATACTTAAAAACACTAAGTAAGCAAAAATCCGGCTCAACTTCAACGATATTCTAAGAAACATAAATTCATCACATAAAAAGCGATGAAACACTGCAAAGCCGCTGAAGCTTCAGCAGAAAAACTTCAGCGCCAAAGAATTAGGGATAGCACCTGTCACACTTAGTGTTACTTTAATAAAAAGGGCAAAATGCTGACACTTCTCCGAAAAACTAGCAATGTTATTATGGCATGAAACATTCCTACAAAACAGCACAGCCTCTAATATACAGCAGATCTGTACAGAGGTGGCTATATCCTCGATGCCATTTCCAGCCACTGTGTAACTGATTACAAGGTAATTATTTACAAAGACATATACCTATATCATGGGCAAGTGGCCAAGTGGTAATAGTGCTTGACTGCTGCGCAAAACATCGATGGTTCGAGCCGAGCTCTCGGATCATAGTAAGGTTGCTCGCCCACCGTCCTTCCAGCAGCAAATGGGTACCTGCTGGCAACACTGGGGAAACTAAAGGCGGCAAGGAAAGGAACTGGCCACCCTACCTCACTATGCTGGCGCCTCAGGATAAGTGTCTTCTCTAACAGGCACTCCCCCAACGTACGGAATCGTACATGGGACTCACCTTTACCTTACACCTATATCACACAACAATTACAATTGATAAGGACCTATGAAATAGACTAAAAATTCAAGAGACAAAAATCCCAGGCTGGGATAAAACAAGCTATAGTTGTAAGATTTACAGCTTTTGGTATTATTATTCTTTCAAAAGCCCGAGGTGTGAATCTGAAACTGTGAATCTCCTAATTCTAAAGCAATGTTTCCGGTATATTCACCCTTAATCTTACTATAATCAACTCTCCTTTGCAATCAAATCTAATTCTCAATAGAAGCTTCTTTCTACATTAAGTAAGTTTTATGCATACTGAAAAAGATACAACAAGTTCTGAGCTTCCAGGTAGGAAAGGGACACAATAACGGCTGAAACTCTATGGAGGGTATATGCATATACCATTGAGTACTTACCACGTGATAATCCACCATACAATTGATTGAGCAAAGAACATTGCTATGGCTAATAACAGAGTGAAATTTTCATCGATTGATGGAACAGTTGAAATATTAGACCACTGCCCTCCAATTTGTGCTACCTCAAATTTCGTCAAAACTTGAATGCCAATTCCAAGGGCGGTGTTGGGTAGTAAGCAAGCTGCTGCCTTCTGGACCCTGTGAACAAATACTTAGATGTTTCGATATTTTTAACAAGAATTTTCCTGACAAAGATTAAATCGGGAATCATGCTAGCCACAGAAATAGACAAGCACGTTGACAATAACAACTTAACAGGAAATTATGGATGATTGTCACAAAAAATCAGCTTCTAATAAAAAAGTAACGAACTTTCAATCAGGACAATAAATAACAGATGAAGGTAGAACATAAGTGATGGGCAACAGCACTGAGGCGATAGAAGAGATACAAAAAACAAGAGTTGGGGAAGGGAGTGGATAAGGACAAGAAGAGCAGATTCAAGAGATCAACTGTAGCAAAATTGAAAAGGACGGGAAATGTGTCAATGTGAGACGTAACATGAAAAGCTCTATCATAACGAGGCCGGATAATCACTATACAATGCTCTTGGCCTAGCAATCACAATTGGATCACAGTGTGCAGCCATTCACACTTTGGGTTCATTGCGAGATATTGCGTCAAAGTTTAGTACAGCCTACAGTCAGACAGAAGGCAACAAGATTCAATTGGATAATAATAAACGTACGTGGTCATGATGTCATATGTACTGTTTGATCCACTTGTGAGTACAGCATACGGCACATATGACAAAATCCAAAGAATAGCTCCCACAAGCATGCCACAGATAACATTGCAGCTGAACACGCTGATAAACAAATAAAGAAAAAGAACAGAATGAGGTTACGACATTTTTTGTTGTTTACTTTATTTTGAGTAGGCTGTTATATCAAGCGTTTTCAACTAATTTAGGCCTACTGTGCATGCCGCATCCAGGTATGGGACCCATAATTTAACGTCCCTTCCAAAGGACGGCGGGGTGAGTTGCTCTGCTCGTGTATCTGGAAAGTCGCCCATCGAGTTGCTGACCTAGCACAGCCAAGCATAACTTCAGTTAGCTAACGAAAACTAGATGAACCGCTTGGTCTTTCACCCCCACAAAATGGCCATGCTAAAACTGACAACTGCAAAAAGGCCAGATAGGTATAACTACTATCTAAGCTTGGACTATGGACAGTAGCAAGATGGGCCATCCGGGAGGAGGCTGCAAATTGGAACTCTCATTCGATGCTCTACATATAAGATTGAAACTGCCGTAGCCATCGCTTTCCTCGATTTTTACGACAAAGATATGACATAACTGATTGTCATATTCAAACTGATCTTCATCTCGTTTTCAACTCCTACCCTTTCCAGTCTCATCTTATTTAGCTTTCTCACCTTTCCCTAAAACCTACAATTCGCACTTTCAAATATTATCATAAGACTGTTTCTTAAACTGTCATATCGTCGTACTGGCAACATAGAGTGAAATGCAGTAATATTTACCTGATGGCAAAACAGAAGAAGATGACGGAGAAAGAATAGGAGAGGAAGAAGACAAACAACAGGGTTCCGTCAGTGTATTCGAATATCTTCGCCACCTGTATCAAAATAGAAAACGCCATGTTAAATACTCTTTCGAGACGTATCTTTGACTTGCGGTGTCCTGACAGCATACTAAGTCGATTGCAAAAATTATCTTGAAACAATGACAAGCAATTTGATTCGCTCAGGCAAACAACGAGAGACAGCAATATCAACAAACACGTTGACTAATAAATAAGAAAGAGATATGGTAACAAGAAAGCAGCAAGATTGTATGATATAAACAACGACTATAATAGATTCACGTACTAGCCCCCCTCCCCACAACCACAAAAAGCCCCTCATCCAGTAAGTCCCCATCAAAGAAGATGAAGATATTGTTATGAACTAAACTTCACAGTTAAACTCTTCTTTCCATATTATGAATAACACAGTTTTGAGCATGAGTATTTATGTGACAAAATGTTACAAGAATACCTCAGATAAGCTCCCGTCCAAAAATACAGAAACATACAAACTCCCAATGGCATTTTCGAGGATTTACGCAGCCAACTGCCAATTCTGTTACACTAGGTTTTCCACTAGTCAGAAGTACTTCAACTCATTTAGGAAGATAAAACTCTCCAATCGATAATAACCGAATGTTGTTTATCATCGTTGTATATGCATGATCAAACTATTGGAATAACTTACTTTGAGCAATATTGTGAGAAGTACACATGATATTGCAAGAAAAATGAAGTTCTTCATAAACCAGCTGAACCAGTGAACCCAATTAGCCAAGCCCATCATTTTCATTGCTTCCTTTAGTCGTTCCTTCTTCTCTCTGATTATCTCCTAAGAAACAATTACAACCATGACCAAAATGTCCCACAAAATTAGGTGATCAAATAGCTTTCCATAGCGATCTTAGTCACGTCCTTCATTGTGTTTTCCTTTAAATCAGAGACATATGAAGGATATGGAAAGTATAGAAATATAGAACTTGAAAAGCACATATGCCGCACCCAACAGCCAAATCCAAGCGTGCCAACATTGCGCTTTACTTTTGCCTATTTATTACAAACAGAGAAAAGGTTGATTTATTCCAAATATATAACGAGAGGCATTTATTCATATTGCTAGGGTCCCAGTTGCAATTTTGTCTCCTATAGGGCATATAGTAGCATTTTGGGGGCACATGTTCAACATTGTTCAATGTAGGAGGCACGCGCCCCCGTGCTACTCACTCCCTACGTCCCTGCTTGAAATAGCTCCTCTACACAAATCAATATAGTATGTATCTTGACTACAATCTCTAAACCAGGGGTTACCAACCTTTTAGAAACTATATGAGCTACACAAGGGCGCTGAATAATGCAAAGGGCTACCACTTTGACAACACACTTTTGGAACCGTACACTGTCTACCTTTCATTTCTAGGACAGGTCTGCGGGCAACTGATGTGGATGCTGTGGACGAAATGATGCCCGCGGGCACTGGGTTGGTGAATCCCGTTTCTAAACAAAGGCTTTATACTTCTAGCTCTTGCGAAACCAATTTTCTTTCAAGAACAATGCGATTCTGCCGCCAAGAAAACATTGGAAGCCAAGGACTAGTTGAATCAAAATCCAACACCGAAAGATTTTGCACAATAAGACGTTTCCCTATCCGAATGTTCTGGCTATGCTAGTTAGTCACCATTTCTAACTTTGGTACATAGCGCCAAACCCACAGTAACAACACAATTATCGTTTGTTCAACGACAGTAAACACGATAAGTTAAAGTAGACATGTTAAGTCACATCTGCACCTTTGAATGCTACGTCACCAGCAAGGAATTTTGACCTTACTCCGCAGAAGAAATACTGACTCAAATTGAAAGATTAGATCAAAAGAAAGCATGTCCAACGGAAAGCATTCCAGTTAAAAGTTATAAAAGAAAATTCTGACTTGTTCTTGCCATACTTGAGTAACACATACAATTCATGTATCTTCGAAAACTACTTTCCTAACGAACTGAAATTTGGGGATATTTCCTCACTCTTTAAAAAAGACGATGTTTTCAACAAGAAAAATTACAGGCCCACTACTGTTCTGTCTTCAGTTTGCAAGATTTTCGAGCGACTCATGTATGAGCAAGTACTTCCCTCTGCTAAGTTCTTTCTGTCTCCTCTACTATGCGGATTTCAGATAGGCTACAATACACAACATGCGCTTCTAAGATTTTTAGAAGGTTGCAAAGCAGCGATGAATGACGGAGGTTTTGCTGGTGCACTTCTAATGGATCATTCAAAAGCTTCTAACAGTCTAAACCATGAGCTACTATTAGTAAAATTACATGCATATGGCTTTAGCAGAAGCGCCCTCGCGCTTATTCACAGCTATCTTTCAAATAGAAGACAAAGGGTCAAAACTAATGGTTCCTATAGTACATGGAGAGAAACGAGGGTATACCAAAAGGCTCGGTTCTTGGACCTTTGTTGTTAACATTTATATTGCCGATATATTCCATCTGATGAACGGAACCAAAATATGCAATCGAGCAGGTGATACGACCCTGTACTCATGCGATCGTGAAGCTAAACATGTGATAACAAAACCAGAGCAAATGCAAACCATCTAACACCATGGTTTCCAGAAAACTATATGAAATTAATTGAAGATAAATGTCACGTTATAATTTTTGGGACTAGCAAAGAAAAGGTTGATATGCATGTTGGAGAAGTGCAGATAGAAGAAAGTGACGATGAAAAGGTATTGGGCATCACTCTTGATAAGAAATTAAGTTTTAAAAACACACCCAAATCCTCTGTAAAAAAGCTAATCAAAAGCTTCGTGCACTTGCACGCATTTCAATCTACATGGAATCCGAGAAGCTAAAATTTTTTATGAAAGCATCCGTCATGTTCCAGTTTAGCTATTGCCTTTCATTTGGATGTTTCACAATAGAAGTTTGAAGTTTGAATAATATGACAAATAAGATACATGACAGGGCTCTAAGAATTGCATACAAGGACAATGTGTCTAGCTTTGAAAGTTTATTAATAATACATAGTTCGGTAACCGTTCATCAGATAAATTTGCAGTTGCTTATGATAGAGATTTACAAAACAAGACATAATCAAAATCCCAGCTTTATGAAGTAAACTTTTGGAAAAGTGTTGCCTTACAACCTAAGGTACTCTGATAAACTGCAACAACCAAAAGCAAAAACCACTGGCCTTGGAATTGATACAGTTAGATTTGTGGGGGGGGGGGGGGGAGTATAGGAGACTCTACCATCAGAACTGAAACAATCAGACTCCCTTCAAGCTTTCAAAAGGCTTATTAAAGCCCATAAATGTGACGCCTACAACAATAGATTGTGCAAAAATTTTTATCCTAATATAGGTTTTTTATTATAAAAGTTATATCTTATTTCAATTATATTTTCTTCGCTGTTACCGTAGTTATGTATAAAATTCGTGTTTATTTTCTGTAAATAGCTGGCGTTAATTTGCTTGCAGCTATATCTCTGCAGTCAACTTTAAATGAAGGAATTGATAATTAGAAATGCTAAGACTGCAGCGGAATTCTCAACCCAAACGCTCAATAAGTTATGTACACTTGCGAAGGAAAGAGTTTTAGCTTAATATTTAATAAATCAATAACTTCTTTAAAACTTATAGACTGTATATTGTAAAAATTTTAATTAGCTTTCACTTATGAGCCAGTAATCTAGTTTTTAGCGGCCAGATGAAGAGCCACCCTGTGGAGATACTGGCCTTGATTTCATTATTATAATCATAATTATTTTTTTCCAAAACTCTGTGATAGATAAACTAAACATACAAATACAAATCTCTCTAATGATAGGTAACCTGTACTTGGCTGGCCTAATAACATATAATTTTATAAAAATAATAATAACAATCAAAAGTGCAGCAATTCTCGCGCGACAAATGAAAACTTTTGACAATATAACTCAAGTCATGACAAATGATACTAACAAGCAAACAAACAACCGAAATTACATGTGGTTAGTCAGCGAGATGGCGTGTGAAACCAAGCGCAGTAAATAAACTGAAAATCACGAGGGGCTGGGAAAATAGCAAAAGATAACTCTTGCACTGTGCGTCAATTGCAGCTTTAAAAGGCTATAAATGAAGATCTCTGTCACAAATAATTAATAATTGATGCAAAACAGGAATTTCATTTGAAAAAGCTTTGCATTCGGGATGTGATTTAAATTTTTAATCAACGAACAGCACATAGATGATAAGAAGATATTGTAAAACTGTTCCAATCCTCCTTTTTGCGTATTTTATCGATCTCCAGATAAAGCAACGTGCATAACGAAACAGGCTGTAAAGACACCATCTAGCTATGATTTTTCTTCTATACTCATATACAATGGGCGAGTGGGCGAGTGGGCAAGTGGTCAGAGTGCTTGATTGCTGAGCAGAACATTGATGGTTCGAGCCATACTCTAGGACAAAAGGTGAGATGCTCGCTCAATGTTCGCCCAGCAGCAAATGGGCACCTGGCGGTAACACTGGTGAAATTAACGGCGGCGAGGAAAGGAACCGGGCACCCTACCTCACTACGCCAGCAGCTCAGGATAAATGCTCTCTTTAATAGTCAATCCCCAACATACGGAATACTATATGGGACTAACCTTTACCATTTTACTTATGTACAAATAAATAAATATAAATAAAAACGTAAATAAATAAATATATGCATATACATACATACATACATACAAACATATATATATATATATATATATATATATATATATATATATATATATATATATATATATATATATATATATATATATATATATATATATATATATATATATATATATATATATATATATATATACAGATACAGGTGAAAAGACAACTGTCCCTGTAGAGAATGTCAGGGTGTAGCTGTACTTACCCGGATAATGCAGACGGCAGTATAGATAAAAGCAATGACGAAAATAATTGGCAGAAGTACTTGCACTGTTGTCATAAATGGATCAACCTTATACGATGGATACGGGAATTGCTGAAATTAAGAAAAAGTATATATCTTAAACACTGTTGATGCAGCGGATCTAAATGCTTCTAACCAAATATAAATAAATATACATAAATATATAATATATTATATATATATACATATATATATATAATATATAATATACAAATATGTAATATACAAATATATAAGATATATACATATGCATACATAAATATATATCTGTATGTAAATGGCTCCGTTGTCAAGGATACAGTGCATCTGATACAGATTGTATTAAGAGACAAGTAGTTATAACATACAGTTATTTTATCTGCTGACAGTAAATTGCTCTGCTGTGTTTGAAGTTGTATAATTGTTCTATCCACTTCCTTCTGAAGACCAAAAAATCCGCCCGTATATCCACTGTAAACAAAATTAAAATAGATGTTATCAATGAAAAAAGGCTTTCTCCAAGATCGGATGGGTTGTTATCTTTCTAATTCACTACTTTATTTTGAGTAGGCTGTTATATCTATGCTTTCCAGCTAATTCAGGCCTTGGGTTCTACGAAGAATTCAGCGTCGTCAGAGAGCAATAATCAGGCTACATTGAGTGGACTAACGTTGACGCTAATTTATTGTCCCAGAGTTGACCAATCAGCGAAAACAAGCCCGCACAACAAACACATTATAAATGGGAATTGACAATGAATATGCTTTAGACACTAATGGGCAACTCTCAATGAATGTCTGTAGCTTTCCCTTTTCAGGAAATTAAATATACAAGGTGGTGACACTATGCTCCTTTGCAAAACCAGATCTGTGGGAAAGTTTGGACAAGTACCCGCGGAAATAAAACCCTGCAAAAACTAATCCTTCAAATATCAACTTTTCTCGCAATACGGTGAACTCGAAAGACAAATATGAAGAAAAATAAACACTTGACAAGCTCCTTGTTAAACTTGATCGCATAGTTTTCGCTCCATTGGGGTCCTACTTTCATCAAACCCGCATGCGGATTATAGGGAAGCGGGACTAATTTTTCAAAGGATAGATCAAAGGCGGAATTATAAGAGAGGCCGGACTGATAGAAAAGGCGGCAAAACAATAGCGAGTACGATAAGTTGTCAAAACAATAGATGGACACTTCAATACACCTGACTCTAAAAATGATGTTTAACTGCACTACAGTCCTCGCAAAAAATCAGTTGGAACGGTAACGGATAATTATCCTGGGGACCAATTTCGTTCCTGTCATATTGTTCGCCCCCCTCCCCCCATGAACAATGCTAAATTATACGTAGGAAATGACCATCTAACAGTCAATGGTATAAAGTATCACCAAGACAAACAGATTCTTCGTAGTTTGATATTGCACTGGAAAGGGGAGAAGGGTGGGGGGGGGGGGGTCGATGAGGAAAAAAGTCTAAAGATTTCTCAAGGTATTCCAAATATTTTCGAACCTTTTCTTTTTGGTATAGAATTGAAAAGTTGCTTTATAAAAACCAGACATAACCAAAAGTTTGGGCAGCTATCATTCTAGAGCGCCAATCGATGTCGAGAATAAACAAAAGAACATACAGAACCAGAGTGTGTGCTCAGACTTTAAATAGGAAATTTATTCTATATGAAAGGCCCAGTATTGAAACTTTCTTAGCGTTTTCACGATTTCAGAATTAAAACTTCGTATAAATGGTCGAGTTTAGTGCTATGCGAATTGTACTCAAGAAAGGAAAGTACGTTTTACGAAAATACGTCACACATGCTAGTGGTGAGTGGCCAAGCGGTTCAGCGAGCTTCCGTTTGCTCGCTGAAGTTAAGCTTGGCTGCGTTAGGTCAGCAACTGGACAGGTAGCTTTCCAAATAAACGACCAAAACAACTCACTCCGCCGTGTTTCGGAAGGTACGTTAAACTATGGGTACCATGCCTGGATGCGGCATATACAGTAGGCCTAAATTAGTTGAAAAAGCTAGATACAATAGCCTACTCAAAAAAAGTAAACAACAACAACAACAAAAGAAAAGCACACCTTTTCTTTTTTTATAAGAACCCTGGCTCAAGTCCTAGTAGTAAAGGTCATTAATTTTTTGGCCACATTTTCATTGAAAAAGTTTCTTACAAGTTTCCTACTGTAATGAAAAAAATTTCAGTGAAAACGAAAGCAAAACGTAAAGCATTGTCTTTTGTAGTGCCCAGGCTTAGCACATAAAACACACTGTAGTGGAAACGTGTTAAATCTGTGGAAAAGAAAAGGTGTTTCCGAAACTGAAAGATGGCACAGAAATTTTGAAAGTTCTGAACTCTTTCCTTGTAGTTCTAAAAGTCTCTAAAAAACTTTTAGGTGCACAGTACTTGGTCTCTTATAAACCTGTTTCTCGTTAGACAACTCGTGTACAACAAAAACATAAACAATGGGGTACAAAGGATAAGACAGGAAATATGTACGAATTAAATCCAAGAGGTCAATAAAGTCAAGAGAAAATTACAACTTCAAATGTATATTAACTTAACGAATTTCTTAGGTCTCATAGAATAGGCATTGAACTTTCCCAGCATTCTGAGTAGTCGACCACTACATTGCTACAAGCTACTTTCTTATCAAAAACGTGCATAGACCTCGTTGAACGAAAATGGAAACTACTGTCAAAAACAATGTGGCAACCGAACCAGTTAACAATTCAACGTAGTGGACACTAGCTGCGGGCCTTAGCATAAAATAACGGGCCATAAAATAGTAAATCAAAGGTCTTACGAATATGTTCTTGGTCCAGGTGGTTGGAATTGTGGGTAGATTCGATTTGTGTCCGCGTCGAAGAAGGGTGACTGCCTGATCTTGTACGAAATCAACTTTGGTAGCTCTTCTGAGTTGACATTTTCAAATATGATTGCTTGAAAAGATAATGTTACATAATAGAAGCAAAATTAAGTCGCATACTGAAAATATCAATGCACTGGGCATCATAGAGAGAACGTAAAGCCCGACCTCCTAGCACTTGCAGATTGCCTGAGAGAATGGTGGATTCAGATACGATCTCACGATGTCAGGGCCTAGCCTTAGAATCTCACAGTCTTCCTCAACCAATCACAATATTAATGGATTGGGGATGGAAAAGGTTGGATTTTCCGCGAATTACCTTATTTTACAAACACGTGATCACTATCCCCATATAGTGCACAGGCTTGTTTTATGTCCTTTCTGTAATGATATGCCCTATTGAAAGACCTCATCGATTTGGCACACATCATAAAAAGTGGCATTGTCAAACCACTTTAGAAACCTAACGGTCAGGGACATAACTCTTAAGACTATTTCGAGTTAATCTTTGAGGTCTCTAGGTTTCAGGGTTGCTGAGGTTGGAAGGTCTATAACATACCATGTGAGCATCAATTTGTAGATACAAAGTGTCAGCAACTCTACAGTCTGCTCTTATTCAAGTCACATAATTATGACAATTAAAATTTATAGTACGATACAAAGTGTTACAACAGGGCATTTAGCTTGGCTATACAGCTGAAACATGCAGAGAACATTGGTTAATAGAAAAATGGCACTACCTTGGAACGGCGGAAACGTTGAATGGGGTAAGGTAAGGGATGGCAAACTTTCTTCGAAATACACTTTGAACAATACCAACAAGTGTATACTGTGAAATTCAATAAAAGCACACAAAGTTGTGCTTCATTTGGCTAGCATCTTGGTAGACATACTATCAGTACAAACAGAGGCACGAGCTAGGAAAATCAATGACATTAGATGCACGAAAACTCGCAACAAAAAGATCTTATAATAAAAAAGTACTTTGTCGTCTCTCTAGATGTTTGTTGATGGATAAGAATGATTGTCAAAAAGATTGTATGGAATTTAACAGGGCATTTCTTATCCCATCTGCTACCCCTTTGATAAAGGCAAGTGCAGTAGCTGTCCCTCCCCCCGCTCTCTCTTTTAGCATCGCTGACAATACTGTAGAATCACCTACCTCCAGCATATTTAAAAGGGTAATTGGATGCTTCTCTTGCAGCTGCATCTTCGGATTCAAATTCCTTCCCAGATTGGTCATGAGAAACAAGCACCTTTCGCAGAGTTGTAGAGGAATTGACAATTGTAGATGCTAAATAAGCATAAAATCACAATTACTGTTTGCTGATTCAAAAACAATAGAAAACTGAAGTATTGGTGTGATGCGCGGTTGCTAAATCTACAGCACTACATTGCCAGTATACTACTTTGAATAAATTTGAGCATATTGGGGAGACTACAAGAGGTCTTAAGCCAAAAGAAATATCATTCACTGAAATGGTGTCATAGAAGTACTAAATAATCAAAAGTCTTTAAAACTGCCTAGAAAACTGACGGGTAAAAAGGGAATACTTCTACTCTTAGTACAAAATATTGAAATCCATGATTTGGAATAATTATCTTTAAGTAACCTCACTAAACATGATCACCTCCTATAACGAATGCTATCAGCCAAGAAACAGATGACCTAATTCCAAACTTCAAAAAGGTATATGCTAAGATTGATACGGCTTAATTATATCTATAGGGCCTGTTAAAATATGAGAAGAAGAGCTGCACATGATGAAATGCATGAGTAGCTTATGGAAACAACAAGAAATTATCCGGTGTGCACATTGATACGTCCTTACTACAACAAATAAAGGACAAAATTGCCTAGGAATATAATTCCTTAACATGATGTTCGAAAAGAAGATGAAAACATATATGCAGTTATTACCCCAGCTTGTATTTGGGTAGAATGTGAACTTGCCGTAGAATGATAAGTGGCTGTCAGTTGGTGTGAAGGTCACTGAAATGATAAAATCATGCAATGGATTTATACAGAAGATAACCACAACAACGATTTTAAAACAGATATAACTCTAATGATGACTATGACAAAAACGCAGATTGATGATGATGATGATGATGATGATGATGATGATGATGATGATGATGATGATGATGATGATGATGATGATGATGATGATGATGATGATGACGATGATGATGACAATGACGATGATGACGATGATGACGATGATGACGATGATGACGATGATGATGATGATGATGATGATGATGATGATGATAATGATGATGATGATGATGACGATGATGATGACAATGACGATGATGACGATGATGATGATGATGATGATGATAATGATGATGATGATGATTATGATTGCTAGTCCATGAGACCTCCTCGTGGTGGCAAGAGGGCACAGAGAGACTCTGCCCTTAAGTTGATAGTGATTCATTTCGCGAAGATTCAGAATTGGGGCAGATGTTGACGACCTGTGGCAAACTGTCCAACCAGGTCCCTTCAGTGAAAGTCAGGAACAGCAGCTTCAGGCTGCAGCTCTGATAAGTAACTGTTGGGGTAACAGAGTGGATTGAGTGTAGCCGACTCAATCACCTCCTCTAAACAATTTGAAGGCGAAACTGACCTCAGGGTCAGCCTAGGCCCCGTACGGGGCGTACAGGAAAAGACAAGACAAGACAAGATGATGATGATGACGATGATGATGGTGATGATGGCTAGCTCATGGTTGGAGACCTCCTCGTGGTGGTGAGCACGGAGAGAAAGCTGCCCAACCAGTCCCTTTCAGTGAAAATCAGGCTCAGCTGCTTCAGGCTGCAGTGCTGCTAAGTGCTAGGTAACAGAGTGGCTTGAGTTTAGCTGACTAAGTCACCTCATCTAAATAACCGTCAGACAGTCCACTCGCCCCAGGGTCAGTCTCAGGCCCCATGAGGGTGCAGGGAGAAAGAAGAAAATGATGATGATGATAATGAAAATCAGACCCCTGCAGTGAAAACCAGGCTCAGCAGCTCAAACTGCAGTTCTGCCAAGTAACTGTTGGCTTAACAGAGTGGACTGAATGAACTCGATTTAGTCACCCCATCTAAACAATCGGCAAGCGGTCCATCGGCCCCAGAGTCAGTCTCAGGCCCAGGAGAGGCGCAATGAGAAAGAAGAAGCGGATGATGATGATGATGATGATGATGATTATGATGATGATAATGATGATGATGATGATGATTATGATTGCTAGCCCATGAGACCTCCTCGTGGTGGCAAGAGGGCACAGAGAGACTCTGCCCTTAAGTTGATAGTGATTCATTTCGCGAAGATTCAGAATTGGGGCAGATGTTGACGACCTGTGGCAAACTGTCCAACCAGGTCCCTTCAGTGAAAGTCAGGAAAAGCAGCTTCAGGCTGCAGCTCTGATAAGTAACTGTTGGGGTAACAGAGTGGATTGAGTGTAGCCGACTCAATCACCTCCTCTAAACAATTTGAAGGCGAAACTGACCTCAGGGTCAGCCTAGGCCCCGTACGGGGCGTACAGGAAAAGACAAGACAAGACAAGATGATGATGATGATGATCAGTTCAGTTCAGTTCATATAATTTAAAATTCCACTACATACAATCACATAATCACATAAGCAACAAGTAATATATATTAAACAAAACCTAAATTAAAAACAAACAAACAAACATAAATAAAAGTAGATAGATGTAGAGGAATTTCTTAAGGAGGAGCTCTCCCAGTAGCAAGGCTAATCGCGGAGAGGGCCCCCCCTGTTTTTCAGAGACAGTCAATGATCATTTATAAAATAAGAATAGAGTGCATTTTACTTAAGACTTGCAATAGTATATTATGATTGACCTTATAATTGGTAATTGTTTAAGAGAAATGTTTTAAGTTGTTGGCGAAAGCTACAGACAGTTGGTGAAATTTTTATGTGCATGGGGATTGTATTCCAACACTTGGCACCAAAGTAACGCACAGACCTGAGACCATATTGGAGGGTATTTTTATAAATTATGTGAATGTCATACTTTCCAACTTGTCAGGTACCATATTGATGAACAGATCCAGCCAATGGAAAGAGAGAATGAAAACATGAGGGAGATGTCTTGTTAACACAGTCATAAACAAAGCTGAGCAGTTTCAATTTAAACAGATCATGCAATTTCAAAATTTTTAAATTAAAGAAAATAGGTGTAGACGAAGAAGTAAAATGTTCAAATGAAATTGCCCTTAAAACCCTTTTCTGTAACAAAAATACTGTATTAATATGAGTTTCATGAGTCAAACCCCAAACTAGGATACCGTATTGGAGAAAAGATGAAAATACAGAATTGTAGAGACAAATTAGAACATTTAAGGGTAAAAAGAGTCTAACTTTGAAGAATACACCACAAATTCTGGCAAGTTTCTTTGAGAGCTCAGTCAAGTGGTGTTTCCAAGAGAGGTTTTCATCAAGAAGGACACCAAGAAATTTAATATAGCTAGCTTTTCTGACTGGAGCATTACCAATATTTATATTGACAGCTTTAGAAAGAGAATGTTGAGGGGATCTAAAAACAACATAGTTTGTTTTATTGACATTCAGTGATAATTTATTCACATTCAATCACATTTTTACTTTTTTTAACTCTTTGTTGACTGTTTTTTCAAGCATATCAAGATTTGCAGCTTCATAGTAAATATTTGTGTCATCTGCAAATAGGTAAAATGATAATTTGGTGGATGAGTTTGGTAAATCATTGATATAAATTAAGAATAGTAGAGGGCCAAGGACTGAGCCCTGGGGGACACCACAGGCAACACTAAGATTATTTCACTTACTGCCATTTATCATAACATATTGCTTCCTATAAGAAAGGTATGATTTGAACCAGTCTAAGGCAATCCCCCTAATCCCATAATGTTCAAGCTTTAACAAGAGAATAGCATGATTAACAGTGTCAAAAGCCTTTTGTAAATCTAAGAATATACCACAACCAAATTTTCTGTTATCTAATGAATTCTTGATAGCTTCAGTAAGACTTACTAGGGCATGGTTGATGGAGTGGCTAGCACGAAATCCAAATTGTAAAGTATATAAAATTTCATACTTTGTCAAGTAATTATAAAGATGCTGATACATGATTTTCTCAGTGATTTTACTAAAGACAGACAGAAGGGAAATAGGTCTATAATTAGATACTGTCAGTGAACATCCCTTTTTAAACGATGGGATTACCTTAGCTAATTTCATTTTTTCAGGAAATATTCCTGACTGAAATGATTCATTTATAATGTGCGATAATGGGGTTGATATTAAAGGAGAAAGGATTTTTAAAATTTTCATAGGTATACTGTTAGGTCCTAAAGATTTTCCAGGTTTCAAAAGTGAAATGACATCAACTACTTCAGAAGGAGCAGAAGGAGCAGAAGGAGCAGTAAAAAAGGAATTACAAACTCTGCTAGACATGAAAGCAGTGGGTGACTTATGGGTTCTTGGTATAGTACTAGTGATACTATGAGAAACATTAACAAAGTACTTGTTAAATATACTAGCAATGGCAGTTGGGTCAGTTGTGACATTTCCATTTGAATCTTTAATCTTACTGATTATATCTGCATTACTTGATTTCCTAGTGACTATAACTGATTTGATTCCTGACCACAGTTGTTTCATATTATTACTATTTCTCTGGAAATAATTATAGAAATAACTAGCTTTGCATTCTTTCAAGGATTTTGAAACACGATTTCTAAACTTTTTGTAAAGATCTTTCAATGAAGTGTCATTATTCCTCTTGATCTTGTGAAACAAACGATCTCTGATACGCATCATTTTTTGTATTTTGTTATTAATCCATGGCTTATTCCTAAACTTCATATCTCTTTTAGAAAGTTTTTTCAAAGGAGCATGATTTTTAACAAGAATGTCAAGGCTGGATAAAAACTTATTGAAATGACATCTAACAAGTTGTCCCTCAAATAATCTAGATCAAGGTTACCAAAATCATCCAATAAATTTCCAGCATTAAGTTTGGAGAAATCATGTTGGAAGTAAGATGCAGTCTTGTAGGAAATATCAGCATGTTTAACAATTAAGAATTGGGGAAAATGATCAGTTATTTGAGTCAGAATGTTTCCACTTAGGGTTTCATTATGTGTACTATTAGAAAAGATGTTGTCAATAAGAGTTGAGGAATGCTCAGTTACACGAGTGGGGTGAACTATATATGGAAGAAATTGTTTACAGAAGAGGAAATTCACAAAGTTAGTAGTTTGTATATTAGTATCATAATTGAGAAGGTTAATGTTAAAATCTCCTAGAATAAAGATTTGCTTACTGCACACAGATGGAAGTGATAAAATGTCTTGCAGGTAATCATTGAAAGTACTTATAGATGAATTTGGGTGACGATAAGCACAGCAAAATAAATAGTTTTTCTCAGTTTTGTTATCAATGATGATGATGATGATGATGATGATGATGATGATGATGATAATGATGATGATGATGATGGTGATGATGATGATGATGATAATGATGATGATAATGATGATGATAATGATGATAATGATAACGATGATGATGATGATAATGATGATGGTGATGATGATGATGATGATGATAATGATGATGATGGTGATGATGATGATGAAAATCAGGCTCAGCAGCTCAGGCTACAGCTCTGCTAAGTAACTGTTGGAAACAATCGGCAGGCTGTCAACGGATCCTTGGGTCAACCCAGGCCTTGTAAGCTGCATAATGAGATAAAGAAGACAGAAGAAAAACAGAAGATAATGATGCTGATGATATCTAAATAAAAACAACAGCCATGCCCTTAATGATCATTCTAAGTATGCTTATGATTAATATAATGATATATTTCAAAGGTGCTAAAAATGATAGAGTGGTTAAATGGAAGTCACCTAGTATTGGACCTTTGAATAATTGTATGAAACAGGCCTGACGAGGCCCTCAAGAAAAAACTTCAACTTTTAAAACGTTTCGGCACAAGCCATCATCAGTTCTAACATTCCTGATACATAAAGCGCATATATAATGATAAAACAAAGGAACAATATCTAATTAACTTAGGGAAATCATAGTTAGCATAAGAGAACAGGGTGTTGGAGAAGCTGATACCTACCGTCCCAGCGGGATAGAGAGAAAACCATGCGAGAACAAAGTGGGTGTGAAGTAACATAAAATGAAAAGTAAACCCAATATGACCTAGAAAGGACGATATTGAGAGGAGGGAGATATACTAAGAAAAGGTGCTACATAAAGAATAGCATAGAGAAGCTACATATGGGGCTACATAAACAATAGTATGTATATATATATATATATATATATATATATATATATATATATATATATATATATATATATATATATATATATATATATATATATATATATATATATATATATATATATATATATATATATATATATATATATATATATATATATATATATATATATATATATATATATATATATATATATGTAGACCCTCAAGAAAAAATTCCAACTTTTAAAACATTTCGGCACAAGCCTTCATCAGTTCTCTATATATCTATGTATCTATATACAGTATATATTGAACATTTAGATGTGGCCATGCTTCAGATAAAAATGTGAATATGAAACAACCAGAAGACTTTTTAAGGGAAATTTATTGATTCATTACATCAGATGTTTCACTTGTAAAGATGAATTTGCCTTGAAAAGTATTCTGAACACTTTCTATTCATATACACACACATACATACATGTGTGTATATATATATATATATATATATATATATATATATATATATATATATATATATATATATATATATATATATATATATATATATATATATATATATATATATATATATTTTAAATACTTATATTCATCTTATATTCAAATTACATACACAAATAAAAAAGTGGTGCAAAAGGCAAAAGAAGACTTAATAATTACAAGTCACACTTACGAAAGCACTTGTCGCTGGATAAGTTTTGCAAGCCAACCCTGTTGACAGATTAAAGTTCTGTTACATAACCTTTAAATGTGTTGGTTACATAACCTTTAAATGTGTTGGTTACAAGGCAGACCATCATGGCATTGACACCTTATAACTTCCAAAAGTAACCCATAAATATGCCGTGAATGAAATAACTTCTCTTGCAAAGGAACCCTTTCTGTCCCAAATCTTATGTCAGGGGGGGCAACCTAAGCCCTATGGGCCACAATGCAGCCTGGAAAAGGAACATCTGTTGCCCATGACTATACAGTCCATTCTTTCTTAACTCCTTTATGGCTTGGAATATCTTAGATTTATTATGTTCTGACCAATGCTTTGCTCAGCACAGTTTACCTCTAGTATGCTTGATCAAAAGATTTGACAAATCTGGTCTACCCTCCATAAAAGTTGACCACCACAGTTCCAAGTCCCAGTCCTACATATCTACGTATCTGGAACCTAGTGTTGAATTTACTTACAAATTGATTGTTTTTGTTGCATCTTGACTGATAGATTACATTACCATCAGCTTAGATAAGTTACAAAGCTTAAATTTAGATTTTGATGCTATGACAGGATATTGAACTCATGTGGGATCATCCAAGAAGTGGAATAGAAAACAAGCAAAAGCTTTTTGAAACTGATTCTTAACACCTGAAGTTCGAGAAAAAAATTGAAAGTCGAAATTGAAAATAGAAAAATTGAAAATAGTTCTACTTTGATGATTACTCCATTTGAAGGTGAATGACCTCAAAGCAAACAATTTCAAGAGACATATAATCACAAGTGATAAAAGGTCAATCTATTTCTTCTTCATAGTTTGCTTTGCAGGAATTGTGACTGCCTTGCAACATTCTAGCACCTTCCCCCAACATATCCAAGTAAGACAACAGCCACGCAAAGTATTATTTACTGAAACAATATAAAGGATAACATGGGGGTTCATTGCAAAACTGGGACACTCCTTGTCAAACCAGGAGGTATGGAAAGTCAAATATATAAATGAAAATTTATAAGAACTCACTACAGAACATCCACATATGCTTTAAAAGATAAATTGGTGTTGCAGGTCAAATTATTCATTGTATTCTCATTGACTTAAACATATATGTATCCTCAAGTGTAAAGCTTATTCTGATAAAGCAATAAGTGAAACATTAAAGAGTTGCTTTCTTTGAGTGACCTTTTATCCTGTAAAACAAATGTGGAAGTACTAAATGTTGAGCAAAACAAACACACCTTGCAAGTATCAAAATGGCTGAGAAAATGACCGGAACAATTATCTCAAATGTTGTTCCTACTGGTCTTCTTATCTATGAATTAAAATGTAAAGCATCAACATATATTTGCAAAAGCAGAGCTGATAGTACATTCTATCTACAAATTGGGCTCGGGGGATTTACAGTACTTGAAGACATAGGGTGCACCATTCCCATTATGCTGGCTATAGTATGCAAATATTCAGTCTCATACTGATACAGTAAAATGATGTTTGCTCATTACTAACACAGCTTTAACATGACCAGTCAAGATGTCAAGATTGAAAGCTCACAAGACTTGTTAAGCTCACAAAACTTGTTCATCCATGTCAATCAACATGTCTTTATGGAAATTATGGCAGCTGCACATGTTCAAGGTATTTTCAGAAAACTGAGACTACACATGTGATGAGAAGTGTTTTCATATGTTTGGCAGGTGGTAAGGTCAAGACCATCATAAAATCTAAGCATAATGGTGTCAACATGATTCAGCTAGTAAATAAAGTCACACCTGAAATGCACATGTGTTGCTCTTGCACACTGCACACCTAAGAATTGTCCATTGCACACCCTAGGTCCTGGGCAAAAGTATCCTGATGCTAAACAGGCCAACATGCAATTACATGGACTGATATATTACACACAACTATTGACAAGCATTAAGCAGGCCCTATTTTAGTGTGACCATGCTAAGTCAAATAGGAAGGGCAGGGTGTAGCTTTGGAGTTTAGAAAGTACAATGTTTTCAGAGATAAATATTTTTCAGGCTGCCGACACAAACTTTTTCTATAGGAATATAATCTATAAGAATATCAAGGCTCAAAATTGCTAAAACTTAAGAATAATACAAGGCTCAACCTTCATCCAGTCCTATACCTTTTTTGGTTATTTGAGCTTTCTTTAGGAATAAAAATGTTACAGATTATGAAGATTCAGGAAAGAATTATATATTGTTGTAAAAGAGCAAGTACTGTCTGTTAGTGCCCAGGAACAGTTCCATGTTGCAAGGGGGAAATCTCTCAACAAAATGCTGTGCACTTTGTGACAAAATTACAGAAATCACAAAATCATAAAAAGTAACTAAAAATAAAAAAAACACAACAAAATCATAAACGGAAACAAAAGTAACAGAAAAAGTCACAAAAGATCATAAAAAACCACAAAAGCTGCAAAAATCTTATACACATTCTAGGAGTGATACACCCATCACTATGATTCAATGCTACACAAAACAATTTTCCTATCATTCTATCATAGAAACTGCTACACTACTCTTAGGTGCCTACTTGCTGTCCCCCCGCTAATTAATTTTTGAAAATTTTTCCAACCCCCCCGCTCTTATTAGGACCCCCTGGCAATTATTTTTAACATATTTTGCTTTGTCACTTGATTATTAGAATTTGTAACAATTATCGCCCTTAAGAACGGAAAACGCCACAAGGATGTATCTTCAAAGGGGAGACATTTCTAAGCATAGCGCAATATAAGTCAGTTTGACGTGTTCTGACTGAAACCATTTAGTACATATGATAGTCCATGTGATGCAACTATTCTAATAAATGATGGAAGACAACAATGAGTTAAGGAGAAGAAACTTTGTTCGTCAGTCGGAGAAGAATACATTGGCAGAGAAGCAAAAGCTCTGGGAATGCATTGAAATGTTTAAAAAAAAATACGATGCTCAAGTGGAATGTTTGAAGGGAAAGGATCGATACGATGCCAGACGCAAAAAGTTTATACCACAGGATATTGGGAATTTATGTTACACATTCATAGCTAAATAATTGTTCTATTGATATTGTTCAAACTGATTTTCCATTATTGGTTACTTATTACACTGAAATATTGAAGCCATAGTTGCTAAGGAAATTTGCTCCTTAAGGGGAGAAGGCAAACCAGCTTAGAGTACTTTTTAAAATCCATTTATTAACATGATTGCACAAATCCAGCCCCCCCCCCCCCGCTAAGTCTGACACCCATTAACTAAAGGTTCCAAACAATTCCAACCCCCCCCGCTAATTCTGACCCCCCCGTTAATTGAATTCTCCATAAAATTCCAACCCCCCCGCTAATTCTGACCCCCCCGGCAATTAGGCACTTAAGAGTAGCAGGGATAGCACCAGACACTACAGACTAGAGGGAATTTGATGGACAAGGCCCTTTAGGAAGGACACACCCTTTAAAGCAGGCCTGCTTTAAAGCATACAACAAAATATGCAAATAAATGGTAATACACAATTATGTAAACAACAATGTGACATAACAATGAATTACTCCTTGCCAGAAACCTCCCAGCTCCTCAAATCTTTTCTACTTGAACTGGGATGAGTCAGAGTATTGATCCTGGAAAAAATTAGGGGGTCATCCCCCCATGGTGCCTCCTCTGTACACTGAGCAGTTTTCTCAGCATTCTATTATATGGCCATAAAAGGGCTATCTTAATAAATGTGCATCCAGGATAACCCAAACATTCTTGGTGGCTCCAGCAAAACACTAACAATCCCACAAAGCAACATGTCAAACCATAATCTTGTAATGCACCATGCTGCTTTTCTGTCAAAAATGTACCAATGAGTTATTTCAATGAGTCACAAATGTACCAATGAGTCATTCCATACCAAATGGGACCAAGCCACAGACACAATTAATACTATCAGATTTTACATCAGCCTGAGATTAACAATTTAAATGCTCAAGAAGAACTTGAGCTTCCTAAATGGACAAGCTCCAAAGTTACACCTAAGTAAAGTTTTGCCCTTTGCAGCCACCTTCCTGATCCTCAATCTGGTCATACTTGTCCTATCAACATGCAGCTTTAGTCATTTCAAAGCTCCTTTTGTGGAGATACCATTTTTGCCTTAGAAGAGATAGCTTGCTTTGCATTTTACAATTTTGAAGTAAAACTTTGGCCTTTGACCCAGGCTGATTGTTAATGGGGAAAACAAACAAGACTGTTACATCAACCTTTATTGCACCTCTCTGAAAACTTCAGAATAGGGCATTCATAGTACAAGTCACAAACAGCAAATAAACATACACATGTGTCCCTCAGAATACCATCTGATCAGAAATATAACTATTGAAATGATCCTGTTTGAGGTCACTGTTTAAATATAACTGTATACCTGCATGCACGATCAGGAAAAAAGTCACAGAATCTACATGTCATTTACTGGCCAATGCTATCCTTTTCAAACAGCAGCTAAAGATTGTTTATGGCTGAATGGTTGAGTTATGCTTCAAAAATGCATCGTTCAATCTGTGTATACAGTGTAAAGGGTTTGTCTGGCAAAACTAAGTAACTACAGGCCTTTCAATGAGACATGAGCGATCATGCACAAGCATGCAGACATGCGCCTAGGTCAGTCCCCATGCTTGATTTGTTGCTCACGCCAGCTTTATGAAAAACATACACCCAAGTACCAAGGAAAGTTCTAGCAATTGAATGTTTAATGCGCAAACAATCCCACATGAGCGATTAGCAGCGTGTGTCTACTTTACTCATTGAAAGGCCTATAACTACCTAATTCATGAAAAGTTTTATTTAATATTTCAAATATTGCAAGCTTAAAATTAAATTTGGCTATGATTATAACTATACTTGAGCATCTCTAGCATATATAATGCAAATATTGTTTGTTAATCATGCTGTTTGTGGCCAGTGTCCCACCCAGTTAAAAAGGCTCTTTGCAAATGATACCACTGATGCTTCAAGACATCAACCACTAGAAGTTATGATGCCAACAGACATAAGTATTGTTACAATCCCTTTGGTGATTATTACACTCTTTTTATAAGTACTATGTAAGAACACTAAGGTCTAATTTGCCGAGAACATAAAAAATTACTATAATAGGGTCAGCTTCAGATTAGGGCACTAAGGTTTAATTTGCCGAGAACATAAAAACTACTATAATAGGGTAAGCTTCAGGTTAGGGTTTTCACAAGCACATAACTACCCTCATACTTTTGGCAAAAAAATTCAGATGGCATTTTTAATGAACATAAGCATTTATAGCTTTATTTTCAATGGTAGTTGGCTGAATATGTTATAACCTGTATACTGCAAGTAGTTTCTCAAATATCTGCTGAAATTACTTGAAACATATAGGAAAAATCTTAAGAACATTTGAGCCTGAAACTGTTTCAAAGATTAAAACACACCCTGCAAAAATTATCTGGTTCTAATAAAAGTATCAAAATCACATGTATCATTTAAAAAAACTTTTCAGGACCTTTTTCAAAGACACCTTTGTGTTTATTGATACTTTATAACCATATTATGTTTTAATGTATGCAATGAACCTATCAGCCCTTGGGATATATGGAGTATTATAAGCTGCATTTTCTATTCCTATAACATTGTAAAGAATGAAAGGTTCTCAAGAACACTGCACAGTAAACTGGCAAGATATTTGAGATTGGTGACAGAAATTGATATAAAGAAAATAAAACAGTTACCAGAATATGATATGATTTGTTGAGTTTTGTTTGGATTATTTTAATATGTCACATCCTTTTTAGCCAGTATTTCCTACAGGCCCATAGCCAAGGGGGGCCTGGAGGCAAGGCCTTCCTGGGCTCGTTATGGGTCTGATTTCCTAGGGTACCTAAATACACTTAATTGTTGTTTGTGACTTATTCTGTGGATATCCCATTCTACAATGTCCTGGGGTGGTGTAGGAAATGTTGATATAACATTTTGACAAATAGTCTTGGGCCCCATATACATGATACATTAACAAAGTCTTAAGTTGCTAATTATATTCTGCTTATGCATCAGATTTCAATAATTTTGCTTTCATTGCTGAAGTTTACGTTGGACATTAATTGCTAACCATCTAGGTAAGAGCTTGGCAAATGGTGTATCACTTTACACTTTGGGTTGTATTGAACTTGTCATATCAAGAAGTACTTCATGTTGTTTTGAAACTCGAGGGCGCTAGTAGAGTACAAGTATTGGTCTCCTATAAGTCAAAAAATGGCTTCTCCACAACAAGAACTTTCAAAAGGCACAAACTAAAAGCTGATGGGACAAGTATAAACAGAGCTGGAAAGTGTGGGGCACAGAGGGTAATCAGAAATGACAAAAGTGTCATGGGGGGGAAGATTGAAGAATATTAGGCTACAAATTCATTCATCGTTTTCCTTTTCTGTTCCCGATACGTCGAGAAGCAGGATCTTGTCCTATGTATGCCAAAGCATTTTCTAAGCCCACGGCAGACATATTCGGGCCTACCTACTAGACTGCACCTGGGCCAGTACACGAACAACTAGCGAGGGCTGCATGGCAAAAAAACACAAAGTTGCTACAGACTAAATAAGAAGTAACTCGATAGAAATCAACTCTCCGTAAATGTTATGCATTCCAAAATACTTAAACTGTTTTAGTTCCAAGAAGTTTAACTCCTTGTTTCGATTTCCATTTGTATTTCATTTTGAAATGGGCGTGGTCATTAAAAAGTGAAAATGTGGGCTTGGAAAGCGTTTTAAAAATAGGCACTGGCATTACGACACCCTTTTCACCGTAAAAGGGATCTCCTTATTTATACAGGGCGCTACCTAGCACTTAAATGGGCCTGTCCCTGAAGTCTCTTTCTACACTCCACCCTGAATCAAACAAATCATGCTCGTTCCGCCCCGATTGGCCAATTGCGTTCAAAATAAATCGATTGATACTTAGCGTTTTTCTTGCTACCCCTCGTGCCGGTTTGCTAAACGGGCCGTAATATAAATACAATGCAAAAATTACCTTCATTGAACATATTTAAGTGTTTACTGGTACTCTGTACCATAATGTGAAAATAAAGATTTCTCAGATTCTTCACATCATCCAAAACAAGCCTCTACTTATCGCAATGAAATGAAAACTATCTAGAGATCTCAGTTGCTATAATCAGATCTTTTCCTTAGTCAAACTATTCTTTATACAGTGTATAACCTAACTTTCTTTTATTTGCTCTCTAATTACTGTTTCATAAATTTGTTGTTTGTTGTAATTAAATCTGGTTGTATTTGTCGTAATTGCATTAGCCTACTGTATATGGAATAGATCTATGACAAAAAAAATGAAATGACAAGGAGAAGAGCTAAACACTTTACCTGTAAAATAAAATTCTTCCATAACAGCAGTTGAATTTGTCGCATCCAACGCGGAGCCATCTTGGTAGGAAGTGAATTGAATGTCAGCCACACGCTGACCAAGACCAAGTATTGTTTACTGTTTGATAGCTCAATTGAATTCTTTATCCGTATCCCTCAAAGCATCTACCCAGAATATCCTTGTTACAGACTCCCTGTACCGTAAATCCTCGAGTTGACCCCCCTAGAATAAGCCCCTCCCTCGAATAAGCCCCCATGCTAGAACTTCAACTTGATAATAAGCCCCAATCGAATAAGCCCCTTCACCAGATGATGATGAAGATTTTGATAAAGGCTTAAGTTTAAATTTAGGCTGTTAGTATGGAGAAAAGGAGCTTTGACAATGAGCTTTTTATACGACATTTGTCAAATAATTTTATAAGCCCCCCTCGAATAAGCCCTCCCCTCGAATAAACCCCACCCAAAAAAGCATCGAAAGTATATTAGCCCCCAAGGGGTTAATTCGAGGATATATGGTATATTACGTTTGAGTCTGTATCGATCCAGTACTAAGTAACGTGAGAAATTAGAGACGTCTTCCATCCAGCCCCCGTTTATTCCAACCCCACCCCGGTTTATTGGGTTTTTAGCAAATTCTCAACCACCCCTGCTATTCCAGCCCCGGTCTATTTGGAACTTATGGCAGGGATGGGCAAGCTCCCCTAGGATAAAAGCCACATACAGTAGGATTCAGACATACTGTACATAGTATGATTCAGATGACTGAGAACCGTGAGAGATTTGCATATAGCGATTTTTCGTATATCGCATTCAACATAGTAATGGACCGCTAATTAATTTTTCAAACATTTTCCACCCATGACATTTCTACTCCAATCCCGCCTACCCCTCCCGCTATGCATTACTTTTTAGGTAAGTCCCCACCCAAGACAATTGTTAGAGGAGGTAATTCGGCGTGCAAGTATACTGTTAGAGTACAAGTTTTAGTGTTATCAATTGGTCACGTCTTGTTGAGTATCGTTAGTCCTTTGTTTTATTGGCTCCGTCTTTTGTTGTTTCGCCATCGGCATATTGTGTTATTGCACCATTCATCTCCACAGTTGCTGTCATCATCTCTTTGTTTTGAGTGTTCCTAGTTGTTATCGTGTCAATGTCATATTGGTGTGTTGTACTTGGGATATCCGTTTTGTACTTGTAACCCCAGTCGTGATATAGTTGCAGTTTTGTACAGTCGTGTTGGAAAAGCCGTTTTAAGTTAAGTCTCGTTTCGAAGTTGTCAATTATAAGTGTATCTTTAGAGTGTTGTTATGGGAATACACCGTTTATTATACTTGTATTAAATAAATCGTTTTACAATACACTGTCGGTCATAAAGATTCTACTCACTTTTGTTGTTGCTGTTTAGCAGTTTTAGCTTTAATCACGTTATGTTTGCTTTTTATGTTTATTCTTCAATAGCTGTTTTTACGGATTTTACCCCAATGCAATATAAATTGTATGTAGGCTTATGGTAGAAATGAAATCTGAATCTGAATTTGTGTATTCACCTGCTATATTTGCCATATATACTACATACTACATTCCTCGTTAATCATTTTTTGGTTTTCCTTTGTCTGCTTGTTCGTCTTCTTTCCAATCTTTTTACTTTCCTTTTTCTTCCAGTTGCCACCATTTTGCTTTTTTGTGCTTTCTTTCTGTACTGGCCATGGAGTAGTCAGCATGTAATTGCTTCCCATGGTATTATTTGTGTAGGGCTTGTATGGCAACGTGAGAAATGCATAGGTATACGGATAAAAACTCGTGTCTTTTCCTCGAGACTATGTTCATTTACTTACAAATCAACTAGATAGTTATCGTAATGACTCGATTAAGTCCCCTCCTTCGATTAAGCCCTACCCCAAGATGATTTCTAACAAATAAGCCCCACCTTCAAGTAAGCTCCCACCCTCAAGTAAGCTCCCTCCCTCGAATATACCCCCACCCTCAAAGAATCCCCCATGAGAGCTTTCTGAGTTCACTATAATGCAGAACAGCCACGGAAATAAAAAATTCAGCTATTGACTTCCTTAATTGTGACGCTGTGGCTCTATTTATGCGGATCTGTAAGGAAGGCACGAACCAAAGGGGGGCACAGGGGAAGCACTTCTAGCCCAATCAAAGATGTCGCCTCTCTTTGCCCATCTAAAAAATTTAAGTTACAAGCATATCCCTTCTCCCCTCTTCTCTTTACCGAGAATGACTCAAGGCTGAGTCGAAACGTCTACTGGATTAGTCATACAGTACTGGCAGGGGGAAGGGGGTCAGCTGCCCCTCTTGACCTTTCCAAATACTTAATTATTTTAGTGCAAAAGTGTTTATAATGTGCCCTAAATAGGAACCTTGCCCCCCTGGCCTCGGTGCGGGCAGGCATGCCTGTGTACTGGATTAGTCATACCGGATTTGTCAAAATGTAACCACTGCAATAGTCATATGATTTGTCTATAGCAAGCATATCTTTACGTGAAAGCGTAGAAAAAATACACAGCGCTTACAAAAGTATGGCACACGCTGATCCAATATGGCGTCCATTGAAGCAACCTTGTGACAGGTTGCCAGATGTAGTTACAAAGGAGCTCTTTTCTATTTGTAAACCTATCACTTACTAGTTCGTTAGTTTTGAGGGTTCATTTTAACTGGTTAAGCTGACATGGAGGAAATATCGGAAAGTTCTTTTCACTTGAGAGCGAGATAAAAAGTTCGTCATTTTGGCCACAAATACACATATGTGATCTTATCGGTGGGCAATTATACTCAGCCCATAAATTGGCATACCACAGCATTTTTCGTCACTCGGTGTACTATGGTGTCATTAAAAAATTCCATTTTGAGCTAAGTGTGGGTTGATGACTATGGTTGATGATGATTCAATAAGCATTAGTCACCTCCACGTGACTATGACATCATACCAATGGCTGATTGGTTAAATCATCACTTTGAATGGGAGAACAGAAGGTAACCGGGCGATATCAATATATACAATCGACAGCTACATGTTCAGGGACGCCTCCGCTGGGGGGGGGCAAGGGGGGCAGCTGCCCCTCCTGCCCTTTCCAAGGACTTAATTATTTTAGTGCAAAAGTGTTTATAATGTGCCCTCAATAGGAACCTTGCCCCCCTGCCCTCGGTGCAGGCAGGCGTGCCTGTACATGTTTTTTTATAAGCATGCAAATTTTTGAAAATAGGCTCAGGTATGCTTAGCAAGGGAACTGAAACAGGCTTAAAATATGCTTAAATTATGCTTATTTTTAGAAAAAGGGTTAGATCTAAATTTTATGGTACGTGAAAAGGTTTCAAGGTTAAGGTTGATTCAAGAGATTTAAACTGATTGATTCAAACATTTTGTATGCAAAAAAACACAATTTTAAATATGTTATATATAAATATAGCATAAACAGTATCTTTAATCTATAGTACCCGTTTCTTGGATTCTTTTTTCCCGGGAATTATGACACCTTCTAATGTTTTGTTTGTTTCAAAAACCTCAGAACTAAAAACGACACTACAAAAGCATAAATACCAAGGCTGGGGAATATGCTTAGCATATGCTTAAAAAAATGTCCTATCTGAGCCTGGATATGCTTATAAACGCTATGCTTGTAAAAAAGCATGTATATCATATTAGTGAGGGGAAAAAGTGCAGTTTTAAGGCCAAATTGTGCCCATTGTGAGACCAGCATGAGACTTGGCACAGTGGTAGACCTTGATCCAAATGTTGAAAATCCGATGAGAACCCATCTCAAAACTGCCCCCAAGCCCCCACATCGATGACGTCGTCATAAGGGAGGCCAAAAATTTTTTATCAAAAACTTAATCAACGTATATCAAATTGAGGCTCTTTTAATGCTGATTAAAGTTTGCTACAGAACCATGTCTTCAAATTGCACCGTTCAGAAGATACGGGGGATTTAATATTTCATAATCAGGGGGTGCACATAGAAAATATTTGAATTTCTTCGCTGGAAGGAGTTTTAAGAGTTACAATGCGTACCTGCAAATAGAAATAGAGTATTTCAAGTCCTTATCATGCATAAATATTTCATACTACCATATATACCGATTTTCGATGTTACAGCTAACCCCCCTGAAACTGTGAAAAACTAGTGTTTTTAGTGGTGCACTAGTATGTACGATTGAGAATATCGAAAAGGTCTTTGATAAGTTTTAGGAGCGAGCCACTGATATAAGACAGGGGTGTCATACATACGGCCCATGGGCTGGATCCGGCCCACCTATGCCTTCAATGTGGCCCCCGGAAGAATTTTGAATAACTGAAACCTAGCTAGAATTTTTGCCTTGCACTAGGTGGCATTGAAAAAGCTGGTTCCCCCAGTTTTCACCATTGTCTAGCGTACCAGATAGGAAGCACCCGAAGAGCTATATATAGTTTAAAGTTCCTATTACCACCTAGCCGTGGCACCTTCTTGGGACCCGTCAGCCTGTAGGCATGAAGCTACCTAAATACAATTTGTGCTATAACACACGAGATCTTACCATTTAGGTCCCAAGCCATTCTGTTACGCCATTGATTGTTCTACATGTTTTTCGTGATTCTCCGTTACGGTAAATTATGGGATAGGTGGTACTTGCTTCAAGTCCGTGGCGTCATAGTAAAAATGCTCTTAATGGAGATTTTTGTATATTTAAAGGAAATCCAGTCCTAAATTTGCGACTTTTGCATTTTATGTAACTTAAAATTTCACTTGAATTTTTATTCTATGTCGAAAAATGATTTTTCACTGTGTCTTTAGTAACATTCTCTTGAGATCCTCGAGCAAATTAGGCAAGAAAATATGATTTCTTCACAAAGAGCTAATCAGTGCTTATAAGAAAAGACTCATTTTTGAAAACAGACATTTAGCTGCTATAAAACTTTCTTTACTTCTTCCCTATCCTTTTACTATTTTAAAATTTAAATTTGCATCGGGAAGGGGTGTTTATGTTAAGTATAACGTCACAAAAATAGGGATCTTGTGAAGAAATATGACAGAGTGTAATGTTGGGGGGGGGGCAGCTTAGAAATGCAATTTTAGCGTGACGTACTTATTGGACGTTCCCAAACTTCTTCCACGAATTTCTCTAGAGGCAGTCATCCCTGTTCCTGACTACCTCGTCATTTCTAAAATTTGTGCGCTATTTCCTCTATATACCTCGACCAGTAGCAATCCGATGCATTGAATCCTTCATGTGACGTACCTGGGAGCCGTTGCTATGGCTAATGTTTATGAAAATTACGTAATCTCTTAATATGGATATTTTGCTAAGTAAGGTGATTCTTGCGCATAATTAATGCGCATGCCTCAGTGATCCACAACAAAGCTGAGTCCTTCCGTATTTCTTACCGTGTGAGCCGCAAGTCTCCAAAATCAGCGATGTCGAGGAGTGCGCGACAGCTTAGCCTTCTGCTATGGAAGAACTTCATACTGCAGGTAGTATTTTGCTTCCACTGTTATTATTGTCGAATACTTAAGCAAAAGAACGTTGTTTATATACATACACTTCGATAGTCCATGGTATCATGAAAGCAGGAATATCTGAAATGATTTACTTCAAACAACAAGAGCTTCGTATCTCTTCGCTCTTTTTGCACCTGCTTTTCTTGTCCGCTTAAAACGGCTGAACGTGAAAGAACTTACCATAGTTTTTTATTTTAGCAGATTTGCCGTATTTTAGGCATAGTAGTATGACTTCAAAAAGTCAATGCTTGCCCTGCAATGTAGTACTGATGGCTGTTAGGGGGAGGCTTGCACAAGAGGACTGTTTAGGTTCGTAAATTGCCTCGTATTTATTCACAGTGGATGTTGCACAACGATCGTCGGATCTGTTTCATTCAACTTCTAATTTGTCAATTGGTTACCGTGCTTTGATACAAAAACCTGTCGTCATGAAATGAATGAAATACCAATCGAGATTTATACGGTTGCAGTCCAGCATTACTCAGCAAAGGCAATCTGTTGTTGCTGTATGTATACATATAGCGGCCATTGCACTAATAAAGCACGAATTTAGGAAACGATAGTGATTCTGACCTTTAGGAATCGTGGTGTCATAAAAGCAATTTGAATTATCTTCGTTCCAATACGTCCACAGAAACCCTCCTTCTAAAAAACACCGACCATCCCTTTGTATTTTTTGTTCAATTTTTAAAATGCACAGGGAGAGTTCCGTGTACAGTTTATTCGTATACGAGTTGTTGAGACCTGTATATTGACGTTTAGTCAGCTCAACAACGTGCCCGATGCTAGGGGCTTACTTTCTGTATGATTACGTAAGCAAATATCATTGACATTTCTTGATACTTGACCAGAGTAGAGATTTGCGAGTACGTAGATCTCTTGAATCTATCACAGGAGCAAAAACAATAATAGTTTAGTTTCTACTTGTATGCATGATGAAGATTAGCACTGCAACTGTAGCGCACAGTGAATTGCCTTGTACAATTTTGAATATGGGCAAAGGATTTTTGTTAGCTTCTATCCACAGCCATTTGAGAGACCGCTAAAGCTCCTGAATATTAATTGTAAATATTTGAACTCCCAATCTATGACCTAGCAGTGATGTTGTATTAGCTGGCACAACGCGATGATTACAACGCATTTGTGTACATCACTCTGATAAGCCAATCCTGAATTGCCTGCTGAATTTGACCGTCCACTGTAAACGCTTGATTGAACTTAGGCTTGCGACAATAGTGCAAAGGGTAATTTCGCTGCTTTTTGAAACGTAGATTCGGTTTTCTGTGTGGCTTGTGAGAGATGAATGGAAAGTCTTTCGTTTAGTGTGCGTTTCATTTCTGATTGTTTTGACCAGTAATACAGGTATTCTGATTCTTTTTGGATGTAGATAAATATTAATAGGAAATAAATTTTTATTTAAGTTCTTTCTGGGTCAGCAGTTAAATAAAACAATACGGTTCATAATTCCATAAAGCCAATATGGATGAATACTATTGAGATATATTATGAAATATAGATGATATTTAAATGCGGATGATACACAATAGATGCCTAGATGCATTGACTTTTACTATAATAGTGTTAAAGGGCCTTTACAATTTTTGATGGTATTTAGGGGCTGGGCTGGGTTCAAGGATAAGAGATTTTATATAGCTTATTCTGACACATCTCTTTTGATTTCTTTCCTTATAACATTAAAATATACCTCAGAAGTGCTTTGAACTGAAACTTGTCTTTCAAAAATTATTCTGAAAAGAGCTCAATGATTGCTTCAATTAATACATGGAAGAGTGCAGCTGGTGTATATGATGATAGCTAACACGTGATCAGAATATATAAACTATGATATCAGAAATAGAGATAATTATCGAGCCAAACTTGACTGCATTTAATTGGTGACCAATTATTGCCCCTTGGTACGATGTGTGGCAGTCCTCGTAGTGTACATTATCAATTAGTGCCTAAAATCAGTGGTTTTCGAAATTCAGATAGTGGTCTTGCAGATGGGAATTTGTGCCGTATGAATAATTGGGTACTGCTTTCACGAACTTTTTTTGCAAGAGAAGCAAGAGCATGGAAGTGTATTACAGTAAATGAGAATGTCTTGCAGAGAATGGTAAAATTATCGACCTTTTAATTCTCCCTTACTTAAGCCCTGCTGTCAGGTGCTTGGTGACATTTAGCCGAAACAATGTAACAGTACTTATCATGCTTTGGGTATGTTTGTCATTTTTCGTTCCCAACACCGAGTATTTGTTCTTGGCTACGTGTTGAGTTTGCGATCTTCCCATGGATGTGCTTGTAGAACCCCAAAAGAATTGCTTTTTGAGAAGACTCCAGCTGCATATATGAAAACTATTGTAATTCCTATTCAACATTTCTCTGGCTTAGAACGATACGTGTTGGTTATCAGATGGCATCTAAGTTGCTAAATCAGTAGCAAAATAGAATCACCCCTGCACAGAGGTTCTAGAAGAGGTTGATAAATATGTTACGCTACTCAAAAATAGATTGGTCTGACTCTCTCCTAACACAATGTTACGACTGCCATTTTTTCGTTAGTATCTTTACATGACCCTCAAATCCGTTCGTAACTAGTTGAACGGAGCTTTTAATTAGCTACCTTTGAAAGGACAGGCGCCTGTACTCAATTGCATTTCCATCTCTAATAAGTCAACATTTCTATGGAGCAAATTAACTTTCATGTACTTCCGATTGCCAAGAGTATAATATAGAACAGGTACTGCAGGTAGAATTGGTTTCTTCATGGCAAGTGGCGTTATAAAATATTAATACGTATATTGGTTGTCACTGGCGACAGTAAAATTTGTGTTGTGAGTAAATCTGGTATAGCATAGCTTCGTTTTCCTAAGCGTTGGCAATGTTGAGTCTTGCGGATATTCAAAGCTACTGGCTATCATATGTGCCGCTTTAGGACAGTGATAGTGAATTTACGTCAAGTCTTCAATAGAAACGATAGAAAAGATTAGCGCCCCTCTTTATAGTCTCTGTTTCATGATTTCAGTACTAAAACTTCGGAAGACATTCTTAGCAAGACAGGCAATACACAAACCACGACACTGTATTACATAAATTAAGACAAGAATACTATGCAAATTAAATAAAACAGATGATGGATTTGCTTGAAAATTTGAATTTTAAATTTATGGGAACTTATTAACCTTTTCAGGCTGCAATAATTCAGTGCAGAACTTTTTTTAACTTCTCGAGCAGTCGGGATTAATTGAAGGATTTTTTGACGAGCACAGCTGAGCTACATGTGACGAAAATTCCTCATATTCGCATATATAGCTATACATAAGCTTTTCAGGGTGTCATAAGCATATTGCCAAAACAGCACAGTAGCAGTAAAGGCAAAATTATTACTGCATTTGCAAAACTATGTTTTTGAGTAGGATACACCAGCGAAAACTATTTCCACTTCTTCTAAACCGAAAAGCATTATATTTGTTCAATAGAAAACATCATACCATTTTACCTGACAAGCATGTGTTTGTTTGCGAGGCATGCCCGGGCCTGTAGGTACGTTAAGTTATTCCCTGGATATGAAATAGGAGGGTTCATGTGGTCAGGAAAAATCAGGAAAACATTGTTTTTTAGTGACAGTCCGGAATAGTCAGGAAAAGTCAGGGAATCTTGTTGAAACTTGAAGAAAGTCAGGAAAAAGTCAGGAATTTTTATCAGGAAAAATATTTTGTATTTCTGATATGTAGTCAGGAAGAATACCTTCCTTTTCAAGAAAAAGTCAGAAAAAGTCAGGAAAAAATATTGGGCAGGATGTGTATGAACCCTGAATAATATAGATTGCAGAATTTGGTAATAGAGTATTAACCTTATATCATGCTGCGCTTTCTGCCATAGATTATATTCTTGAAATCAATCAAAATTATATTTTAAACTCAATAGATTTTTTGTTACTTTTTTAAGAAATTCATCTCATTTTAGATTCGAAGGCCAATTGGAACAACCTTCGAACTGCTCCTTCCAGTTGCTATGACAGCCCTTCTAATAATTGCAAGGTAAGCATGCATTCCCGTTTTTTTTCTGTGTCCTTGTTGGTAGATGCCCTATTAAGGCCTGATTATCGATTCAAACAATCTAACAGTTGGCCCAACAAATATGTTCAAGTATTGTGCACTCACTTTCTGTCCCATTTGGGTTATTCGTTTTCTTCCACTTTCACTTTAAAAATCTTGTTTTAGTGTATTTGTTAAGGTCACAATAATCATATACGGTTTGGGGTTATCCAGAAAATTGCTGCGATGTTATGCGCATACTCAAAAGCGCCATATTGTGACTAACCCAGCCGCTAGAAGAAGGGTTGTTTGATACTAGAAGAATATTACCTATTTCTAACAAAGACTTTTCACAAAATGAGCAAACCATGCACCTCTGCTTTTATGAAGTAACTGCTGCATTTTTTTCAATTTGTACCATTTGTCCACATTTTCCTCCAGCTTGCCGGATGGGTAGAGCTATTAATGGTAGAGCACGTCATCGTGCGTACACTTTGACCTTTAACAACTCACTCACCCTGTACACGTGTGTACGCTTTTGACCTTACCCACCCACCCTCCCACAGACCCTCAAGCTATGCGTACTTTCTGGACGGGCCCTTTCACAGGTTTCATGAATTAGAATGGAACAAAAATGAGCTCTCAGGTTTACTTTGATCTTTATTCAATATTGAATAGGCTCATGGAGAGAAACTGTACAACAAACATTGATTCGAAGGAAGTAAAGAGTCCTTTGAATATAGCTAATTCGTTATGGCTCTCCGTATTTTGCTGAGTCTGAAAAATTTGTTGAAGTCTGCCTGAATTTGATCTTATAACTTTTCTGTTGCTGGTGGCATTGCCAGTCAAGATATTTGAATGATCTTGATTTTTTCTAGAATTGGATTAAAAAGCTCAGAATCAACGAAGTGCTTCTGTATGTTTATCATTCATGTTTGCCTTTAAATCATTATAAATTCAAATGTCTCAATTACCACATGAACTAATCTAAGTTGTTCTATGTAATACCGTAAGATACGAGAAAGATTGTATCGCTTATGAAAAATTAGCTCACTGGAAATTATCACACATAATATGAAAAAGGAAAATTAGATTGGTTTGTCATATAGTTTTGTACAAATGTGTTTACAATCAACACCAGTAATATATCTTTAGGTATTTAAAACTACTTCGCGACTTTCTCATTCCTGTGCTCTTGATGGCTTTGCCTTTGGCGTCCGGTTCTTTTCTCAACATAACTGATAGTACTAGAAAAACTCACATAGATCTAGGACAATACTGTTGCCTTTCAATCATGTCTATAGCAGCAGATTTCATGCAAAATTTGCGTAGTCACTTCGTTAGATAGCAGATAGGAAACAACACTGCTGAGGTATTTTCATTGTTGTTTGTCCTCTGTGAGGATGAACCAACAGATTATTCTGTCAGATAGTATCAAGTCCACACAAAATGAAGATATTTGAAATATGATCAAAAATTGGAAGGGAGAGAAACACCAATGTAGTGTTTGTATTTGTATATGGTAGTTGTAACTTTTGTTTAGATAGTTGTGTTGTATTAATTTTCCTATAAACTATGCTACCCATGTGCTGTATACAAATGAATGGTTGCAATAGTTATTATTACTAATATTAATTTCTTTTTATTACTCTATTACTATTATTTATAACTATTATAGGTTTCTTATTAATATGAAGTTTCAAAACAAGCAATTATTAAATCCATTGGGTACATGAATTTCGTAGTATCAACCTTATCTTTAGATCAACATGTAAGCCATATTGACTGTTGCCATTTTATTGTGAATTTTTAAATTTTCTTTGCAGCAACCTTTGATCCTAAATTGTCTCCAGAGTTTACTGTAAGTTTCAGGCCCTCATCCAATCCAAATGCGAATACGACTTATTTGGCGTATTACCCATCGAAACAGTGGAGTAAGTACCATGCATTGAATACGTAGAAATATTTCTCTTCATTGCTTAAGGCCCCGTTCCTTTCCCAAAAATAGAGAATTATCCAAAGCAGGCGGAAAAGTCTGGCAGTAGAGGAAACAGGATGATCCAAAAGGAATGTAAACCTATGGGAGTACACTACACATGAGATCTTCTTCATTTCAGTCGGGAAATATTGTCCAAATTTATCCCTTTAATTTACATTCCCTTTATGTTTGCTATACCTATACATTTTCATCTTAGTTATATTTTGCTTGACTTAACTATTCATAACTATGCGAACATTGTTAACTTCTTCATATGTATCAGCTGTTTCAACGAAGGAATTTTCTTTCATTGATTACATGTTCTCATCAGCTATTGTATGGAAGCCTATTTGCGAGCCATTATTAGAGGAGCGGCTATTAAGAAATTTCATATTTAGAGATAATTCTTGTATTTATTTTTGCTTGTTCTAAATAATATGATAAGTTAACAAAGCAGAAGAAAGTCTTGTTTAGTGCATTCTTTTTAAACTCCCATCCCTACCTCCTTTGGATTTAATAGCATATTTATCCGTATTGCAATTTCAGCTAGAGATATAGTAACCAATGCATCAAAGCTAATTGGACTTAAAGTTGAACCCACTGACAAAGACTTAGTTGGGAACCTATTCACCTCGGAATCTCATGCAGCAAGCGAAGCATCGGAATTTTTCAGCAAATATTTTGGAGGTAAGTATTCTAAAGGTGTATTATATGAGAATATCGTTTCCAGGAATACATATTGTATACTTGGAATATAAGCCTACCCTCAAATAAATAAATACTGCATTGTAAGCAGGAACTTTTGAAAGATTCTTTGGTCTCTATTAAACGGGGGGACGTTCATTGATTTTTTAAATTTTCCCAACCTCCCAGAGATTATTAGAACCCCCCACTTATTAATTTTGGGAACCAGGGGCTGAACGACAACGAAGATGATGTAGACAGAACCATTTTGACGAGTTTACGATTTTTAAATGATGCTAAGATCTCTGAGGCTAATATGTACATTATGTTGCTGTTATTTCCGTTCTATTGTCATTTTACAACTAATCAGATGTAATTTTCAGAAAGTGCCAGCAGTCCCCCTGTTCATTCCACGCACCCATTTATTAATTTTTAAAATTGTGTCCAAATCCCCCCGTATATTAGAGACCATATGATACACCCTGCCCTCTATTAAACGCCTTCCTGTAGTAAATTCCAAATAATTGTCTTTAAGATCTATTAAGCGCTGCGGTATTTATTACAGGTTTTGCGATTCCTAGGGTGGGATTTAATATTTCTTGCCATACGAAACTTTTGGTGTATCAGCTGAAAAACCCCCTGAAAGATCAAAGCAAGCTCAAATGAACTTGTATTTACTGATTAGATTTTTTTTAGAAGTTCAGATGAAGAAAGTTTCTTTGAAAAAATCAAGAGCAACTGAATTGTCTTGATATTGAGCTGATACTCTTTAATTTATGTACTGAAAGTATAATGATTTGAATGAACCTGTCAAAATATATATCCAGTTGTGAATCGAAATACAATTATCATGAAAAGCGGTTACGAGTCGTATTGTGCTGGAATATTTAACTGGTGCCATGAAGACTGACGTATCTTTACCGGTGATAGGTTTCAAAGCACTCCGAGGATACGTTGCTTTACTCTGAGTTTTTTCATATACACCATTTTTTGTGGACAATTAAATTGATTGTGGTTTTGGGGGGTTTGATGATAGTGTGGTATATATTCCACTAATTTTAATTATTTAACTATTATAGATTTTCATTGTATAGTCAATTCCAGTCATATTATCTAAGCTTGAAGCGTTAAAGTTTTAATCATTATACTGAAAACGTAAGTTTCTGTCAAGTAAAGAAAGTATTTAGTGGCCCTTACCTTCACGAAACTTAGCTGAAATATTTTTATACCTCTGATGCACAAAATCATGACCATTCTAGTAGGACTCCTGCTTGATTTCTTGAATATTTTTGTATTATGTTAGATGTTATCATTTTCTTTTTTTGTGTGTTTTGTAGCCATTATCTTTGAGGACGGTGGAGACACGATGCCTAAATTTATAAACTATAAAATTCGATTGAGTCATCAAATACAATCCCTAAACGAGAATTCAAAACGAGGAACATGGAGGACAAGTCGCTCCTATCCTTTTTTTAAAGCTGTTGGCCCCAGAGAATTGGGAAATCCGTAAGTATGGTTACATCATCCTACAGATACATCACCATTACCACCACCATCATTATCAATAAATAAATGAATGGATATATCTTACATATATCTTATATACACAAATATGTTATATATAAATACATACATGTTTATATATATATATATATATATATATATATATATATATATATATATATATATATATATATATATATATATATATATATATATATATATATACTGATATATATATATATATATATATATATATATACTTATATATATATATATATATATACTGATATATATATATATATATATATATATATATATATATATATATACTGATATATATATATAAATATATATATATATATATATATATGTATATATATATATATATGTATATATATATATATATGTATATATATATATATGTATATATATATATATATATATATATATATATATATATATATATATATATATATATATATATATATATATATATATATATATATATATATATATATATATATATATATATATATATATATATATATATATATATATATCTGTGTGTGTGAACAGAAGCATCACTATTCTGAGAAAAGTCAGGAGAAATTAAAACTTACCACCACCTGGGATCGAAGCAGGTTCTCTTGCTTTCCAGGCAAGCGTCGTAACCACTAGACCACAATGGCTTGTTTAACTCTTCTGATCTTAGCACCTTTAAGGTTACTTTCGGCTTTCACCTTTTTCAAGCAGCTCTGCATATGAACTCAGTAGCTTATATTTATACATATGAGCTTTCATGGTGCCCAGAGCATAGAAAAAACGGGGTCCCTGATGGCGTTATAGTGAAATGAACAGTGAAAAGTAGAATTTAGTGTAAAACAGTAAATGTATTTGACAATATAATTAATCATTTATTATCCTATTAACTATTAGCTATTAAAGTTTTATGATGTGGTAAGGTGATATTATTATCATAAGTGGGATTTTTAATTTTCTTTATATTTGATATGTTACTTTTAGGGATTATTCTAAGAGATTTCTACCGTTGCAATATGCCATTGACACAGCTATATTAAGACTTCAGACTGACGATGTCAATGCAACAGCAGCAAATGCTGTCAACGTAAGTTTCTCACTTTTAGCCTTATTCTCTTTAAATGCCTGTATTGTCTAAAGGAATGAGCGTGTGAGTGAATGAGTTAGTGTTTGAGTGAGTAAGTGAGTGAGTGAGTGAGTGAGTGAGTGAGTGAGCGAATGTTTGAGTGAGTGATCCAGTGAGTGATTCAGTGAGTGATTCAGTGAGTGTTTGAGTGGGTGTTTGAGTGAGTGAGTGAGTAAATGAGTGATTGAGTGAGTGAATGAGTGAGTGTTTGAGTGAGTGAGTGAGTGAATGAATGAGTGAGTAAGTGAGTGAGTCAGTCAGTCAGTCAGTCAGTCAGTCAGTTAGTGAGTTAGTGAGTGAGCAAGTTAAAAGTTAGGGAAGGAATGTGTTTGTTTGTTGTTCCCATGTCTATCTATATTTTATATGTTAATGCGGTTGCGTGTGTGATCTTTGTCTATGTATATTTGTATATGTGTTGTATTTTCTCTTAATGATGAACTGGCAGTACTTTGGTTCTGTTATGAAATTTGAATGCACTAATGGCAATTGAAAGCTGGAGAAACCTATTGCAATGCATTTGTTTATTGTTTTTCCTTAGCAATTTCCCTTTCCATCATACTATATGGACCCGTTTATTGGTGCAGTGCGTGGATTGATGCCCTTTCTTTTTACATTGGCATTTATCTACACAGCCATCTCAGTGATCAAGGTACGTGTCATTGTACCGGTTGCTCTAGTATTTAAGGTATTGAAGGACAGAGCTCCACAATCCTTGAAAGATATGCTTAAGCTTTGCAACGGTGCAAGACCTTTGCAATCATAAAATATCCATATGAAACTAACTATTCCCAAAGTAACGAGACAAACTTTAGCCACCAAGCTACCAAACGAATTCTGGCCAGTACGATGATACTCAAATAGAACAATGTTACCAATACATGCATGTAACAATACATAAACATGAAAAGGTAGAAGCGGAATAAAATTGTGGACGTTTACATTGGTAAGCGTAGAATCATAGAATGCTAATAAGATGAATATACTGCTTGCAGGGACTACAATTCTTGTTTCCGTTTCAATGCTACAGTATGTTTCAGTGTAATGTGGATGACAGAGCCAGGGTTATGTTTGTTGTAACTAGTGAAAAATGTTTTTATTCGTTTTTTGAAACTTTATGATAAAGAAAGAATATTAAAGTTACATTTATTCATCTTACTATTCTAAGATAGTATACAACTGGCACTTCTGCTGTAGTTAATCATGATTTTGATAACAATAAGAAAGCCATTTTGTGGTATTTCATTAGATATATTTTCATTTTTACAGTCATGCATCTCATTATATAAAGTAATGTATAACGGATAATATTAGCGCTAGTGATAGTGGTAAACGCGTTGATAGTATAGAAAATTTTAATGTGTCAATTTTGCCAGTGATGTATACGTGTTTATACGTCTTTTGTCTACAAGGAACTTGTCGCCGAGAAGCAATTTCGTTTAAAAGAATCTATGAAAATGATGGGATTGGCTAATTGGATTCATTGGCTAGCTTGGTTCTTGAAGAATTTTCTCTTCTTCCTCATCTCTGTAATCTTGTTGACCATCTTAATAAAGGTTAGCTACAATCTTCGTTTATCTTCGTAGAGTTTATCATTCATATTAGCCCTAAATATAGAGCCGTGGTACTCCCTAATTTTATACACTGGGAAGCATTGAGGTTTTTACAAGTTGACTACCGTTGTTCTCTTTGCACCTGCTTTATTTCGATTCTGATAGCCTCAAAATTTTTATGTTCACGAAATCTTTCTCTACTTTGTCATAGACTAAGTTGGTCCTAAAAGGAATGAGTTTAATGAAAATATTATAAAATGCGTGTTAAAGAGGAAATATGAAACTATGAGTAGAAGATTACATCTAGCTGTTTCTCAAGAAAAGCAAAACCAGCTCTGTGTTCAACTTCTCCATTTATTTTTTCAGGTTGCAAGAATCTTTGAGTACTCTCATTGGAGTATCATCTTCCTATTCCTGATCTGCTACAGTATTTCAACAATCTCCTTTTGCTTCCTTGTCAGGTACTTTGCTGTGTTCTATCATAACAAAAGCTATGATAATATTCGTATGGAATTTCTCAAGAAGTTCTGCTTTGTTATAATGCTTTTCAACCAGTTTCTTTGAGTGTGTAGCAATTACATTTTTAGTTACTTTATCTTCCACTCCATTCATTCATTCATTGCGTGTTTTTTCCACAACTCATTGCCATCACTTCCTCTCCGCTAACACTAAACTAACATCACACTAACATTCTATTGCGTCATAACACCGTGCCCTTTTGTTAGGCCTATTTTTATACTAACTTTCCCTCAACACATTGTCTAGCCTTTCCTTTACCACATCGATTTTTGTTATTCCATCTTTATACGTAATTCCGGGGAGCAAATGTATATACCAATTCAAATTGTAAAATAGTCAGTTGAATTTCTATCTTGGCGAAGAAACACACACAAAATACAATTCGCGTGTAGCTTATTGTCTCCAGTCTACAACGACGAGAGAAAAGAAAAGAGAAATACAGTGGTGAGACCGTTCAATTAATATAGTATAAAACTTCATTAGTAATTCAAATATTCAAACGAAGAGAATTACTAAAATGGTGACAAAGACGTGACCCGCAAATCCTTCGTTGATCCAGCTTCAACAAGCAAGCAAGCAAGCAGTTCACCCAACTCAAGCATCGCAGGTTCGGCAGCACTTCCTTCAAAAGCTGGTGCACACGCACGCTAGGTCGGCAACATTCCGCGCCCAGAAAATGTTCGCAAGCAAACATCAATCGCACTCAACTCACCGCAGTGCCGTAACACAGCAAGTCAGGTTCCTGGTTGATCCTACACACAAAACCTCGCAAGCACATAACTGTCGAACGCCGACATTCAGGTTCTTGGTCACCCTACTCATAAAACCTTGCACTATCGCTCAACCGTCGAACGCCGACGTTCTGGTTCCTGGTCACCCAACTCACAAAACCTTGGCAACTTCAAATCTTTCAATCGCATGGCAAAAGTGGACTTTAGTTTGTATTACGTTGGACATCTATTTCTTATTTTTACGTGTCTTACATTTTACTATATTCGTGTGTTTTTCAATTACTATATATACGTCTTCATCAGGTTTTCATGTAACTACTTATCATTAGCCTAACTAGGGAAACTAACGCTATTCTCACATCTCATCTCATCATTTCATTCTTCCTACAATGTTTACACTCCTACACTGCTTTCTCCCTTACGGATCGAATGCTTCTCATCCGCTTGCATTCTAAGGGGGGGAGCTCTTGTAGTGACACATAAACATTGTAACTTAGGCCATTCTCACTCAACGCCGATTTTCTTCTTTTCATTCATTCATATTCTCAAATCGCACACCTTGGACATCACCATACGTCACTCCTGTCATCACACACCTGGTCATTCCTCTTCTGTTGTTCTCTATGCAATCATCACACCATGAGCCTATTCAACAATAAACTAACAAGCACCTAACCCTTCCATTCCCATTCCTGATATTACTGCTGAAACTGTCGCTCGCACTTTTGTTACTCATTGGATATCTACCTTTGGTGTCCCATCCACTGTTACAACCGACCGTGGTACACAATTTGAATCATCCCTTTTCACAGCTCTTACCAACCTTCTCGGAACAAAACGGATACGCACAACTGCATACCACCCATGTGCCAATGGAATGGTTGAGCGTTTCCACCGTCAATTGAAAGCCTGTCTGAAAGCCTCCTCCGACTCCTCCAAGTGGACAGAACTACTTCCTCTCATCCTTCTCCGTCTTCGCACAACATTCAAGCAAGATCTCCAATGCACTCCTGCCCAGCTTGTTTATGGAACTACTCTTCGTTTACCAGGACAGTTCTTTATTCCCTCTCCAGCCACCATGCCACTCGACCCTACACTCTATGCAGATCGTTTATCATCCTATATGCACCAGCTTCGGCCAGTTCCACCACGCCTGCAATCTCCACCATCGCATGTACCACCCAATCTTTCTACATGCACGCATGTTTTTGTTCGCCATGATGCCATCCGCAAACCTCTCGATCCACCTTACGATGGACCTTACCAAGTTCTCAGTCGACATGAGAAACACTTTCTTCTTGACATTCAGGGCAAGCAAATTTCTGTCACCCTTGATCGCTTGAAACCTGCATATCTTGATTCTGCTCCAGTCACTACCACTCCTGACACCCTTACAGATTCACCAACTTCGGACGCTCCTCAATCCAAGATTTTGCCACGTACCACTCGCTCAGGAAGAAGAGTACATTTTCCGGACAGATATGGGACTGCTTGACTTTTACCATAGAGACCTTGAACATTATATTTTCTTTCCTTCATTTCCTCGTTGTATCTTGTATTTTTATATTTTTCGAATGTCACACTCCGCGTGCATTCTAGGGGGGGAGCCTTGTAGCAATTACATTTTTAGTTACTTTATCTTCCACTCCATTCATTCATTCATTGCGTGTTTTTTCCACAACTCATTGCCATCACTTCCTCTCCGCTAACACTAAACTAACATCACACTAACATTCTATTGCGTCATAACACCGTGCCCTTTTGTTAGGCCTATTTTTATACTAACTTTCCCTCAACACATTGTCTAGCCTTTCCTTTACCACATCGATTTTTGTTATTCCATCTTTATACGTAATTCCGGGGAGCAAATGTATATACCAATTCAAATTGTAAAATAGTCAGTTGAATTTCTATCTTGGCGAAGAAACACACACAAAATACAATTCGCGTGTAGCTTATTGTCTCCAGTCTACAACGACGAGAGAAAAGAAAAGAGAAATACAGTGGTGAGACCGTTCAATTAATATAGTATAAAACTTCATTAGTAATTCAAATATTCAAACGAAGAGAATTACTAAAAGTGAATCATATGACTTAAACAGGTTATTATATACTTATTTATCTAAATGATAATTGTATGATAGTCTTCAGTGACACACCATTGATAATGGTTTTAACTTGTTTGTTTTTAGTGTGTTCTTTTCGCATGCTATACGGTCGATGCTGTTTGGTGCAGTGCTTTGGTTTGGCATATATTCGCCCTATTCTGTGATTGCCAACCCTGAAGTTTATGAAGCTATGACTGTGTAAGTAACAGTAAAATTTATTCTTTTGGTATATGTTAGTTCTACGTTCACCATTGAGTCTAGTTGGGTGGAGCAATCTGGGTTTTTAAATGTGTATCATTTTAGAAAGGCTAATTATGATATAATCATTAATATGGAATGAAAAGAGTGTTTCTTACGTGGTAACAACTGTCAATTTGGAATTTGCAGTGATAGCATAGAGCACCGAAAGGATATAAAGTAATATAGAAGGAAATTGAAAGGTTTTCGCCTTAGTAAACTTAGTCGTACTTATATTGACAACAACAATTATAACAATGAAACTCACTTAGGAGTGGTATGAAAGTTAGAAACATTGTTGAAAAATAGAGGCACAAAAACTACAAGAGAGTTACACCCGTATTGGTGTGTTGTAATCTGTCTTCGAACAATCTTTGCAATTTGAAGAGCCGCTACAGTGGTTAGGCCTATAAACATTGATGCAAATGTTATATAGATATTTGAAAAATCTCACATTTGAACTTGATGGAAATGTCTGATAGCAGGTCTATATTTTTCTTCTAAATTTTGGTGTAATTTTCTGTTCTATTTCGGTTTATCGGTCTTAGCAGAGATTCCCAAAATTATATAAAGGCTTGAATTGAATGCAAGGCATCCTCTATTCCTTTTTGAGATATAGCAAGCAATTTAACCAAACTTCCAAATGTACGGAGTGTCCTATTTCCAAAAGGATTTTGTTCTTGTAAATAACTTCTCCTCATTAGCTAGAGCTTGATTTTATCATGAAAAAAGAACAAGTGTCTCTGTGGTGTGGTCAATGCTCATTTCTACAAAACAGAAGTAAACAGTATTGAGAAGCCTTATGCAAAGACTTTCGGTGTAAATCAGGGGTCATGAATTAGCAGTCATTGATACGACCAAGTATCGTTTACTAATTGATAATGCTTTAGATTGAAAACACCACGCCAGTGTTCTTTCCTCTAAAGTATCTTAAGCGGTTGGTTTCTTAAGACATGCTAAATCCACCTTGCCTTTGGAAACTATATTTAAACTTTACACAGGAATTGTAGAACCTCATTTTCGTTATTGCTGTTCCGTGTGGGGCTGCTGTGGTGTAAACTGAAAAAACCACACGTGCATAACCGAGCTGCAAGCATAACAATAGCAGTTTTGATACCCCAGGCATACCTTCAGTGCGTAGGGTGAAGATTTTAAGTGTATACATGGGTTAGCTCCGCAGTATATGCGTGAGTTCTTCACAAAACCCTCCCAGTTAGCCTCTCACAACCTTCGCAATATTGCCACTGATATACGGCTTCCCCATAAGGGATCTTCAGATGGTCCGAAATGCTTTTCCTATAGAGGTGCCAAAGCATTGAATAGCCTACCCACCAAATGTAGGCAAGCTATAGCAACTCGTGATGTTAAATCTCACTGATGGAGGCTTTTAATTATTGTTATTGATTTTATATAAAGTTAATTTTGATGGATGGGATTAGTCTTTTTATCTAATTCTGTATGTCTGTATTGGTAATATTTTATTTTTTTATATTAAATTCTAATTTCATAAGTTTTTTAAACAGAGGGCCCTTGAAAATCAGAGACGCTGAAGGGCAACGCTCCTTAAATATTTGAAATCAATCAGTCAATAACTGTATAAATAAATAAATCAATCAATCAGTCAATCAATCAGTCAATCAATCAATCAATCAATCAATCAATAAATCAATCTATCAATCCATCAATCAATCTAGTGTTTCTTGACAGAGCGGAAAAAGCAGCTTCTTGCCTCCTTCCAAATACCTGCCTTGGCATTGGAGTGCAGATTATTGCAAATTTTGAGGATTTGCAAGTTGGCGTTCAGTGGAGCAGTATTTCCGACCCCCCGAGTATTGATGAAAATTTTTCGCTTGGTTCAACAATGTTGATGATGCTTGTGCAGTCTCTAATTTGCGGGATCTTAACTTGGTAGGTGTTTACAAATTGTGTACCTTCTTGAATTCACTGTTTCATCTTTGTATATAATTTCCTTATATGAATGTAATTCTCCGATTATGAATAGAGGGAAAGAAATATTACATGAGAGATCTTGCATTTGAGAGATATCTTGTATCTGTTACTTTGATGCTCAACACTGGACAAGTATGAAACCTCTTTGCAAGACGGTTGTGCATTTTGTTTTTGGGTGATTTTTTTTCTGAAGAGTTAATATATTTCTTTAGAGACCAGTCCTAGAGCCATGTCCTTTTCCTTATAATTTATTTTTTACCAATGTGAGGCTACATCACAGGGTAACACTGTAAAGATTGCACATGCAATAGAATGACCCGTTGCTATAGCCCTTGCTCCTCATTGACATCACCTACCTATTTTTGCATTATTTTTCTCATTTATAATTGATGTTTATTGATGTTTGTTACATATACATATACATAAACATACATACATACATACAAATATATATATATATATATATATATATATATATATATATATATATATATATATATATATATATATATATATATATATATATATATATATATATATATATATATATATATATATATATATATACATGTATGTTTAGGCCGCAGAATTGATAGGGAGCATCATGCTTCCTGCGGTATCGTCCCTTGAAGTTAATCAATATATGTACAATATTATGAGAATAGAAAATAATATGATGAAAAGTGAAATATTCCTAAAATTGAGCTCAAGACTTGCTGATGTAGAAGATCTAAATTACTTCGCTGTCTGTGTGAGCTGGTAGCAGGCGTGTGGAGCTAAGTAGCTAGCTTGGAGTGTTAAGAAATCATCCAAGCTGGATGATTAGTCTCTACATCTGCATAAGCACATGCATTAAAAAAACCACAACGTCTCTGTATAAGTCAGGACCGGTTAAGACTGCCTGCACAAAAATCTTTGTCGCATATTGGTTATCAATATTGCTTGAAACCACATCAGTGTAGAGATCTGCTAAATCTATCTTTTCGTTTTTGAGATTTCGTGTTACTTATGGTCTTCGTCAACCAACATGCGATAATAACTAGGTTAATATTCCTAATTTTTAGTTGGATGCCGATTACTTTTATCTGTTTGGTATCTTTTAGGTATATCGAGGCAGTCTTCCCAGGGGAGTTTGGTGTGCCAAAGCCATTTTATTTTCCTTTTACATCATCCTATTGGTGCGGAACACCTCAACAAGAGAACATCACAAATGATGTAAGGATCAATTTATCATTTTCATTTGTAGACATTAATGATCGTAGCGTAGAACAATCATGCAGGCGGTGTATTGAATTTTTCATAGCTTTTTGTATCATTCGGACAGTTCTATCTGCTCATTATTGCTTGTGCCAGATTTTTCTTACAATTCACTTACTAGTTCAGGTCTATTCGCTCGTGGGTGGAAATATTTGACTATGAGTATATATATTCACATACGGGCATATATAATAACCCATGAGCATATATAGTCTCATGTATTAGATTATAAATGTGAACTGGCTAGTAGATTGGAAGAAAATGCATAGTAGGCACCATTGACTCTATTTAATAATTTTCAACAGGTTTCTCCCGTGCAGGAGGGTACTGAACAAAATGAAGATGTTGAGGAGGAATCTGCTGAACTGGACATTGGTGTTTCAATAAATTCATTGGGAAAGGTGTTCTCTGTGAGTTTCCAATGCAAATTTGTTCTGGAATACATGTTGTATTATTGTGTTTTGTCGTAATGATACGTCCTAATGAAAAATCCCACTTTTTCTACAGTCTTTGCCTATGTTTTTTTAGACTTTATTGTACATTCTAATGCAGAAAGGAGTTTCCTGTGTTATTTGCTTTTCGAACTTTATATTTGTGCAATTTATACGCATGTCGGTCCATCAATGATTTTTGTTTCGAGAGAATTTCAGATCGAATCTGATAAGACTGTTTAATTTGATGTGTGCTGACAATTCTTTGGTAGAGTGGCTACAGAAATATGCTTTCTAGAAATGCAGACAGCCAGCAGGCCATATATTTATGTGTCCTTTTTACAATGCTTTTATTGTAGAGTGCAACTGGAAAGAAAATAGCTGTTGATGGACTCAGCCTAAAGATGTATAAAGGCCAGAAAACTGCTTTGTTAGGTCACAATGGCGCCGGTGAGTCTCTTGCAATAAGAATGTTCTATTTGTCAAATGCATTGTTGTCTTTTGATTACTTTAGATATGGTAGAATTCCGTGTGATTTTAAATCAAGTTACCGTGTCAAGTTGCATCACTATCGCAGGAACAGGCAGCCTACGGCCCACCGGCCATATCCGGCCCACCGGCCATATCCGGCCCACCGGCCATATCCGGCCCACAAATAAGTTCTTAGTGACCCGTTGACTTTAAAGATCTTGACCACAAATTAGGTTGAAGGAAAGGCGACCTCTCTACAGTCCCTCTCATATTGTCGTAGAAAGAGTCTGTAAAGCAGGTTTCCAATTTGTTGGCAAATTTGCAGAGTACGTGAAATCAATATTTGCATTTAAACTAGCAAGAAATTTTCTTCACCTGGCCTGATCGTAAGATCAACTGACCATACCACTTAGATTTGGCTGTCTTTGTTGCCCTTACCTTTACTACCACATTAAATGCAATACGATATTGTACAGCAGAAGTTTAATGCTAACACTGAAGGTCAAATTTGATGAAGGAGATTTTCGTAAGATCAACTGACCATACCACTTAGATTTGGCTCTGTTTGTTGCCCGTACCTTATTTACCACATTAAATGCAATACAATATTGTACAGCAGAAATTTAATGTTAACACTGAAGATCGAATTTGATGAAGAAGATTTTCTTGAGAACAACTGACCAGTGAATTTCCTGCGAATTTGGTTTGAAACTGATGCGAACATACGCAGATAGTTTGAACTGAGTTTTGCGGCAAATTATCAATTAAACAGTCTTTATCCTGATCGTCTGTGGGATTCAATTTCTATCGAAACCCACATTTTGTATTATCTATAATTTACTTACTTACACATTGTAGTTTTGCATATGGTATTTCAACATGATATAAATTTGACTTTTTGTTGTGAAAAAGATCCTTGTCGTTCACATCTTTACGCTTAACTAGGTATCACTCGAAACTCTATTATGTGATATATATACCCAGTGGGAAGCATGTTTCTCCTCTGATTCACTGTCTTTCATATGTTAATAAAATATTATTGGAAAGAATCGATTATAAATCAGTCATTTCTCCTCTGCTGCTCTGTTGGATTTCTCTCTCTCATGCCAGAATCATTATGCCTTCCTAATGGCAATCTGCTATTGTCTTGTTACCCTGGTTCACCATAAAGTAGAGGTGGTAGTTTCCATAGTTTTTAGCCCTTCTTTGAATTCAATTACCGTTGATTTTCTTGGACAGGAAAAACAACAACAATGTCCATACTCACTGGACTTTATCCGCCATCTTCTGGTACAGCATACGTTGGAAATCGAAGCATTTTAACTGACATGGATAGGATTAGAGACAGTCTTGGCCTTTGTCCACAACACAACGTCCTATTCGACCGATTGACCGTCAAAGAGCACTTGAAGTTCTTTATATCATTAAAGGTGGGTTGGTTTTTCTGCTGCTGTCCGTAGCCGATTTCTTGCCGTGCACAGTCAAGTTTCTGTTGGGAAAGCCTAGATATAAGCATCCCTTGACAAAAGGTATATGAAGAGTATATGTCCCTGGCCTTTCCCTGGCGAGATTTTTAGCAAGGGCTGGTACTGCCAAGGGAGCAGAGAAAGGCCAACATTGTGAAATGGAAGGGAGAATTAGGAAAAAGGAATCGCCAAACTTTTAAGGGAGATAGAAAAAGTCACTAAATTTTGCAGGAAAATGGGAGACTTAGAACCCTGTTCCACCGCCTGTTTTAAGATGCAATTTGTGCCTTTTGCTGTTGGAAAGTATTCAAGCGAGATTCTCATGAAAAAAATTGAACCTATGGCCCACTTAAGTCACTCACATTCTGTGACAGAGGACAATAGATAGGAAGAAGCAAATACCCTTTATACTGAGAAATCTGTTGAAGAGTGTTAGTGACGATGTTTGTAGAAGATGACATTAGTGAATTTACATAGTCAGCTTTGTTTTGCTTGAATTCCTCGCCATTTTCATTAGTCTATCATTAGGAAAAACAATCATGGAGCCAGTGGCTGAAGGTCTGTTTTGTTCAATTAGGGCATCAAGGGATCAGAAGCAGATGCAAAAATACAATCTATGTTGGCAGATCTTCAGCTGGCAGATAAGGCAGATGACCAATCGTCAACTCTATCAGGTGGAATGAAAAGGAAACTGAGGTGAGCTGTGCTTAAGTTCTCTTAATACTTCACTGTGATCACGGTAAATCCCAACGGTGAGTCTATTCATATTCTTTCATATTCTAATTTGTTTATACACGAAAAAACCCTTCTGCGTAATAAAATAAATTTAACTAATAACAAAATCTAATAACATGTTGATAACTACTTAAATCTAATTACATGGTCAGAAGTTTAAATATATAATTACAATAAAAAGTTTCTACTGCCGATCTTCCAGTCTTCTTTTGATGCTCATAATGGCAGAGCATGTTTATGTATCTGAATTTGAGCTCAGGACTCTATGGTATCATTCTTTTAATGCTAGAATTATGGACTATATGTACTGCTCTCGGATTTATCATAGACAGTGCTTAGGTTAAGTCTTGTGATGCTACGTTCAATACAAGCCCTAAAATAATGGAACTTTGCAAGACCGCTCAAGTATTAAGCAGACATTAAGGGTTTATAGACAAGAAACTCTGTATTAGTGCAATGTGACTTCCATGCTCGTATTCTTTTGCAAGAAACCTGGATTTCTGCGACACCCACTCTTTTTATACCTCTGATTTTAATTTTAAAGATCACTATTTTGATTCTGAAGAACACTCTTTTTAGGCCCTATTTCAATAGTTAGTCAAAAAGTTTACCCCTTCAAATGTTGAAAGTTATTTTCTTTTACTGACAATTGACCAGGATATTAGTTTATCAACATCTGGATAAACTGCTGTTTGGTTTTTAAAATATGTGATAAATTCTCTAATATTTTGAAAGAACTATGCTTTGAAATACCCTCAATGATGGTGTAAAATATAGAAAGTCTGCTGCAGCTTTCAAAATAGGAAGTTGAAACTTATGGTGGAGCCAGTTGCTTTTTGTAGAATTTGCGATTAATTAATATATTTTTTAGGTTTGTTATAAATAGTTAATATGAATAACTTTTATTTCAAAACTATATAAATCCCAACTTCAAATTTATATTTGATATGATGATTTTATTTGATATGAAGAATTGATTTGATTTGATGATTTGATTCAATGATTTGATTTGACTTTTGATACGCTGGAGCTGTAAATTTGCATGATAGTCATTGTTTATTTTAGCTGTGCTATTGCATTGATCGGTGACCCGGAAGTTGTTTTCCTTGATGAACCTACGAGTGGAATGGACCCATCTGCAAGAAGAGCAACTTGGGATCTACTTCAAAAGCACCGTGCCAACAAGACAATTGTCCTAACAACGCATTTCATGTAAGTGCACTGGCAGATGCGTGTTGCTTGTCCGTAGACTCTCGTTGATAGTTTTTTTAGGTTTAGAGTTTCACAGTTCCTACTCATGAAGGGTTAGTTGATCATTTTGTTTAGGCTACACTTTCTTAATGTTGATGTACGCTGGCTCCCTGCAGCTAATTAACTTTTCACTATTATTTTTATTGCATTGATAATCAATGAGTAGCCATTGGTCTATTTTAATCCTTACAGCTCTGTACATGCATAAGAATAGTTGCGAACTTTGTGAAGAATGCAGAAATTCATGCAGATTCACGCAGATTTGTTTCGTTTCAGGGACGAGGCTGACTACCTTGGCGATCGTATTGCAATCATGGCGGATGGACGGCTGCGGTGCTGTGGCAGTTCATTGTTTTTGAAGAAACGGTAGGCAGCATGTAAATTCTAAGCAACACATCTAGCCAAATAGTTTTGCCGATATTACTTCCGAAGCTATAGGAGAAGGGAATTTAAGTGAAAAATGTGGTGTTTTGTGAGATTTTCATAAACAAAATATAGCACTAGATGTCATTCATAAAACATTATATTCTCATCTTGCAATATCACCTTCAGGTATTATAATGATGTAAGACCCACAATGATGAATCCTGTGCCAGCCAAGAAATATAAGAGGATATTTTGCGAATGGTCTTAGAGCAGAAGCACGTAGTTCTCGAAATGTCTTTTGCGTCACTGTCAATGAACTGAGACAAAACTTGCTCCATTAAGTCCCTCTAAAGTAGGCTTTCTACTCTTTAGGTACGGTGTCGGATATCACATGACAATAGTCAAATCGCCACAGTTCCAAGAAAATAAAGTTGTGAGTTTGGTCCATGAGCTGATACCAACAGCTAAGCAAGTTGGCAATATTGGAGCCGAGCTTTCTTACGTTCTTGAACATGAAAGTGCCAGGGTATTTAAAGATCTATTCGAGCGCTTAGAAGGAGGTTCGTTTCTTTACCCTATTTGGACGTTTAAGGTAGAGTATGTAAAGGAAATGATGTCATTGACCTGACAATTTTAGTAATATATTGTGTCAGAACTTTGCTAAGTTATCACTTCCTATGGGAGAAGGGGATGTTGATGTGATGTGTCTTTTTGGATTTCTTGCAATGGTAGATAAAATAGATATCTGAAGAATGATAGATCGTCATAGTACTGTTCTGCATATATTCTGTCAAGATGGGAATGGCACTATTAAGCGCTTGCTAAGGAATATTATTACACACAATTTTGTCCTTGCTGCACAGATGAAGGAGAGAAACTTGGAATCAGCAGCTTTGGAGTTTCCATCACTACTCTGGAAGAAGTTTTCCTTAAAGTTGGAGAAGGTCTTGATCATACAGACGCCCCAAAGTGAGTGGGATGTAAAAACCGATCTTTTTGTATGCGAATTGATGCTTCTTGTGTTAATTGAGAGAAAGTTCCCTCAGTGCTTATTTTAGGGCTACCTGAGTCTTTAACTGCTTAGGTCAGTGGCTTTTAACCTCAGTTTAGCCAAACCCAAGAACTCGATGAGTTAGTCTCATGGATTTGACAGAGATATAGACACACACCTGATTCGTAGGATCAGAGTGTTCTATACTAAACAATATATCTACATATTATTTTTCCAATTATGAAGGGTTCGGTGAATTAAGGGATGGATCTGATAGGATTTAGTACCTCCAACATGGTTTAGAGCAACTGCCTTAGGCATTTCTTGAGCAGTTCTATTTAGCTTCTGTCACTTGGAGAGTGAATGTTTCCTAATCGAAGGAACATGGAAATCCTGGATGAGAGAGTCGTTTACCGCCTTAGGAAATGGGAACTGAGTGAAATAGCTAGGGGCAAAAGCTATGAAACATACTCTTCTGTTCATTTTCCATAAGCATCTTTCTATGCCGGTGTGAAGAGCAGCAACGAAGGAGCGACATATATTGATTAATTTGTCCAGAATTCCCCTAGCAATGTGCAAGCAGCCAAAAAATTTGCCCAACATAGCCCCCTTTTTGATCAATGGGGATGCTGCGCCCCTACGCCCTCTCAGTAGTTTCATCCCAGATTTTGTGACGGAGATTCGCACCTGTGTATAACGCATATGAACAGTCATAGCGTTTGTATGATTCCAGTTTTTGCGCAACATTATCTAGACAGTGTAGTGGTCTGTTTTCAAATATATGACTCTGCTCTTTAGGGAACAAGATGATAAAGAAGCACCTGACGTTAAGTTATTAGTCAATGTGGAAAGTGATAAAGCTGGTAGGCCTGTGATATCAATTTTACTGTGATTTACTCTTAATGCCATTTGTATACTGGCCATTGCTTTTGGAAGCTGGTTATCACAACCATAATGTTGCTATCAGCTACTATTGAATAGACTCTGTGTACCTTTTTGTGGAAGCTTTGGCATATTATGCAGCAGTGCTGCTATTAATGAAGTGAGCTCATACGAACGATAGACTCAAAGATCTGGTGCAAATTTTGCTAGAGTGGTCATCTATCATTTTAGTTCTATCATTTCTCGCAAGCTTTATTGTATATCTCGTGCTTTGTTGCAGAGCTTCTGACTGGAATGTCTTTGGGCTGGAATCATTTTAAAGCAATGTTTATCAAAAGATTTTTGAACTCCAAGAGAGAGAAGAGAGCTGTTTTCACGCAACTTATTCTACCAGCTTTGGTAACACTTTTGGGCCTAGTTTTGGCTCAAACTTTGCCAACACAGCAGGACGATCCTGCTCGCGTGTTGTCTGTGGGAAATTACATTGCATCTGGCAAAACTGGTGAAGCATATTTTGCAGACTTTCGATCTACTGCTGACCCAAATCTATGGAAGGTACGAGCGATAAGCTTTGAAACTAGCTAATTGGTAATTGCTCTTTACCAACTTTACCAAGAAATTTCGTTTTACAATCTGCAACTGACTGCGTGGAGATCTATTTGGTGATCTATCTTTTTCAGTCGTGTTATGTAATGAATTGTCTTTCCTTTCCTTCTATGAATGCCTGAAGGGAAAAGTAACACAATCACAGGCAGTACTCCTCTGATTGTATTAGTTGTCTCTTCAGGCATTTATTAGTCCACTAATATACCTGGTATACAAGGTTAAACCTTAGGAGCCAGGAAACCCTGCTATTGATATATTCTTTTGTCTTTTCCAGTATGTAAACGATGTTTATAAAACCGCAAAGTTAAACACATTAGACTTAAAGAACACATCTGTTAATATCCAAATGAAGAATGCTGCAGGTGTTTATGTTAATGGAAAGAATTACAGTGTTGGAGCTGATTATGCAGGATGTTGTCAATTTGAGTACTATGTATTGAATTCACATTGTAGAGACAAAGTGAGTATCTTCATTGCCTTTCAAGCACTTTGATTTTCAATAGTTCCAGTTCCATATTTTCTTATTCTGCCTGATGGGTGTACATACACATACACACGAGAATCTAAATAGAAAAGCTAATTTTCATCAATAAGTTTCATTTTAATTCATTTAACTATCGCTCAGCTTTAGTATTGAGCACTGCTTTTGTCAGAATAGGCAGCATACACTCTCATATGAATAAATATATAAATATGTACAAAGTGACACACACACACACACACACACATACACACACACACACACACACACACACACACACACACACACACACACACACACACACACACACACACACACACACACACACACACACACACACACACACACACACACACACACACACACACATATATATATATATATGTGTGTGTGTGTGTGTGTGTGTGTGTGTGTCTGTGTCTGTGTCTGTGTCTGTCTGTGTGTGTATGTGTGTGTGTGTATGTGTGTGTGTGTGTGTGTGTGTGTGTGTGTGTGAGTGTGTGTGTGTGTGTGTGTGTCTGTGTGTGCTTGTACGTGCATGCGTGCGTAGTTTTCAAATTTTGCTCTTTTTATACACTGTGAACTTTCTCCACGTTTAGATCATTGCTGATAACAATCTATGCAAGGACACAAAGCCATATGGATACAGACACTGTATGAAATGTGTAAACAAGTAAGAGTTTAATCATTTTTCGCAGTAGCATACTATAGCAAAACGCACCGTATTAGAGAGGTTTCTTGTGTATGTTATATCATCCTATTATCGCTTTGTGTATGTAGCAAAGCTTAGCTTTCTTTCATTTAATCAATGACCTTCATTTATTACTATTTGATTTTTTGATTAGGATTTTTTGAACAGCTGATTTGAAATATAATAAGTAAGCTACATTTCACAGCGGTGGCCCTAGGAAGTTTCTGACAGGGGACTGACTTTTCTGAAAAGGGACTATGATACAGTTGGTAGGGTACTAGAACTACTACAATAGAATAGAGTTCTTCACCTTCCGACAGGGGAGCTGGCATGCTCCGAGTGAGGGAATATAGCTCCCTGATACCACCCCTGTCACCATCCCTGACACCACCCCTGACACCACCCCTGACACCACCCCTGTCACCATCCCTGACACCACCCCTGACACCACCCCTGACACCACTCCTGACACCACCCCTGACACCACCCCTGACACCACCTCTGACACCACCCCTGACACCACCTCTGACACATCATGTAATGAATATCCAGCACTGAAGATAAGATGCTTTGCTATTGTGCATCTGTTTGTTAGCATTGTTGCTGCTTGTCCGAATATTGTCCTGTTATTTGTTGGATACTTAAGTTCTTTGACCCTTCTATGCAAGCAACAAGTTATATCCTTCCATTTTGAAGCTTATGAAAATAATGTCTAAAATATCTCCAATTGATCCTGATGGTCATTTTTGCGTTACCATAATTTATGAACCCTCAATGTCTTTTGAAACAGTACTCCGGAGAGCACCTGCCCTGTCCAAGTTGGCAAGACCAGACTTGCTGATTTAAGCACGTATTTCTCGGAGGCAATTCTAGAGAGAAGCACTGGCAAGAAAGGCTTCTTTGAAAATAGCTTGGCTGGCTTCACTATGCAGGATACTGCACAAGGTCTAGATGTCCGATCTTGGTTTAGTAACCAGGTAAATTACCGTAGAATATGATCTCCTTTTACTGTAATGCCTTGGCAATTATTTACGATGCTTGTTTCGACCTTCCCACCGCTAGCTAGTGGCGTGCCCAGGGACTATAATAAAAGGACTTAGGAATAGGAATTTACCGACAGATTTGAGCTACGAACTATGATTACTACATGATACCGTAAATCCTTGAATAAGCCCCACCTCCAAATAAGCCCCCACCTAAAAAATCAGTTTTGCAAATACGCCCCCCTCGAATAAGCTCCCATAGGGGCTTATTCGAGTGAAGCATTATTATAGAATAATATCATATTTCAAGAAGTCCTCACATAACAATAGCTGTACAGTATTACTTCCTTTGAATGGAGGCGAAAAGCAAAGAGAAACGCGACTTTAGTGATAATAGAAACCGGATTTTTAGACGATAAATATCGCAGTCCCTGGTCAAGAAAGTCGCCCGTGTGCGGTAGTCAAAGATAATAGATTCTAGTCGTCAGAGACAGAATTAAAATATCAAACATGTTTGATATAGAGAATATGTATCCTGTGTCTAGTAAGCGGTATCTCATTACTCTGTAATAAGTATACGATCGATCTCGGGTCAATACAAACTGCTCAAACTGTTGAGAGCGCTTTGGAGCATTATGAAGTGAAAATGCGTTTTTTATAATATCTCTGGGTAGTAAATTTCTGTACTAGGAAACAGAAAGTATTACCAAATCCGTAATAACGTTTTGTCGTCTTTCATTTGCAATGGCTTTTTAGTCATGGTTTTTGAAATATTAGACCGACTGGTTGATAGATGGAAGTGATTTCATTGCAATGTTTTCTATTCGACAGCCTCACCATACTATAGCAGCCGCTTACAATGCAATTACCAATATTCTGTTATCGTACAAGAAAAATGATGCTAAATATGGCGTACGAGTTACGAATCACCCACTTCCAAGAAATGCTGAGGAACAGGTAACTGCAATGAGCTCTAATGAACGACGCCCCTAATGGTGTCATTTTTGAGAACTTAAATGCCACCAAAGAATGAGGGCCTGGAAATAATGGTCTAGACCATTAGTAGTCTTGGAGATTCAAATAGATGCCCTGAAAATCAAATTAATGGTGTAATATTTAGTGGGTATGGCAATTAGGAAATTTTCTCGCATAAATAACAGCAGCATATTACACTAGAAAAGCGTTTCATGTAGGGAATTGGTGTGGTCCCCAGGTCCATATTTTCCATATTCCACATCCATATGTTCCATATTTTACATATGTAATTCCATATTTTCTCCTATGCAGTGGTCTTGTACCTTTGGCTTTTTTAGGCCCTGTTACAAAGAATCATTTCATAGCTGTTGTGGGCCCCTCAGGTTCGGGGCCCGGAACAGTCTGCCTCCCTTGCCCCCTCTGGGCGGGCCTGGATGTCATAGTATGACTTATGTAAGAAAATTGATAATCATAAAATGAGTATTTATTTAGGATGAACTTTCAACATTATAATGATTGGGTTGTCAGACCTTTTTGTGATTGCTCTCGATTACATCACTGGATTAAAGTGCCTGTAGGATACGTAGCTATATAAAACACATTCTGACTTACAAATGTGCCTCTCTTTTTCAATTTACCTTCATGCTTGTGTCCATTTTTCTAGGCTGATGTTGCGCAAGCAAACGGTGCAAGTATCACCTTAGCCATGTTTATAACGATGGCAATCTGTTTCATTGCCGGGAGTTTCATCACATTTATTGTCAACGAGAAAACATCAAAGGTAGCAACAAAATGATATCTATTCTATGTTCCAATGAATTTACTCTGTGAAGTTTTTGAATCTCTTAGCTTATCGACTTAGTGTTATTGCATAAGCTCAATTTTAGCATTGCCTGGCACACGCAAAACGTTTTATCATAGTTGTAGCCAGGTGTTTATAGATAGCTTTCTTATTTACAGCTTTATCACAGGCAGTATATAATTTGATACGTTCTGCCCTCACAGATATGTAGGCACTGACATTTTAGATATAGAATATTCCTTTATCACAACTAAGCTCATATAATATAATAATATAATATAATATTTTTCATATAATATTTGTTGACTACAACTAACCTCTCCCTATCTAACAACCTGTAATTTGTTGGATGAGTGGCCAATATTGGATTGTTCGGAACATTGCAGAAGCATATCCCAATGGTCATTGGATTTATTGTTGTGCCCATTAGCTTAGTCTTATTTTGCAAAGGCTATTTCATAATTCACTAGTTGTAAATATGTTCTTTACTGTTAGTACTCTCTCAGTTCTCTATCTCATTGCTTAAAGTGAGTATCATCTCTTGATTATGGCCTCATTACAGGGATATTATTGATGATATCTCTAGTATTTTCAATTTACTCTTTCTTTCTAGGCGAAGCATGTCCAATTCGTTAGTGGCGTTGGTTCGATAAGCTACTGGACTGCCACATATTGTTGGGATTTCATCAACTTTCTTGTCCCCGCTGTCTGCATTATCATCTTATTTGCCGCATTTAATTTTGAGTCATATCGAGGAGATGACTTAGGTGCACTAGTACTTGTTCTGGTATGTGGATATTTAGACCTTGTTAATGCTGAGAATTAAATTGCCAGTGATTCTGTTTCATTTTGCTACTATGGGGGACACATATTTCGATTTGATCCAGACGTAGCAGACAGATGTTAGTTTAATTACGTGAGAGAACAAAATAATATTATAATGGTTGTCCCGAATCTTGCACTGTTTCAGATTTTTCCTGCCATGAAGTTGTGTATTGTAGCTTGCGATTTAGATGATTGATCAACATATGGTTCTTTTATTGCCACTTCTTCAATACATCATGAACTTTTCAAACGAATTGCCGCCTTGAGAACGAATTACAAGTGTAATGTTTTTATTACTGATGCTAGGCCTGAGTGCCTACCCTCCACTTATCCTGTATCTGAATTCTGGTAACAATTCAGGCCCAGCCGATGCATCTCTTGCAGGGCTATTCAGTTAGCTGTTCACTCGGGTCGGGCCACATTTCAAAATCAGAAACTTGAGCTGGGCCACCATTGGTATTGGTCAGCAACTTCATCTCAACTCAAACTCTGATATCGAAGCAATGATTATTGTTTTGCGTTTCAACTTCATATCATTGAATACTAATGAAAGTGCAAAATGAATTCCAATAGATTCTGATAGCAATGGCTTTTTCTCTACAGCTTCTCTGTGGAATGAGCATGCTGCCGTTCGTATACTGCGTGTCATTCTTCTTCAAGAATTCATTGATCGCATACTCAGTTGTGTCGTTATTTCTCATGGTGATGAGTGTTGTAAGTATCATTGCAAATTTGCTTACGAGAACCTTAATCTGGAGCAGGCCCGTCACGAAGGAAGGGGGATAAGCCGAAAAAACACTTCGTCAGCAAAACTTACGTTTTATCGGCAAATCCCATGATTTTTCGCTAAATAATACGGCTGATCTACATGTATTGCTACTGTCACATATATCCTAAATCATGCTGACGGCAGTATTACTAGAAGCGTATTGAAAAGTTTCGGCTGTGCGAAACCACGCCCGATGCTAGGGTTGCCCCCAGAAGCATCATCTTCGCGACGGACTTGATCTAGAGTGTGGGTTAATTTTGTGTTTGAAGTCAGTTGTATCTTTTATTGATGAATGCTATGCAGGCACGAAGCCAGAGCAGAAAAGGCGGGCGGGCAACGCTGAACAGAGGTCCATCATCCCACAATTTTTAGCGTGCCTCTTCTAGTATGCTGCCAAGAGTACATCTGTGTCAAAGATAGCCACCAGTATATTCACTGCTTCTGGTTGCCTTGCGTGAAATTTCTTCTGGACGGACAAAGAAGGGTAGCATTTAATTCCCTTAAGTGGCCTGTCCAAGCATCGTGTCTGATATTATATGGCACCAGTGATGGTTCAGTTTTGAAATTGTCTTTCCAAACTAATAGTCCGCACACGTATATAAGTTAAAGACGCCATCATGGCCTATGGACCATGCAAGAACCTCGATGTTTTTTCGTTTGTGTGACACCACGACATTATGCGTGTTATGAAACCGAGCCATTCTTGATGACTCTGCAAATGGTCCTATTGCAGTTTTCCAGTTGGCCATAATGCAGTCAACCAATTCAACTGACGTGCATACGAGCAGACTATTTATTGATAGACTCTCAACGGATACAAAATTCCTATCAGGAACAGTATTGTGTAGTGATGTGAATGTAGTAGGAAATAAGACATTAAAATAGTTAAAAGTTCTTAGAAATGTACGCATAAATTAGGTAACAAAACTAACTGCGTTAGAAATAGTAGAGAACCCAACCCGTGAGTATTGGGAAAGTACACTTCGCGATGCCCCAAGTAGAAATCTTGATTGCCGTTATATTCAAATGTCATTCATAATCATAAAATTTTCTCCTAGGCTGCAGTTATTGGTGTATTTGTGTGCAGGATCCCTGCGTTGAATTATGAGAAAGAAGCTGAAATAATGCATCATGTATTTTTGTTGTTTCCAACATACGGGTAATTTGAATTTTTCGTAGCTTCTCGTTAATTTTCATTTATATTTGGACTATAATTTTTCCCATTTTCTCTTGGTACTTAGAGATAAGAGCTTGCACATTATAGGGTATGAAAAAATCCTAACTAACGAGTGGATTTTCGATATCTTTTTAAGGCAATGACGAATAGTATTACATACCAGAGATTACCAGAAGAGTTGTATAGCAATATAGGAATTGCTATAGTTAGAAAACATCACAACTTAGTTTAGAGTAACTTTTCAAGTTTTATGTATCCGTATATGTCTTACACCCATAGATTTCCTCAAGCGTTAATGGACATAGCAACAAATCACGGGTCAAGAAAGGCATGTACTCAGACAGAAAGGTATAGTTCTGCAGTGATTTTTTTATTGACACACTTGTAATGAAGTCTGTTGGCACTGAAGGATTTCACTGTCGCCTAAGAAGGCCTTCACATGAGAAGTTTTAGACCGGTTTCAAAATCACTCCCGCCTGAGTTCAGTTCGGTGTGTTGTCAAATCCCTCTGAGTATTCATATGAGTAAAGTGAATTGAAACTCACGCCGATCTTAGTTTCAATAAGGCTGTTCAAACCGGTTTGAAATTTCAAGTTGGTGTAAAATTGTCATGTGAACGCAGTTTTTCAAACAGGGTCTAACTGAGCACGCAACATCAAAGCTAAACTGCATCCTGGGATGGAACTATTAAGCATAATAATTTGTGAAAGCACAGAAGTGTTGTCACTGTTGCTTAATGTGAATTCAAGCCGGTTTGAAATACCCATGTGAATGCAAAGGAAATTAGCATGAATTCAGTCCTGTCAGAAAGTTTCAAACCGGTCTGAAATTTCTCATGTGAAGGCCCTCTAAAAGAGTGGAAACATTCTTCTTAAGAACTTATATACATACATGCTTCACAATTGCCTCATCCAATTACTATATGTATAGAGATGGCAGTAATCCCATTTTTCGATATTTGCAGAATTAGGAACAGGTGCAAAGAGCAAGGAATAAAATGGGAGGAGAGTGCATTGGGATGGAACTATCCAGGGTCTGGCCAGACCTGCCTCTATATGGCAATCGAGTCAATTTTGTATTTTGTAATTGTCTTGCTCTTAGAGGTAGGCCATTGTTTCGTTCTAATATTTTTCCTTATCCAACTTAGATAATCCAGTAATTAATTCCTATGGACGAGTAGCTATGTGCTTAGACCAGCTGTTCCCTGTGTTTTGGAGACCTACATTTTGAGCCGACTCTTGAACCATGTCATTAGATCTACTCAAAGTATTTAATAATGGTTTTGTGGGGGACTCCTTACCTAAAATCGCAATTGAAGCCTGGTGTGGAATCTTAAATATAATAGAGGAAATACAGAGATTTTGCCTGCTCATAGACTATGTATAGTACTTTGCTAGCAAAATATTGTTTTGAAAGAGCTTGATACAGAGAAGAATTATATCTTTTTTCGCCAGTCATAGGAGACTATTATAATTATTGTATTATTTTATTGTAGGAGGGATTTTTCCTCAATTTGTGCTTCAAAAATAAGAGGGAAGAAAACCCTGTTACAGATTCAGTAAGTATGCTTTTTGTTGGAAAATTACTTCATAATGGTATTTAGGCAAATGAGAGAGGACCATTTTAACATAGCATACAAGAGCTATGCTGCTTTAGGAGCTTAGAAAAGATTCTCCATAGCTTTATCAAGCCTCATTGTGTTCTTTTCTCTTCATTACATGATGCATGGTATTCGTGTGGCTCTTGGTACCTTAATCGATACGTAAAACAGTTGCCTTCACTATAGCGTCTTTTGTGGCGCCCCACTAGCGTCATATTCTGTGCCTTGAAATTCTCAGGCTTGCGTAGGGGTACCCTCAAACTGATCACTTTTTATCAGCGTGTATATGTACTTGCTGGAAGCTAGGGTGTGAAGATCTGTCGGTTTCCAGATTTTGCAGATTATTTGTAAGCCGACCTCAATGAGTGAAAGTAGGGAATATAATTGGATGCTGATAGGTCATCTGTCTTGTCCTCTGCTCTAGAATCGTATGGTGAGAGTAGAGTGATTTCTGTTGATATCTTCAAAACCTTTGATCGTGTCTGGCACAAAGGTCTCCTTGCTAAACTACCAATGTTTGGTCTGCACAACAACCTCATTAAATGGATTGTTAGCTTTCTTTTTTACAGATCAGTTGCAATTAGGATCGATGGCGTCCTCTCTGAACCTCATTCTGTCCACTCTGGTGTACCTCAGGGCTCTGTTATCTCGCCTGTTTTATTCATCCTCTTCACAAACGACCTACTTTCCTCAACATCTTCTAGTACTTACTCTTTTGCTGATGATACTTATCTAAGTTCATCTTTTTCATCTAATCCACAAAACCTGTCCTACTTCAATGTTTTATCCTATCGTAACACCTCAGTTCACTTCTCACAAATTACTTGTCAACCATATAAACGTGGGGTAATGAAAACTGTGTTAAGTTCAATCAGAGAAAGATGGCACAGGCTATTATTTCACGTAAACTTCACCAAGGTGTCCCCCCCCCGTATCCATGAGCGGCCTTGAACTGGACATTTCATCTTCTTTCACTCAGCTTGATCTTTCAGCGTCATCCAATCTCTCTTGGAAAACCCACATGCACTTCATTGCTAAAGATGCATCTCAGAAACTTGGCTTCCTCTCTAGAGGCCGTGGCTTTTTCTCTCCTTCTCAGCTGCTGACTATATAGAAATCTCAGATTCGTCCTTGTCTGGAATACTGCTCCCATGTTTGGAGTGGTGTTCCTAGATCTTCTCTACGTCTTCTTGACAAAGTCCGGTCGAAAATCATCCGTCTTATCAATAATGCAGACCTCACCAAATCTCTCCAACCTCACTCTCATCGTCGTCTGGTTGCAGATGTGTCCAGATCGATTTTGTCATGGACATTGCTTATTGGAAATCAAGAACATTATTCCTGATCCCTTGAGGTATGTTCGACCACCTGAAGCTCGAATCAATCACACCCTTGCCAAGTCATGCTGTCTAATTCACCACCTCTTTCCCACAAATCTTCTTTCATTCCAAGACCTTGTCAACTTTGGAATACTTTGCCTTCCACTTCCTTTCCTGAATCCTACAACTTATCTTGCTTCAAATCCACCATTAACAAACTTGACCTCATCTTTCTATCTAGTTAACTTTCCTTTTTCTTTTTATTCCTTTGTCAGGGCTTTGGTATAAGCTCTATGGCCTTTCCCTTACATTATCTACTAAAAAAAGAAGATCTGTTCAAAGCCTTCCATTTACAAGTATTCTTTACTTTAAAAGCAGCTTCTCGATCTCGCAAACTCTCAGCAGATTCAGAGATTAGTTGTTAGAACGCGTATCTCAATTAACTGAGTAAGTGTTTTTGGTGGTATGACCAATACAACTCTTAAAAGTATTCGCACTCGGGAAAGCACTCTTTTATGAAATAGGATGTAATATAACGCAATGTGATCATGGTTTCTTATGCGTTGACTGAAAATGGATTCAGGCTTCCTGCACACTTTCATTCGGAATAAAGCTTGCCTTTTTTGTGAAAATATCGCATGGAATAAAGATATATGTTAGGGTTAAGTAGTAGATATTTCTTGACTGCATTTGAGTATACTTTAAAGAAAGCTCTTGACCGTATCGATTCGTTCCTGGAACATAGGAACCAGGGGGCCAGAGGGGCCATGGCCCCCCACTTTTTAGCAAACTGTGCAGAAGTGTCCCTTTGAATGCCAAAATGCGCGTGGTAATGTCCCCTTTTTGGGACTTGGCCCCCCACTTTCTATATACTCCCCACGTCCTTGATTCGTTCCTTTAATTCCATCCTCTTCATGTTCTCCTTGAAGTTTCCAACAGATAGCTTTTTTAAGACTCTTCGTTTTCTTAGCTGTTTTACGTTCTTACTGTTTAGGATAATGACGTCAAAGAAGAAAGGAAACGTATCTCAAATTTAACATCAGATGATTACGTGAACGAGGCAGTTGTTATGAGAAATCTGACCAAAGTGTACCCATCAACTGGAATGGTCGCTGTTGATCATTTGTCTCTTGGCATACCAAAGAAGGAGTGTTTTGGATTGCTGGGTGTCAACGGTTTGTATATTGATGATTTCGCCGGATAGCTCTTATAGTAAAAACCTGTCAACTAAATGACCAAAGAGATCAGCCAACGTGGTTGAATGAAGCACTGAGTTGTCGATATAAGTAAATGCATAATTGATTATATGTTGCTATTTTGAAACAGGAGCTGGAAAAACAACTACGTTTGGAATGTTAACTGGAGAGCATGCAATTACAGGTGGCACAGCGTATTTGGATGGTTTTAACATTGAGACGCAATTACGCCAGGTAATCATGAATTTCTATTTGTTCCTTGTGATTCTCTTCTAAGTAGTAACTTATCCATCTTCTATTCGTCACTTAGAATTTTATGAATTCTTGTTGGTGTTATAGTTGACAAACTTAATAGCATTGATTCAATACTACGAAACATCATTTCAATATCAATCTTCCTTATTTTCAATATCAGTCTTGCTTTGCTTTTTTCGGATTAATATTCCGTATTTCTAGCCATTAGTGTAAATATATAAATGTCAGTTCCTACTCCAAAGTGGTCTATTTAATAATCACTTTAAAAAGCTATATCAATTATATTTGTACACTAGAGAATCTGAGGAAATGTGCACAATCTTTTCATCAATGTGTTTTTAGTCCTTCTGTCACCCATGTCTGTATTCTAATTACCTACCAGTAAATGCTCTGCCCATTTGCAATGCCTTTACAGTTATTTTGTCTTATATGAATTGCCTTGTCCTCTTAGGTGCAACAAAGAATCGGATATTGCCCTCAAGTAAGTATAGCTGCTTCAGTTCCAATACACTCCTCAGTTCCAATAAAGTCCTACATGCAATACGGCTGGTGATCAGATTTAATGCCATGTGAAGTTCTTCTCTTGACATTATCTGGGAATATGCTTATGACGTTCTTGATTGGTGGGGTATTTATAATCGAAATAAAGGCACACTCGATGCTTGCAATCAGCTTCCACGAATTATTGGTATAACATCAGGGAAAGAAAGTTCTGTCAAGTTCTTTGTCATTATAATAAGCAACCAGACCATACATCTGTATTATTCCCACTATTTTGTGTATCTTAGAATGACTTTTTACAAGGGTTAATAGGCCTTGTTGGCATGTCCGATACATTGTATGGTACAAGGGAGCCTATATCTGCTGAGAAACACAGCTGCAAATCATTTGTTGATCTCTCTTAGTTTGATGCCCTCATCGATAAGTTAACTGGACGAGAGATGCTGCAGATGTTTGCACGTCTGCGTGGAATTCCAGAACATAAGATTGATCCAATTGTGAATGCAACTATAAAGCAGTTGAACTTATCCAACTGGGCAGATAAGATGTGTGGAAATTACAGGTAGATTTATCTATATTTTTGTGCGTGTCTACCATTCTGTCTCTCCCCAGACGAAATATGTGCAATTATTATTCAAGTCAGAAGTTGTAGAAAGATGGCAACCGTATTTGAAGGAGTGGAAATCCTCGCTTTGTGAACAGGAAACGTAGATGCTGTTGCAAAATTGTATGTTCGGTTGCCTAGTGCCTTTATGTAGTGAACTTTAAAGTTCTAACTTGCAAGAAAATGCCTTGATTTGAATCTAATATTAATTAATTTTAGCGGTGGCAACAAGAGAAAATTAAGCACAGCACTTGCACTGGTTGGCAACCCACCAATAATCTTTTTGGTAAGTTCACATAAGTTTCACGTTTAAGTAATGTGACATGAGTGTTCTCTCTGAAACTACTTCCATGGTACTGGAATGCACTCCACATGGGACTGTTTCCCTGTTGAATGGGGTGAATCGATAACTCTCCCATTTCTGAATACGTAAACTTCAGGTTATTTGAAAATTGTGTTTGTCTCTGTTGTCATGATTAAGGATATGTTGTATCCTTGTTTTACAGAATATTCATTAGGAGTTTTCTGATGATGTAAATATAAACTTATTACTCTTAAGGAAAGCTCTGTCATTTTATGTTAGCAATGGGATTTTCAGTCTGTTTTAACATAAACTTTCCATCTGATTAGGATGAACCTACTAGTGGCATGGATCCGGCATCGCGAAGATTTCTTTGGAACACTCTGAGTGTTCTTCTAAACGACCAAAGATCGATCATCCTTACGTCACATAGGTAAGCAGAAGAAACGACCACAGTTAGACCGGTGTTTGGAGATTAATGTATACTGTTTTAGGAATGCTGTTAGGTTTTCACAGTACATACCCGGCCGATGTGGAAATTCTCAACGCCCTTACTGTCATCACCTAGAACAGTACAGTATGCGAGGTCACATGATTACAGTATTACGTTCATTGGTAGAGTTTATGCATAGTTGAGAGTTGGTAGTTAGAAGCGATGTGAGGTACACGAGGGTAAATTACTGTTTTAAAATCTGCATATTTGGATGTAGATCTCATGAACAGTACTTTGTATTTTTCACTTTTCAGCATGGAAGAATGTGAAGCTCTCTGTACAAGATTGGTGATTATGGTTAATGGACAGTTCAAATGTCTTGGTAGCATACAACATTTGAAGAGCAAGTGAGCATATACTAGCCGATCTGACTTCTTTGTGATGCTTCACAGCGTCTTTTTCTTAGCCAAATTTTGTCCGTATGTGCTCAGCGGTGGAGCACTCGACGTACAAAATTGAGAGTTGCGAGCTCGAATCCTACTCAGGTCATGCATTGCTCGCAATTTCACTCCAAAATTTTTTCCTGCACGTTATAGCCTTATTTTAGTATTTCACACCGTGGTGTATTAAACACATCATTATATTGTATCACCTGAATTCTGCTGTCTATGATTTATCAATATTACTAATGATATACAACCTGATACCGTTTAATGTTAGATGTCTATGGTGTTGCTCAATGTTGCATGACATTTTTGTATTGCGAAGTAACATCCAGGCTTTAAGGCTCGGCTCATTTTAATACTATCATCCTTTACTTATCTTATACAACACCATATTATATAACTTAAATGTTATTTGCTTTATCATGATTAAGGTATGGTCAGGGCTTCACCTTGATACTCAAGGTCGGTTCCAAAGATACTACAGGTTATGGTGAGTATAGTGATGGATCTGGTACATCTTTGCTTGCAGTTTGCAGTATTCTATTGTGAAAATAATTAAAGTTTTAAATAATGCATACTCTGCCTTTTCTCTAATTGTTGAGCCAATGCAGAATACCTATCCTGCCCATTTAAATGTGTACTTTAAAAGTTCAGCTCCGCAAATGCCCTATATTAACCTTGCTACTCATTCCCAATCAACTAATGATAATATATACAGCATAAGCAGCAACTAATGACAGCCAAATACATTTAAAGGATTGAGTTTAACATAGTTATGAAAACTTGATTAATTTCTACTGTTTTAATCTTTCTACAACTTCAGCTTGTTTGTGTACTTATTTAAATATTTGTCACAATTGATCGATAATTTTGACGTAACAGTTTTGCAAGTACAAATAAGAACTGCTCAAGCTTTTACATAACTTTTACACGTTTTTATTTAAAGATAATTTCATTACTTATAAACTTGTTTGATAATCAAATGAGCGTAGGTTAAAAATTAATCATGCTTTTACAAATTCTTTGCAGTCAAGCTATGATGTAATGAGAAAGCCGATCTTTGTACCAAATTGAAACACATTAACGTAAACATGATAATTGAATTGTAGGCAACAGTGATGGTGCACGTAAGCCAACAGTGAATACAGGTATTGCGTTAACGTTACGCACACACGCACGCACCACAACATTCATAGCAAACTAAATTACTACTTCCTCACACGATTTTCTTTCTTCTATCGTTGAAGGTCACTGGTTAAGTTGAGCAGTGATCGTCAAGCCTATTAGAAAGTGCTTTGCCTATCTTCTCTTACACACTTGTAGCAGAGTTTTTAGTTGTCTCTTAAACCATTGAAGCCAGCTATAAGAACCCTGATGGAATCTGTAACTTTTAACTCACCGTCTATTACATCTACAACTATATTTGTTTATGAGTTCAGAGTCTTACAAACCTGAGCATAGCCGCCATATATTTGATGCCTCTTATCAGGTCTATTTTCTCCCAATCTACCAGACCAATCAGCATGCCAAATAGACCTAAATGTAGCTGTGGAGCGCATGTGTGGTGAGAATCCTGCATGATGATTGGTCAATGAGGTTGGGAGAATGCAGATCTGATTAGGGGTCTTAAACATTTGGCGGCTATGCTACAAACCTGTGAATTGTCATCTGTCAAGAACTTCATATCCTACTGGTCTTTCTCATTTCATCGATAAAGACCTACCCTATAAACAGAAGATAAATTTACAATGAGTACTAATAGTAATGATTTAGCAATGAGTGCAAGAACACATTATTTGTACTACAATACCTGCCAACAGTCTTGCAACACTTACACTACTTTTTCATATATAGAGCACGCTCTCCAATTCCCCCTTAGAGCATTTGTTGAGTTAGACAGAGTTTACTAGCAGAAAGCAAGTCAATTTCCCCTCAGATAGTATTCTAAGAACTATGCCTTTTTCTCAACATCGTTTTCTGGAGAAGTGGATAACTAGCCTTTATATTTGACCAGAAACTCACTATTGCCAAGTGGACTGCATTATTCATTGGGTATTCCAAGTACTGTTGGCAGTGATTGTGGTTTAATATCTTTACACTGGATGGAACCCTAGACCATTCATATACTTATGTAACTGAATCTAATTACACCGCCTTGATTTCAACAGTACAGGCTACCATGTTTCAATCATTATAGGTCTTTTTATAACGAACTGCGTTATAAGGTATTTGCACCTAGAGGGCTACAAAGTTTAGGGAACTTGTACTGCTAAAGACCATTTGGATTCCTTTTATAACTGCAAGACACCCGTGAATTAGGAATCGATATTTTTGTTTATAATTTTTTTGTAGCAATACACAATGATAATGAAAATAAGCTGCAATAGTCTAAATGCACAATAAAATTGTCCATGTTAACGACAAGGAGGGAGGAAATCGACAATGTCTATATATTATCCTGTCTCAATACTTAACACTTACAATGTCTATATAGTGCTAATTGTGCGGTTTAAATTAAGGAACTCTTAAAGTGCAATATGGCAAAAAGTCTTAAAATAACGAATTTTAAGAACTAGGCCTTGAGTTAGGTTCCTTATAAAAACCATGTATGTAGTAAAAAATTTTTGTTGAATTTAAAGCATAGGTTTCTGATTATTCTATATTGTTGATATAAAACTATCCCATTTGTATTTCATGTCCTTGGTACTTTACCTTGCATACATACTGATATATATATTCCTTCACATCCTCACGTTGCATAATTCCTGTATATATCTACCTTCTACCTCAACCTTTGAGTTATAGGTCTTAATGCGTCGGTATGCCATAAATGTGTCTAGTACACTTTGTTAAATCAAATGAAATCTTTTGTGTCAGATTTTCGTTCTGATGAGGTACTGAGATTCTTATTTAGCAGAGCTCTCCTCGAGCATCATCCTTCTAGCAGGCTTCTTTTGTCTTTCAATATCAGTAGAGTCATATCGCCAGATCATGGACATTGTATTCAACAGGAAAAGTTCATCCTTGTGCTACATTGTTTTTGGTGGGAATGCAAAACTTGTGTACATAGCATCAGGCAAACGTGCTATACAGCTTAAATTCCATTTCCACTTACTGTCAGGTTTCGGATTTCGCATGCGAACTTATTGTTCCCAGTCCACATCTACACGTTCGCACATAGCAAAACGTTCGCAAATGGACTGGGAACAGTGAGTTCGCTTAAGAAATGCGAAAACTGAATTAAGTGGAAAAATGGGCTTTAAAGCAGCTGTTTGCTTGTTCGCCTCCTTCTGGAGACGAGTTTATGTTTTACTTTTCTTTATTAGATAACCAAGCTTTCCAGGGTGACATATCCGCTGAAATTCCTACTGTGAGCTATGCAACTGCCACTGGAGGGATTGTTATTGGCAATCCACAGCAGATAGAAGCATTGAACAAAGTTAAGAGTTTTGTCGCCCAAAACTTTGCAGGAGCTTTCATTGTTGAAGAGAGAGCTGTAAGTATTCCTTTTCGTTTCGTATTTCATTATTGAATCATGATCAGTTAAATGAAAGTTGAATCGGAATTGAATGAAAGTTGAATGAGTGATTAATGAAAGTTGAATCATAGTTGAGCGGTAGTTGAATGAGCATATTCTGGCAATGTGTTCTAAAGTAATTTTGAAAGTTAAAGTATACATTATCACTGTCTTCATAATACTCTTGTATCTCTTAAAGGGAATGTTGCAGTACCAAATAAATGACTCTTCCCTGAAGTGGTCATTCATGTTCGATGTTCTTGAAAGAAATGCAAGCGAACTTGGAATTTCTGATTACAGTCTTAGTCAAACATCTTTGGAGCAAGTATGTCACGTTTTCTTCTAATAGTCGTAGCCTGTACCCAGAGCTTTAAAAATTCTTCTATAGATGCTTTATAATCGGAATGCTTTTCCCCCACATTTCTTTCACCTTTCTAATAATTTGTTTTGTAGCATCTCCATATTTGTTCTGATGTTCTGATGATCAGGTTTGACGCTTGATATGTACAATAGCTCTGTATCTTCTCCTTCCAGGTGTTTTTGAACTTTGCTAAAGATCAGCATGCAGAAGACAGGAAATTCCGAAGAAAGCGTTGTGGCTGTTTTTAGGTACCTTTCAGAGGTGTTTATATTAATATCTTGTAATTTGGACGAAGAATGTAGCAGACCAAACCAATTATGGCGTTGGTAAATCTCAGAATCTTAGTTTCGGCACTTTTAACTAATCGCTTAGTTTGTTACAATGTATTATTTATCGTAGATTCCTATTGGATATTTGCTTTAGATAAACACTTATTTAAACAGTATATGCAGTGATATCATTTTGTAATGATAATATTTCAAGAGACTAAATTACTTGGTAGATGATAGTATTGATATGTAGTCGGATGTTGCATGCTACACATATTACCTCTTTGGCTAACGCTGCTAAATAGCCCATTTGTAGACTCAGTGCATTTGCTTAATTGTCGTTTATTTGCCACAGTTTGGCATACTCTTGTAGTAATGCATTTCATGTACAGAAGGAGCTCGAACTTCATTATATAGGTAAGTTATCTGCTCAGTTGTTTTACCTAGCATTTTAGTTTTGAAAGCATACCCAACACGTGTGGCTTCATTTGCTCGAATTCAACTTTCCCAGTACCAGTCTCTCAGGGAGGCCAGAGGGGCCATGGCCCCCCACATTTTAGTAAACTATGCAAAGGTGCCCCTTTGAAGCCCAAAATGAGCGTGTTAATGTGCCCCTTTTATGACTTGGCCCCCCACTTTTTAGATACTTCCTACGTTTCTTGCAAGGAAAGTCAAGAGGGACGCCTGAGAGAGATAAAGCTGGCTATTAATATTGGTTTTTAATGGACTATCCACACGTACAAGTGGGAGAAAGCCGTACGCATATTGTAATCTGTATACGTATTCCCTTGGACCTAGTAATACTGCACATGCGTGTTGCAGTAGCGGATTTTAGGCGGCTAGAAGGGTAAATGTCCCCTTAAGTAGATAAGTTGGTCTTTCTGGCACATAGTGGGACGATTCTACGAAAGTAAATGTAGAAAGTTAACAGATCTATTTTACAAGTGCCCATATCCCCTCCCCTTCCTCCTTATAGATTTGTGAAATTCCGCCACATCTGCGTTGCCAGATGGTGTCCTGTATTGCTTCCTTACCTATCAAGGAGCAGTGTAAGTGACAATAGAAAAGATAATGTCCAAATGCAGCCACAATCGTTCCCGTGTATTCTTTTTGATCCAGTATAGGTACATTACTAGAATATATAGAATCGTTTTCTTGTGAGATATTAACAAAGTATGTCATTATGATAATGAAAATGTTTAAAGATCGGCAGTTTTGGTGATGTTATACTAAATGTAAGAGATTTTTGTAAATGTACTTTGTTTGCTGATTCCTGTAAATGATTTAGCATATGACACAGTTATACGCAGGGAGTATAAAAGTGCATAGGGAAGAGGGGATGGGTAGGGAAATAACGGCCCTGTATATATGAGCAATCAACAGCTGTAAAATTTGATTGATTTAATTACCTTAGGAGTCATATACGGATACCAATTCATATACCGATTTGTCCTCGCTTAGCGTCATGTCCATATACCGATTTGTCCTCGCTTAGCGTCATTCCAACGTTAATGGTTGCGCGGTCAACAGCCACGACACTAAAGCAATTTTTTTACATCGCTTGTCATATCACAGATTACGAAGTGAGGGGTAATGACCTGAGACAAAATTACTCTCACCGGAGATCCTTTTTCTAGCGCAAATTCTAGCTTTCGAATAATCTAAATCTAAAGAAGAGAACACATTTCTAGCGACTTACAAGGTTGGAGAATGAGTCTAATAGTCAGCTAGATGCTAGACCTACATCATACCGGCATATGCTAGTAGGCCCATTTTCAGTCTTCATGCACCAATGCTAAGAGTGGACAATGGGGATCTGAAAGTTAGCGTTGACATGAGGCTAAGCGGGAATGAAATCGATACATGACTGACTCCTTATTGGAAATGAACTGGTATAAGTAGAAGTTGATTTTAATGAAACTTTGAATGTTCAAATACGTAATAGCAGATGAAAGGGAATGTCCATGACTTTTCTCTGCCTATGTTTCTTGCATGAAACGGGATTTTACACGCTCATTAGTTTTAGGCGCTAGATTGTACCCATATGCTAGATAGTACCCATATACCAGATTAATTTCCAAGACCACACCTGTTTCCTACCAAATACATTTCCTGGTGGTGGTCGTGGTGGTCATCGTGGTGGTCACCGTGGTGGTCGTCGTGGTGGTCACCGTGGTGGTCATCGTGGTGGTCACCGTGGTGGTCATCGTGGTGGTCACCGTGGTGGTCATCGTGGTGGTCACCGTGGTGGTCATCGTGGTGGTCACCGTGGTGGTCATCATCGTGGTCGTCGTGGTCGTCGTGGTGGTCATCGTGGTGGTCATCATGGTCGTGGTGGTGATCAGTGTGGTCGTCATCGTCGTCGTGGTCACCGTGGTGACGACTAGCCCATGGATGGAAACCTCCTCATGGTGGTGAACGGGCATAGAGAGACACTGACCTTAAGTTAATGGCGATTGATTTCGCAGAGATTCAGAATTGAGGCAATGTTGACGATCTGTGGCAAACTGTCCAACTAGGCTGCTTCAGTGAAAGGCTCAGCAGCTTCAGATCGCAGTTCTGCTTAGTTACTGTTAGGGTAACAGAGTTGATTGAGTGAAGCCGACTCAATCACTTCTTCTAAACAATTTGCAGGTGATCGCTGACCTTAGGGTCAGCCCAGGATCCGCTAGGGGTGTAACGGGAGAACGGACTGACGGATGGATGATAGTAATGAACATACTATTTGCATACGGCGCTCTGTTGAAGGTATTGCTATTTTCACATTTGATTGATTCAAAGAAGCTTACGGACTATGCTACACACGAGCACAGGTGGTCTTGTACAAGGCCTTCTGTTAAGTGTGCTCCTCTTTGATAATTGAGCAATGAAATGCAAGATACCAGATGGACTTTATCCCGAAAATCTCCGCAATATGTTCATGAAGAGATTCCAAGTTTCAGAATTTACACGCAGAAACTGTAGGGACCTACAAATCTCAAAAGCCAAATGAACCGATATCTCATTTTAAGTCAGAGTAAAGATACTATCTGTTGAACTTAAAAGGTTCAAATACGACCACTTAGAAGAGCATAGTAATGAACATTTTCCCATATCTTTTCTTCATTCATTTTCGTTCGTCCGTATAGAATAATTTTTTAAGAAGATGAGAAGTATAAACGAAAAATATATGAAGAAAGTCAGACCCACACTTAGCGCATAACGTTAAGTAGCTGCACATTCTGAAAACGAACCGCATTTGTGGTAATGAACTTACTCTCCCACCCTCTTTCAATATAACTAAGACATTCGATAACTTTCACTCTCCATCTAGCCAGGAAACCCCCGGTAGGTAGGAATTTCAACCAATGCGCGTTTTTTCGCCAGGCACCGAAACTTCGTTAGCTTTTTCATAATTTCAGTACTGAGACTTTCTTAAGACGTTCTTAGCAAAGGTATCAAGTTTGTGTGATATTATTACAGTGGGACGCAGAAAGACAGGCATTACACACAAATGTTACTCAGATACAAACGTTACTACAGAAGATCTACGCAGACGTAAGCAAAACAGGCGTTTGTTTGTACGAAAATTGGGATTGTAAATATATGTGAAATTTTAAATTGTCTTAGGCCACAATGATGTAGTACTGAATTTTCCTGCTGGTAAGAAAGTTGAATACTACTTTCTTTTAAACGACCTTCCTATGAAAAATGTGTAGGCGTACCAAACATGTTTTGCCCTAATATCAAACCAGATTTGAAAAACTTGGCGGCCGTGGCTATGTCTATTGCTTATAAAAATTACGTAATCTCTTAATATGGATATTTAGCTCATTAAGGAGATTCTTGCACATAATTAATGCGCTTGCCTCAGCGATCCAAAACAAAGCTGAGTCCTATAGTATTTCATACCGCGTGAGCTGCAAGTCTTCAAAATCAGCGATGTCGAGGAGTGCGCGACAGCTTAGCCTTCTGCTATGGAAGAACTTCATACTGCAGGTAGTATTTTGCTTACACTGTTATTATTGTCGAATACTTAAGCAAAAGAACGTTGTTTATATACATACACTTCGATAGTCCCAAGGGATCATTGAAGCGGGAATATCCAAAAATGATTTCCTTCAAACTACAAGAGCTTCGTATCTCTTCGCTCTTTTTGCACCTGCTTTCTTGCACAACGATCGTCAGAGTTGTTTCATTCATCTTCTAATTTTGTCAATTGGCTACCGTGCTTTGATGCAAAACCTGTTGTCATGAAATAAAAGAAATGCCAATCGAGATTGTTGCGGTTGCAGTCCGGCATTACTCACCAAATATGCACAGAATCTTTTGAATGAAATGAGAGTCTTTTGGAGAAAGAAGATAATCTACTGCTGGTGTATGCAGTCAGGAGTTATCGAACTGGGAAAACACGGATGTGGGGTGCTAAGACGGCAATAATCCTGTCTAGTTGGAATCATGATGTCATAGAGGCAAGTTAAATTATCCTCGTTCCAATACGTCCACAGAAACCCTCCTTCTAAAGAAACACCGACCATCCCTTAGTAAGTTTTGTTCAATTTTGAGAGTTGCATTGCATACAATTTATTCCTGCTCGAGCTGTTGCTACCTGTTTATTGCCGTTTTTCAGCTCAAAGACGTCCTCGAGTGTAGCTGTGCGCCTCTGTTGTCTACTAAGTGCGAGTTCGTTTGAATGCTAGGGGCTTACTTTCTGTATGATTACGTAAGCAGATATCACTTTCATTTGATGATGTTTTATTTCTTGATACTTGACCAGACTGTACATATTTTTTATAAGAAAAACGTCCATAGAAAGTGAGGCCCAAAAGACGAAATTATTAAGAAAATGTTAAGAAGATTGCAAGGCTCGAGTTTCAAAGCTCATTTTGTTATGTGCCAGAAATAAATATTAGCTCATTCATTGCAAGGTCCTTTTCAGAGATCGAAATGCTTCTTTGATAATCTTGCATAACAATCGTCAAACTTTTATAATAAATAATAGTAGCCAATTTAGCTAATTTGCTCCTGTAAAAGTCAAGAAAATCTTAAGAAAATTTCAGCCTGAATTTCCGGAAAAGTTAAGAAAGTCGAGGCTCTAGCAAAAATGTGGTATTCCTATTAAAAAAACATGCGAGGATTTACGAGTGCGTAGATATCTTGAATCTATCCTATTCGCTATTTTCATTCATGATCAAGAACAGCACTACCACTATAGCGCAATGAAATCGCCTGGTGCAATTTTGTAAGGGATGCTTATTACCTTCTATACTCAAGGAAGCTCAAGGACATTACAGGTTGTTTTATAAGGACCCACTTTATAAGGAAGCTACATGTAGAATGCATAAATATTTAAAGAACTTATACTACTAGAGGAAAATTCCCCAAGGAACTTTTCAATTAAAAAATTTTAGTAACAGCAAGCAATTAGGAATAAGGGACCGGTTCCATTCATTTGCAGCCAAAATCCGCATAGATTGTTTGCTATGCTTGTGTCAAAGTACTTCATTAAATAGGCTTTATGCATTTAAATTTTGACATTATGCCTTAGCATTTATAAAACTTATTTCCTACATTCTTTATGTGTTTGATCTTATGTAACAGCCAAAATTAAAAGCAAAATTCAGATTTTCAGTGTTTTACATGTGTCTGTACCACATTTATGGCACTAAATGTGCAGTGAAAGTTAAGGAACTATTAGGGAACTTTTAGTATTACAATTTAATGTGCGTGTAATTGTAAATATTTGAACTCTCGATCTATGACCTAGCAGTGATGTTTTATTGCCTGGTACTACGCGATTATTACAATGGTTATGTGTACATCACTCTGATATAAAAAGGTAAAGGCGAGTCCCATGTACGATTCCGCACGTTGGGGGAGTGTCCGATAGAGGGACACTTATCCTGAGCCGCCTGCATAGTGAGGTAGGGTGGCCAGTTCCTTTCCACGTCGCCTTAAAACTTCCCCAGTGTTGCCACCAGGTACCTATTTGCTGCTGGGCGGACAGTGGGCGAACATCCCAACTATGATCCGAGGTTTCAGCTCGAACCATCGATGTTTTGCTCTGCAGTCAAGCGCTCTAACCACTTGGCCACTCGCCCATCACTCTGATATACCAGTCCTAAAATGCCCACTGAATTTGACCGTCCACTGTAAACGCTTGATTGAACTTAGGCTTGCAACAATAGATGTAAAGGGTAATTTCGCTGCCTATTGAAAAGTAGATTCGGTTTTCTGTGTGGTGTATGAGAGGAGATGAATGGAAAGTCTTTCGTTTAGTAGGCGTTTGATTTCTGATTGTTTTGAGCCATAGTACAGGTATGCTGATTCTTTTTTGGATGTAGATAAATATTGATAAGAAATAAATTTTTATTTAAGTTCTTTCTGGGTCAGCAGTTAAATAAAACAGTACGGTTGAAAAATCCAAGAAGTGAATATGGATTAATATTGGAGATATTTCATGAAATATCGAATATAGTTAAGTGAAGATGCAGGGTGAATCTGACGTTAAGCGTGCTCCGAAGGTTCTTCGTCAGCAATACTTTCTGCGCCACAAATTTAAATTGCGCATTTTCATCTGCGCTAAAAAGTTTCTGGATTAGGACACAAAAGGTTTGCAATATAATAAGAAGGAAGGGAAAATTAATGATTTAGTTTAAAAAATGCAACTTGAACTTTCCACCAAAAGATTTCCGACATGACGCTCTGCCCTGAAGATTTTCCGGAATGCAATAGATGCCTAAAGTAGTAGCTACTTATTATTTTTAATGGTACTTCGAAGCTAGCTTCAAACTCGACTTCAAAGATCAGAAATTCTGCAAGGACCCATTTCTTTCGTTATAATATTGAAATATGTCTGAGAAGTGTTTTCATCTGAAACTTATCTTTCAAAGCTTATTCTGAAAATAGTTCAGTGGTTGCAACAATTGATACTTGGAAGATTCCAGCTGGCATAAGTGATGATAGTTATAGCACGATTAAAATGTTTGAGCTATGATATCAGAAAGAGAGATAGTTCTGGAAGGAGATTTTAATACAAAATGTAAAAATGCTGACCATTTACTGCCCTATGGAATGATGTGTGACAGTACTGGTAGTGTGCATTATCAGGTAGTGCCTAAAATCAGTGGCTCTGGAAACGGTAAGTAGTGTTGTAAGAGTTAGTGGGTACTGCTTTCACCAAATTTCTTGCAAAATGAACGAGAGCGGAAGTGTACTACAATATATGAGCGTGCCTTTCAGGGAATGGGTAAAATTAGTGACCTTGTAGGTCTCCCTTAATTTTATCCTGCTCTCGGTTGCTTGATGAAAATTATCTTAAATAATATAACAGTACACAGCATGCTTTTGGGTAGTTTTCATCAATTGTCAAGCCCGATGTACAGTGTTTCTTCTTGGCTATGTGTCTTGCGTACGATCTTCCAAAGGATGTGCATATGAAATTCTAATAAAATTGGTTTTGGGAAGAGTTAAACTGCATTACATGAAATATAATGCAACCTTCTAGTCAACATATCTCTGGTTTAGAACGATACGCGTTGGTTATCAAATGGAATCTAATTTCCGAAATTAGTTGCAAAATAGAACCCCGTTTCAAAGGGGCCTTATAAGAGTTTGACAAATGCGTTAAGTTGCTCGAAAGAAGTAAATTGTTTGGCCCTTCCCTAACAAGATGCTACGACTTACAACTACCATTTTTCATATGCTTCTTCATGGCAATTGGCATTATGAAATATTAATGCGTGTATTGGTTGTCACTGGCGACAGCAAAATTCGTGTTGTGAGTAAATCTGGTATAGCATAGCTTTGTTTTCCTAAGCGTTGGCAGTGTTGAGTCATGCCGATGTTCAAAGCTACTTGCTAGCATATGTGCCGCTGTATGTTAGTGATAATAATGTCAGGCTTCAGTAGCAACATATAGATTGGTGGCCTTCTTTACAGTCCCCTGTCCAGTACACATTTCCTGTTGTGATAATATTCTATTACATTACGTCCTATATTACAACGTTCTTAGATGTTTCATGATTTCAGTGCTAAAGCCTCTTAAGACATTCTTAGCAAGAATGCTTGAGCTTGTGTAATTCTACCGTATTAGACAGACAGACACTACACAAACCACGACACTGTATTACATAAATGAAGACAAGAAATCTATGAAAATTAAATAAACAAAATGATGGATTTGCTTGAAAATTTGAATTTTTAAATATATAACACCTTATCAACTCTTTCGGGTTCTAATTATCCAGTACTGAACTTTCTTGCCTCCTCGACCAGTCGGAGTTAAGTTAAGGATTTTTGGACGAAAACAGCTGAGCTAAATGTGGCAGAAATTCCTTAAATTTGGTTATAAGTATAACCATACATAAACTGTTCAGGATGTCATAAGTGTATTGCTAATAGATTACATTAACAGTAAAAGAAAAATTATATGTAAATTTACATAAATATGTTATTGAGGAAGCGCAATCTTTCCCCACGTTTTCAAACTGAGAAACACGACACTTATTCGATTAGACACGTCGATCGAGTTATTTTGCCTGACAAGTACGCATGGTTGTCTGTGAGACACGCCCAAGCCTGTGGGTACGTTAAGTTATTCCCTGGATATGAAATGATATAGATGCTATAATCTGGCAATCGACCTTATATCTATAAGCCATCTATGACCGAATATCTTCCTGCGCTTTCTGCCTTATATTATATTCTTGAAATCAATCAAAATTATATTGTAAACTCAATAGATTCCTTGTTCCTTTTTTAAGAAATTCATCTCATTTTAGATTCGAAGGCCAATTGGAACAACCTTCGAACTACTCCTTCCAGTTGCTATGACAGCCCTTCTAATAATTGCAAGGTAAGCATGCATTCCCGTGTTCTCTCATGTCTTTCTTATCTTAGGAGACGCGCTCTGATCTTGTTATTGATTCAAACAATATGTTCAAATATGGGCACTCATTTTCTGTCCCGCTCAATGCCACCCAATTTCCTGCAACTCCATGTCATGACTCTTGTTCTAGTGCATTGGTTAGGTTGCAATTGTCATAAGTACTTTTGGGCTCATCCAGAAAGTAAGTACGCCTAAAATCACAACGTTTTTACTAACTCATCTACTCTTTACACTTGAGTACGCTTTTGACTTAACCCATTCAGGTTTAGCTTTGGGTGGGGCCATTTCGGAAAGAAATTTGTGGGGGAGGGGAAATTTTTCATAGCTACCCGTTTCTAAAACTTTTGGAGTATTGTGTTGAGTGCTCAATTAATTTCTTATTCATTTTCTTGTCTAATTCATGTGGTATCTCTCTGAGCACAAATTTATGCAATACAAAGTGTTACAGCTTGGGGGCTATTGCCCATCTGGTCCCCTCTTGGATCTGCACTTGCTAACCCCTCCTGTGCTAGCGTATGAAATATTCATTTGATTGTGAAATATGCTACCCATTTCTAGCAAGAGATTTTCACAAAATGAGCAAAACATGCATTGCATATAAATTCTCATTTTGTCTGAAGCAATTTGCTGCAATTTTTTCATTGTATATCATTTTTTCCGCTTTGTCTTTGAACTTGCCAGATGAGTAGGCCTGTTAATAAAGCACGCTATAGCACATACGCTTTGACCGTTACGAACCTACTCACTCTCTACACGTGAGTGCACTTTTGACTTTACCTAACCACCCACCGAATCTGAAAGCAATGGTGTGGCCCTAAAAATTATGCTGTGCCACGTACAATTATATGGATTATACCCAGGCCACAATTAGTGCTTCATTCAAAACTGTGGAAATATAGACATAACCGAGGTTGTGGAAGAATTGGGTTCAATTAATGTGAAGATATGCAAAGCCATAGGAAAGAGCTGGTCCATAATATCAAGCTAGGAATTTCCCAAACCAGCATATACTCATTGGAAAGGAGACTGGATCCCCCAAGAACTCTCTTCATTTTACGTAGGGGGGTGGGAGGGGTAAGACCTCGCCTTCACGACACCTCTGCCTCACAACGTTTTGGACAGACCCTATTAAAGGTTATATGAATTAGAACGGAACAAATTGAGTTCTTTGATTTACTTTAATCTTTATTCAACATTAAAACAACCATGCATGTGAAGGATTTAAAGAAGCTTGACTATAAATATTCCTTCATGGTTTTCCTTTCATCAACTTTGTTGAACTTTGCCTGAATTTGATCTAACAACTTTGACCCTACTGATGGCATTGCCAGTCATGATATTTGAACTGAACTTGATGTTTTTTCTAGAATTGGACTAAAAAGCTCAGAATCAACGAAATGCTTCTGTATGTTTATCATTCATGTTTGCTTTTCAATCATTATAAACTCAAATGCCTCGATTAAACTGATCTAAATATTTCTGTGGTATATCGCATATGCGAGAAATATTGCATCGATTATGAAAGAGTCACTTATCGGAATTTATCAAACATAATATGACAAAGGATAATGACGGTGATTTTTTTATATTGGGAATTTATACAAGTACTAGGTACATCTATGTACAAAATACCAGTTGTACATCTTTGAGTATTTAAAACCACTTAGCCTTTCTCATTCCTATGTAGTTGGTGGCTTTGCCTTAGGCTTCCGGCCTCTTTCTCAACAAAACATAGAGTATTAGATAAAGTCGCATAAATTTAGGGCGATTCTATTGGCTTTCCATTATGTCTATAAAAGTAAACTTCACATAAAGCTTGTATAGTTACTTCGTGCTGGCAGATAAGAAAAATCATTTCTGAGACTACGCTCTATCAATGGTAGACTATGCATCTTAGTGAGCAATGATCTCACTTGAAGGCTTGTGGAAACGGAGCCTTTTCAGTGTATGCGCCTAATCTCTGGATCTCAATTCCCACAGAAGTTAGGACTTTAGAAACTGTCTTTCTTTTCAAAAGGGGTCTTAAAACATATTATTTCAAATTTGCTCCTATTACTTCATAAAATATTTTATATACTTTTGAGTACACGGAACGTTACGCATTAGATGTTGCAAAGCGCCATAGATAAATAAACTATTTGGCTTTGCGCTATAAAAGTTGCTTCTGTTTATGTATCATAAATTTATTCTTGTCTCTCCTTTGCAAGAATGAATCATCAAATAATTCTCTCCGATAGTATTGAATCCAAACATAATGAAAAAGTTTATTATATGATAAAAATTGGAAGGGAGAGCAGAATCAATGTAATATTTATATATAGTAGTTGTAACTTGTTAATAGTTAGTTGTGTTTTATTAATTTTCCTATGAACTATGCTAACCATATACTGCATATAAATTAATTATTACTAATATTAATTTGGTTTTATTACTTCATTACTATTATTTGTAAGTATTATTACTTTCTTATTACTATGGAGTTTCAAAACAGACAACTATTAAATCCATTGGGCACTTGAATATCGCAATATATCAACCCTTATCCTTAGATCGACATGTAAGCTATATTAACTGCTCACATCTTAGTGTGAATTTTAAAATTTTCTTTGCAGCAACCTTTGATCCTAAAGTGTCTCCAGATTTTGTTGCAAGTTTTAGGCCCCCATCCAAGCCGGTCGGGAATATGACTTATTTGGCGTATTACCCATCGAAACAATGGAGTAAGTACGATCCATTGAATACGTAGAAATATCTCTCTTCTCAGAGGACGATGCAACAGAAACATAGACTGTGGGATACACTGCACATGAGCTCTTCTTAATCTCAAATTGAAAATATTGTGCATGTTTATCTCCTTAATTTTTTTCCTTTCATGACTGCTATGCATATACTTTCTTTATCTATAAATTCACTCATGAAAAGATTATGAGAGAGAAAGAGAGGGCAGAGGCATGGGAATCCTTAGGAATTACTCTATCTTCAACCTATAACGGTTACACCAATAGCACTTTTTCTAAGCAAGATTAACTTCATTAGAAATGATTGCTTATGTGTAGCAAAGTATAGATATTCCTTCCGCAAGATGCCTCGGCACGCCCTCTCCATGTTTGCACATCTATATTTTCACCTTTAAGTAATTCATAAGCTAGCAATACCTTTTTTGAGTGTATATTTGCGAGAAGGCTCTTGTTCCATAAAGATGTATGTCTCATTTTTCTGACTGTATCCCTAGGAAATTTCATAATTAACTAATGTGAATGGATTCTGTTTGACTTCGTCGTGACGATTTTGAAGGTTATGCACTTATTGCTACTTCAGTTTCTTCATATACTGTTGCAAATTCCTTCATTATGGATGACTATTTTTCTCAAATGAAAATTTACTATTGTAATTTCAGCTAGAGATATAGTAACCAATGCATCAAAGCTAATCGGGCTTAAAGTTGAACCCACCGACAAAGACTTAGTTGGGAAGCTATTCACATCGGAATCTCATGCAGCAAGCGAAGCATCGGAATTTTTCAGCAAATATTTTGGAGGTAAGTATTTTAAAGGTGCATGGTACGAGAATTTCGTTGTAAAGCATATACATTGCATACCGAATTTCTCCTGATAGAAGCTAGTCTCAAATAAAATGCCACCCTCTAATAAACGCCGCATTTTACGCATGAGCTCTGAAATACAGGATTCTCTCTAGCAAACGCCTCACTTGTAGTATGCAACGCAAAAGGTGTCTTTAAGATTTATTAAGTGCAGCAGCATTTATTAGATGAAATAAGGTACCTATGATGTGACTTGGTATTTCTCGACGTACGAAACCTTGGTGTATCAACGAAAAAGTCCCCTGAAAGATCAATGCAAATTCCTGAATTGTCTCTTGAGAATTTTGACTGGGAATAACTCTAATTATATACCCAGTTGTGAATCGAATGCACCAAACACGAAAAGCGGTCCCAAATGGTATGGTGTTGCAATATCCAACTGGTGCCATGAAGACTGAAATATCGTTACTAGTGATAGATTTCAAACACTCCGTATAAACAGCACTCATCTTAGTTTCATTTGCAGCATTTTGTGGACAATCAAATCGGCTTCGGTTCTGGGGAGTCTGATATTTATGTATTCGACTGATATTCAACTACTGTTGTTTTTCAGTGCATAGCCAAATTCTGATTGTATTACCAAATCGTAAAATATTACATCGTCACTCAAAATTTAGGTTTCAAGCAAATATAGATAGTGTTTAGTGGCCCTTACCCTCAAATATTTTTATACCTCTCTTGCACAAAATCATGATCAGTATTGTAGAACCCCTTTTCGTTTTCTTGCATATTAATGTGCTATATTAGATGTTATACTTGTCCTTCATTTTTTGCGATTTTGTAGCCGTTATCTTTGAGCACAATGGAGACATGATGCCTAAATTTATAAACTATAAAATTCGATTGAGTCATCAACTACAATCCCAAAGCGCAAATTCAAAGCGAGGAACATGGAGAACAAGTCACTCGTATCCGTTTTTCAAAGCAGTTTTTCCCAGAAAATTGGGGGATCCGTAAGTATAGTTACATCATTGATCATCATACATCACCATCATCATCATCAACAGTAGATAAATTGAATAAATCTATATAATAATAATAATATATATATTAATATATATATATATATATATATATATATATATATATATATATATATATATATATATATATATATAAGAACAAAAAGAGAAAGATGAATATCTATATTTATTTAAACCGTCCTGCGGAGAGTATTTTTGGGACACAGGGCATGGAAAACGGGGCCTCTGATGACGTATTAGACCCCGTTTACACTGGAACGGACCCAAACGGATCCATACCTGTATGGGTAGAGATAGGCTTTCCGTTTACACTGGAACTACTGGATCCATACCGATATGGATCCGCTATCCGTACAAGTTTGGGATCGCTTTCCAAAGTGTGCCAAATTGGATCGGTTCCACTTGAGGTCTAGTGTAAACGACTGACACGGATCCAAACTGGAACGGATCAGATACGAGAAAATAAAATTCCTCGTCTTGAGGCCGATTGAATTTGATAATTGGGTGACAGATAAGTGCAACCGTTCCAGTACAGTTTCCTGTGCAAACGGGTACTGGTTTGGATCCAATCCAGTGTAAACGCTAACAAAAATTTGGTACGGATCCCAAATGGTTCCATACCTGTTTGAATCCTTGCTAGTGTAAACGGGGTCTTAATGAAATTAATAGTGAAACGTAGAATTCAGTGGAAAAATAATGTGAATGTATTTAACGATATAATTCATAACTTCTGATAACATTAACTATTGAAGTTGCATGATGCTTGTAACATAATTTTGTCATCATCACAAGTGGACTTTTCACTTCCGTTAATATTTGGTATGTTATTTTCAGGGATTATTCCAAGAGATTTCTGCCATTACAATATGCCATTGACACAGCTATACTAAGACTTCAAACTGGTGATGTCAATGCAACAGCAGCAAATGCTGTCAACGTAAGAAGTTTCTCGATTTTAGCCCTATTCTCTTTAAATGCCTGTATTATTTGAGTGAGTGAGTGAGCGAGTGAGTGAGCGAGTGAGTGAGCGAGTGAGTGAGCGAGTGAGTAAGCGAGTGAGTGAGTGTGCAAGTTAGTGAGTGAGTGAATGAGTGAGTGTTTGAGTGAGTGATTGAGTGAGTGTTTGAGTGAGTGAGTGAGTGAGTGAGTGAGTGAGTGAGTCAGTCAGTCAGTCAGTCAGTCAGTCAGTCTGTTAGTGAGTTAGTGAGTGAGCGAGTTAAAAGTTAGGGAAGGAATGTGTTTGTGTGTTGTTCGCATGTTTATCTGTATTTATCTGTTAATGCGGTTGCGTGTGTGATCTTTGTCTATGTATATTTGTATATGTGTTGTATATTCTCTTAATGATGAACTGGCAGTACTTTGGTTCTGTTATGAAATTTGAATTCACTAATGCCAATTGAAAGCTGGAGAAACCTATTGCAATGAATTTTTTGTTGTTGTTTTTCCTTAGCAATTTCCCTTTCCATCGTATTATATGGACCCGTTTATTGGTGCAGTGCGTGGATTGATGCCCTTTCTTTTTACATTGGCATTTATCTACACAGCCATCTCAGTGATCAAGGTACGTGTCATTGTACCGGTTACCTTACCTTATCTGTTCACCAGTTCATGTATTCATGCCTACATTCTCACGCACTAGTTTCGAATCGATACTGATATCAACAATATTTCAGTTAAATGTAAATGGCAGAGTAATGGTTATGTTTTGTACTAATAAGAGAAATGTGAAGCATTGTCATAAGTTAAAAACATGATATTAATAATAGTAAGAAAGACAATAAGGATGTTTTTGGTGCTTTATTAGATATATTTTCAGTTATATCAGCATAAACCTCATTAAATAAAGTAGCGTGTAGCGGATCACATTAGCGCTATTGATAGTAATAAATACTTTGGCAACATAGAAAATTTTTAGGTATCAATTTGGCGCAGTTATCTATATTTGTTTGTGCGTCATTTACTTACAAGGAAATTGTCGCCGAGAAGCAATTTCGTCTGAAAGAATCAATGAAAATGATGGGCTTAGCTAATTGGATTCATTGGTTAGCTTGGTTCTTGAAGAATTTTCTCTTCTTCCTCATCTCCGTAATCTTGTTGACCATCTTAGTAAAGGTTAGCTGCATTTTTTGCCTATTTTACTAGAGTTTATCTTTCATATTAAATGCTATATGTGAAACTAGGGCATTTCCTAACTTTCAATACAATGCTATGTAATTTTGTCTTTGTATACTATAGTTCGGTTGTGATAGAATGTATATATCTTTTTAGATACTGTAAATAGGAATACATATCTTCATAGAGATAAGTTATTGTAGTATATATAAATATATATATAAAAATATATATATAAATATATATATATATATATATATATATATATATATACATATCTTTCCAAAGTTTCTCAAAATTATTATATGAGAAATGATGCAAAAATACAACAAGTGATTCCAATCTCCAAAACATGTTTCGAATTATTCCATCTTCAGTTCAGATGGATTTAATGTAATACATAACATGTTTTGCAAATTGAAATCACTTGTTGTACATTCTCGCATCATATATATATAGTTATATCTATATTAAACTATATGTACATTAAACCTTAGGGATCAGCAGCCACGGGGTATAAATAAGTTTTTGGCGGTGTTTTTGCTGTTATTTATAATGAAAGAGGCTCCATAGAGCCCCAACCTGTACTGAATAGCAACCTTCCATAGAAGAAAAAATACAAAATTACTTATGCAATGGATGACAATTTTCAGTTATCAATCAAGAACCGAAATTTCTGCATTGAAAGAATTGACTATGTACGAGCCAGTGTTACAACTGTCAGAGATCTTATCTATGCATGTTCTAGGCTACTTTTTCAAGTTTTCAACTTTTTCAAGTCTTCTCTGTGATAGGACACTTTTAGCAATATAGGGTTTAGGTTTCTTAATAGTTTTGCTTATGTTAAAATTGAGTGTACCTTGAATAAAAGCTAGCACCAACTTGGTTACATAACTTGTCCATTTATGTTTCCAGGTGGCAAGAATCTTCGAATACACTCATTGGAGTATCATCTTCCTATTCCTGATCTGTTACAGTATTTCAATAATATCCTTCTGCTTCCTTGTCAGGTATCCTGCTTTGTTTTTATCATGACAAAAGCTATAACGATATTTATACAGAATATCTCCAGATGCTCTTTTTCGTTAGAATGCTTTTCAACCAGTTTGTTTGAATGAATATGAATAAAAATTAAAGTAGTTGCTGGCCATATGTTGTCATTGTAACATAGTATTGTCACTTCAGAGATGAAGCGTAGACACATGATAATTTGCAAAGACATACCAATAATAATGATTGTGTACACTATGCCGTTTTGATTCGAAAACCGTACGGAACGATGCCATTTTGGCCTTCCGTTTGCACTGAAACGTTTTCCTAACCGGTATCAAATGAAAACGATTTTGAAAGAGGTATAAGTCGTTTCAGTGTAAACGCTCCGAAACGGAACAGCTTCATGCCGGATTGGAAGTGAGGCCGATTGCTTCAGGAGCCTAATCAGCCTAATCAAGCAATCGGCCTCACGTCAAATCCGGCATGAGACCTGTCTGTTTTCGAGCATTTACACTGAAACGACGTATACCGTTTTAAAAATCGTTTTCATTTGATACCGGTTAGGAAAACGTTTCAGTATAAACGGAAGGCCAAAATGGAGTCATTTCATACTGTTTTTTGAGTTGGAACCTCACTATGATAGTCTTTCAAAGCAGCGGATGGCCTAGGTGGCAGAAAGGCAAGTTAGAGTAATAATGTCCACAACTCTTATTGTAAGTCAACTGCAGTTGACAGTCGGAGGGTAAAGAATAGCCAACCATTGCGATGGAGTTCCCAAGGGCAATTTTCTTCTGTTACTTGTTTACTTAAGTACTTACTTATTTACCCACTTATTTACTTATTTATTTAAATAATAAGCACATTACAATATCCAACGAGACACGAATAATATGTTTAACTTTTTCATTCATAGTGTGTTCTTTTCGCATGCTGTACGGTCGATGCTGTTTGGTGCAGTGCTTTGGTTCGGCATATATTCGCCCTATTCTGTGATTGCTGACCCTCAAGTTTATGATGTCATGAGTGTGTAAGTGACAATACAAGTTGGTCTTTGTATGTGCCATTTCTATGTTCACCATTGAATCTGACTGGGTGGGGCAATCTGGATTTTGGATATGCAATAGTATACGGAGGGTGACTATGACTTATTCATGGACATGTTAGGACGAGAGTGTTCCTTAAGCATTAATAAATATGAAACTGGGATTTACCAGTCACAAAACAAGAGCACCGAAATTATATGAAGTAATATAGAAGGAAATTGAAAGACCTCTAATGTAATGAATTTAATCAAACTTACTATGACAACAGTTGCTATAACAATGAGGCCCATTTATGTAGCGCATAAAAATTAGAAAAATTGTTATGAAATAGAAGTGCAAGAAATAACAGAGAGATACCTCCCATGTCTGTGTATTGTAGGCTGTTTTCCAACGATATCTGCCACCTTAAACTATTGAAGTTGATACATATGTTATATAGATATTCAAAAAGTCTCAAATTTAAATTTGATGGAAAAATGCCTCATACGATGTCTATATCACTCTTCTACATTTTTATATGATTTTCAAATCTATTTCTATTTATCTGTCGTACCGGGGTTGTCCAAAATTGTATATGGCACAAAACCAATCTTTTGGACGATTTTGTGCTAATATTAAACCAAAATATCGGCTTTATGGTAATGTTATTGATGTCTTCTAACATTTCAACGTCTTGTGGCTAAACAAACCAAATCTGAGCTAATTTGCAGTTACAGTTAAGGCCTTACAGCTAAATATATCGACACGTGTATGGTAAGGAAAAACTTTGATCCGCGAGCAATCTGGTCCGTAGAACATGCAGATGGAAGTAAACTAAAATTTGCTAACATCATTTTCTGAAGACTTTAGACATATACCTAAACTACTACTGCTCCTTTTGAGATGCACGTTTTTATAAGAAAATGGATAATAAGAAAGTAGTGCTCGACTGCTCAGAAAGTTAAGAAAGTATAGAAGTGGATTTGTTGAAACCTTAGAAAATTGGCTAGTCATATAACTCATAATAAGAACGTTTCAGTACTGCTCGAAAAAATATTGAAAAACGCTTATAGCAAAATGTTTAATCAGGAGCGTTTGATTGAGATTTGATGGTTAATAATAACTTCCGTTTCTACAGAGGCTCCGATTTTCAATAGGGTTTTGTTCCTGTAAGTATTGTTTTCTTAATAAGCTAGAGATTGATTTTTCATCATGAAAAAAGAAGTGTTTCTTGACAGAGCGGAAAAAGCAGCTTCATGCCTTCTTCCAAATACCTGCCTTGGCATTGGAGTGCAGATTATTGCAAGTTTTGAGGATTTGCAAGTTGGTGTTCAGTGGAGCAGTATTTCCGACCCCCCGAGTATTGATGAGAATTTTTCGCTTGGTTCAACAATGATGATGATGCTTGTGCAGTCTCTAATTTGCGGGATCTTAACTTGGTAGGTATCTACAAATTTTGTACCTTCTTGAATTTGCTGTTTCATCTTTGAAGTGGTAGTTAGCATTTCAGCTCTTAGTTTGTAAATAATTCGCTTATCCCTAATAGAGGGATAAATATTCATGAGGGAACTTGTATTCGGTAGAAATCCTGTTTCGTTTACTTTGACGCACAATGCTCAGTATGTATGAAAATCTCTCTATGCAAGAGAGTTGTGTATTTCGCCTTTAGGTCATTTTGTTTTTTCTAAAGAGTAAATAATACATATGCACGTCCTTGTGATTTATTTTGATCAGTGCGAGGCTACATCACGTGGAAATAGTATAAAGCTGGATATTGGACATGCAACAGAATGAGCCTTTACTACACCACTGATGTTCGTTATTCATTCATATATTTAAGGCCGCAGGCTTGATATGGAACATGATTCTCCCTGCGGTATCACCCTTCGAATTGTATCGATGTATGCACAATAGTATGAGAATAGGAAAATAGAACATTGTGAATATTCTTCAATGGAACAAGGGTGGTGTGGGAAAGTGAAATATTCCGAAAATTTGAGTTCAAAGCACGGTGATTTAGAAAAGCTACAATACTTTGCTCTGTGAGTGAGTGAATGAGTGAGTGAGTGAGTGTGTGTGTGTGTGTGTGTGTGTTTGTTTGTGTTTGTTTGTGTTTGTTTGTGTTTGTTTGTGTTTGTTTGTTTGTGTGTGTGTGTGTGTGTGTGTGTGTGTGTGTGTGTGTGTGTGTGTGTGTGTGTGTGTGTGTGTGTGTGTGTGTGTGTGTGTGTGTGTGTGTGTGTGTGTGGATGGGTGCTTAATGTGTGGGTACCTTAGAGCGTTAAGAAATCAGCCAAGCTAGATGGTAAATCTCTGTACATCTGTATAAATACATGCATTAGGGAAACCACGACGCCTTCAAATGGGTCTGAACGAGCTAAAGACTGGGTGCACAAAAATCTTTGTGACATATTGGTTATCAATATTGCTTGAAACCACAATAGCGAAGAGGTCTGCTAGAGGTATCTTCCGGATTTTACGAATCCCTGTTACTTATAGTCGTCTTTAACCAGCATATGATAGTAACTGTGTTAATATTCCTACCTATTAATCGGACACCAGCTCCTTTCATCTGTTTGGTATCTTTTAGGTATATCGAGGCAGTCTTCCCAGGACAGTTTGGTGTGCCAAAGCCATTTTATTTCCCTTTTACATCATCCTATTGGTGCGGAACAACTCAACAAGAGAAAATCACAAATAATGTAAGGATCGATTTCTCATTTTAATTTGTAGACAGTAATGATCGTAGCGTAGAACAATCATGCAGGCGGTGCATTGAATTTTTCATAGCTTTTTGTATCATTCGGACTATGGGTGGAAATATTTGACTATGAGTATATATATTCACCTACGGGCGTATATAATTACCCATTAACACACATATAAGTGTGAACTGGCAAGTAAATTAGAAGAAAATGCATGATAAATACCATTGACTCTATTTAATAATTTTCAACAGGTTTCTGCCGTTCAGGAGGGTACTGAACAAAATGAAGATGTTGAGGAGGAGTCTGATGACTTGGCTGTCGGTGTGTCAATTAATTCACTGGGAAAGGTCTTTTCTGTGAGTTTTCTATACTTGTTAGTTTGGGAGTACATATTGTATTATTGTGTTTTGTCATAATGATACTGTTGTATCCCGGAAGGGCCTGGACCCTAGGACATTGTATGGAAAAATTGTTGAATTGCTATATATATGATTTTTCACGAGTGATTCAGTATGTTCAACAAGAAATGTGAAAGTCAGTCGCTGTTCTTGCTCTCTGTCTTTTCTATCTGACCAACATGAAATATAATAGATAAATCCTAGCAAACAATCCCACTTCTCTATAGTTTCTGCCTATGTTTTTTGAGACTTTATTGTGTAGTCTATCATAGAAAGGAGTTCTCTGTGTTAGTTGCTTTACGAAGTTTGTTCTATGTAATATATGCGTTGGTCGGTCCATTAAAAGAGGGATTTTTATTTTGAGAGAAATTCAAATCAAAAGCTGTTTAATATGATGTGTGCTGATATTTCTCTGGTAGTGTCTACAGAAATATCCTTTTTATGGCCGTAAGCAACCGGCAGGCCATATGTTTATTTGTCACTTTTTATAATACTTTATTATAGAGTGCAACTGGAAAGAAAATAGCAGTCGACGGGCTTAGTCTAAAGATGTATAAAGGCCAGATAACTGCTTTGTTAGGTCACAATGGCGCCGGTGAGTGCTTTAATGTTTGGATCTGTATGCAAATATCCTTCTAAGGAAGCTTGACTTCATACCTTTTTATGTTTAAACTGATGGCAGATTCGCTATTAGCTCGCTTGTTTTCATGGTCAACCTTTTTTCTTGGGTGTTTCTGGGGGTGAATCTGCAAATCCAAGAGCTTCGTGCTGCCAAAATGACTTTAAAGCGTCTTACCGCCTGTGTCGCACGAGGCGGATATTATGAACAACATGTGACAGAAAGAGAGAAAGAACCTGACAGAACGAACGAGGATGAGGACGATGATCATCAGTCAAGAATGTTCGTTGTCTCTGTAATGATACTCCGAGTTCCTACGAATCACACGCCAAAAAGAACGACACAAGTCTTTCTCTATGAACGTCTTAATTAAACACACTTTATCTATTCAATAACTGCTATCTCATTCTAGCTTCCTCCATTTTTCCACTTACTTCTCCAGCTCTCTCTCTCTCTACCACTTCTTCTACTAGCCTAATCACGTGACACATACTTATTCTAGTTCTCTTTCAACATGCCTCATTTCCTCACATCCCCTCCTGTTTCTGACGACAATCTGCTATTTTATTGTTGCCCTGGTACATCATAAAGTAGTGGATAGTTCTGGCCATTGTTATTAGGTGTATATGATTTACGTCCTTGATAGTTTAATTCATTGTGTTTTTCTTGAATAGGGAAAACAACAACAATGTCCATCCTAACTGGACTTTATCCGCCGTCATCTGGTACAGCATATGTTGGACATCAAAGCATTCTAACAGACATGGACAGAATTAGAGAAAGTCTTGGCCTTTGTCCGCAACACAACGTTCTATTCGACCGCTTGACCGTCAAAGAGCACTTGAAGTTCTTTATATCATTAAAGGTGCCTTCTTTTTCTGCTACATTCAGTGGCTACCTTAAGTCAATCAATGACCATACGGAGTCAATCTTCTATTGGAAAGTCCAGATATAAGCATCTCCATTGACAAAAGCTATTTGCAGAGCCTATGTCTATGGCCAGATTTTTAGCAAGGATGGTTTTGTCAAAGGAGAAGAGAGAGTGGTCAAAATGCTGCATTGAAGGGAGACCTCGGAGATGAGGAATAGCCAAACTTTTAAGGGAGATGGAAACAATCGATAATTTTTTTAGGGAGAAGAGAGACTTAGTCCCCTGTTCCACAGCCTGTTATAGGATGGAAGTTATATCCGTTGCTCTTTGAAAGTGTTCAAGCAATTGTCATAAAAGAAAGTGAGACTATGTCCCACTTTTGTCTCTCAAATTCAATGAAAGAAGATGATATCGGGAAGGAAGAAGCAATTTTGAAGACGCAAATACCCTGTATACCGAGGGCCTGTTGAAGAGTTTTAGTTACGCAGCTTGTAGAAGACGAAATGAAATTAACGAAGTCATAATGTTAACGGTCTTTTACTTGAATTCATCACCATTTTCTACCATATTAAAGACAAACTCCTCGCTAGCACACGAAGCTAAAAGTCTGTTTTATTCAATTAGGGTATCAAAGGATCTGAAGCAGATGAAAAAATACGCTCTATGTTGGCAGATCTACAGCTAGCAGATAAAGCTGACGACCTGTCGTCCACTCTTTCTGGTGGAATGAAAAGGAAGCTAAGGTGAGCTGTGCTTAAATGGTAAATCCCAACATTAGTCTTATTTTGATGTTTGTGATAGCAGAGCATTTATCTGTATGTGAATCCGAGCTCATGTCTCTATAGTATCACTTATTTAATGCTAGAGTTGTGAACTATGGGTGCTACCCTCGGACTTATCACTTTCAGTATTTAAGTTAAATCTTGTTATGCTACTTTCTACACAAGTCCTAAAATAATAAAATTTTGCAAGACCGCTAGAGTATTTATCAGACATTAAGGGTTTACGGGTGGACCTTGATGGAAGAATTTTCAGGACCATACACACCTATTTCCCACAAGGAACGCTATTTTTGTGTAATAAGATTTCCATGCTCTAATAATAATGATAATATATTATACAGGGTAAGTACCTAATCAGTACAAAAGTACTGTTACCAACAAGGACCTTGTCAAAATTAAATTAAAATCAAATTAGATACTGCTATTTTTGCAAGGAAACTGCGTAGATGCGGTACTCATAAATTCGTACACCACTGACTTTTATTTTGAAGATCAATATTTTTTAAATTTTGAAGACTGTTTGTGGTCAAGGCCACTGTATTTAGCTTCTGCTTCAATGTTTGCTGAACCTATTTATCCCCTAAAGTGCTGGAATCGTATTCTTTTTATGGATAGTTGGCCATGTTGATATTAGTTTATTAACAACATGATTAATTTTTGTTTGTTTTCTAAAATATTGTATAAGCTCCCTAGGATTTAGGCGGGGCTGTGCCTTGAAATGCCCTAAATGATGGGGTGAAGTATACAGAGTCGGAGCAGCTACAGCTTTGAAAAAATGGAAATTAACACTTGAGATGGAACCAGTTGTCTTTTGAAGAACTTGTAATTAACTAATGTCTGCTTCTTTAGGTTTTTTGTAAATAATTGGTGTGAATTAACTTTATTTTAAAGTCCTGCAAATACCAACTTTAAATCAAAATTTGATTTGATGATTTGACTTCGTAGCTGTAAATTTGCATGATAGTCATTGTTTATTTTAGCTGCGCTATTGCATTGATCGGTGACCCGGAAGTAGTTTTCCTTGATGAGCCTACGAGTGGAATGGACCCATCTGCAAGAAGAGCAACTTGGGATCTACTTCAAAAGCACCGTGCAGACAAGACAATTGTCCTAACAACGCATTTCATGTAAGTACACTTGTAAATGCGTGTTGCTTGTCCATAAACTGTCTCTTTCTTAATATTTTTTATAGATTTAGAGGTTCACAGTGTCTACCTTTGAAGGGTTATTTCATCATCTTGTTGAGGCAATGCATTGCATTGATTGCCTTGATAACTTCTTGAAGTTCCCTATTGAACTTTGGGAATAAGGCTTGATATTTGTAGGTAATCAGAATCAATGAGTAGCCATTGGTCTATTTTAATCCTTACAGCTCTGTACATGCATAAGAATAGTTGCGAACTTTGTGAAGAATGCAGAAATTCATGCAGATTCACGCAGATTTGTTTCGTTTCAGGGACGAGGCTGACTACCTTGGTGATCGTATTGCAATCATGGCGGATGGACAGCTGCGGTGCTGTGGCAGTTCATTGTTTTTGAAGAAACGGTAGGCAGCATGTAAATTCTATGCAACACATCTAGCCAAATATTTTTGCCGATATTACTTCCGAAGCTTTAGGAGAAGGGACTTTAAGTGAAAAATGTGGTGTTTTGTGAGATTTTCATAAACAAAATATAGCACTAGATGTCATTCATAAAACATTATATTCTCATCTTGCATTATGACCTTCAGATATTGTAATGATGTAAGACCCACAATGACGAATCCTGTTCCAGCCAAGAAATATAAGACGATATTTTGGGAATGGTCTCCCAGCAGAAGCACGTAGTTCTCGAAATGTCTTTTGCGTCACTGTCAATGAACTGAGACAAAACTTGCTCCATTAAGTCCCTCTAAAGTAGGCTTTCTACTCTTTAGGTACGGTGTTGGATATCACTTGACAATAGTCAAATCGCCACAGTTCCAAGAAAACAAGGTTGTGAGTTTGGTACATGAGCTGATACCAACAGCTAAGCAAGTTGGCAATATTGGAGCCGAGCTTTCTTATATTCTTGACCATGAAAGTGCCAGGGCATTCAAAGATCTGTTTGAGCACTTCGAAGGAGGTTCGTTTCGTTACCCTACTTGAACGTTTAAGATAGGTTATATAAGGGCAATGATGCCATTGATATGACAATATTATATTAATTTGTGTTAGAACTTTGCTAAGTTATCACTTCCTATGGGAGAGGGAGGTGATGCGATAGAGATTTTAATGGATTTCTTGCTAGGCTAGGTAAAACAGAAGTTTGTAGAGAGTTAGCTTGCCAGATTACTTTTGTATATCCTGTCAAGACAGAATTGGCACTATTAAGTGCTTGCCAAGAAGTAGTATTACACACCATTTTGTCCTTGCTGCACAGATGAGGGAGAGAAACTTGGAATCAGCAGCTTTGGAGTTTCCAATACGACTCTAGAAGAGGTTTTCCTTAAAGTTGGAGAAGGTCTTGATCATACAGACGCCCCAAAGTGAGTTGGATGTAAAAGCTGATATTTTTTAATGCGAATATTGATGCCTCTTGTAGTTACTGTAGAGAACGTTCCCTCATTTTTTTATTTTAGCGCTACTTGAGCCTTAAACTGCTTAGGTCAGTGACTCTTAACCTCTGTTTGAGCTAACCCAAGAAGTCAATGAGTTAGTCTCATGGTTTCGGTGGAGGTATAGACACACGCCTGATTAGAATTGTCATTATGTTTACTAACAAACCATATATCTATGTTGTATTTTTCCAGTTAGAAAGGGTCCGGTGAATGCTCGAATGTAACTGGTAGTATTTAGAGCATCTAACAAGGTTCAGAACCATTGCCTTAAACACTTTGTGAACAGTGATATTTAGCTTCTGTTACCAGGAGAGTAAATGTTGCCTAATATGTCATTTAGAGTAAAACAAATTGCAACTTAACTCCTGAACAAATAAACTGAAGGGAGGGTTTCCCTTCAGCTAAGCTGGTTTTCAAGGAGCCCTCGGTTCAAAAATTTACATGTTACTATAGTACAATAGAAAAATGTGGTCTATATAGCACTTGAAATGGATTTATAATGCCTTTTTTGAATTGCGTTTGGGCTATGCTAATGTACATACCATATTATTTGAAAATACCTTGAAGCCTAGGTGAACTTCTCCGGTGTATTTCTAAATTGACTTACTGTTCAGGTTCTTTCAAATAGTTTCGTCCCAGATTTTGTCACGGAGATTCGGATGTATCACATATAAGCAATCATAATGTTTGTCTGATCACAGAATGGTGCTTCCAGTTTTTGCACAACATTACCTAGGTAGACTAGTGATCTGTTCTAAAATATATGACTGTTCTCTTTAGGGAACAAGATGATAAAGAAGCACCTGATGCTAGATTATTGGTTAATGTGGAAAGTGATAAAGCTGGTAGGACTGTGATATATATTTTACTGTCAATTTACACCAAATACCATTTTGTATACTGGCAATTCTTTGCAGAAGCTGTTTGTTACAGACATAATGTTGCTATGAGCTAATATACTCTGTTCCTTTAGAGTTTCATGACTGTACCTTAGCAGGAGAGTAAACGCTTTTTGTTAAACTTTTGTCATGTTATGCAGTAGTACTGCTATTAATGAAGCGAGCTCATTAGCTGCGAAGATAGAAGAATAGATTTAAAGATCCGGTGCAAATTTTGCTAGAGTGGCTATCAATTATTTTAGTTCTATAATTTCCCATAAACGTATTATATCTCTTATGTCTTGTTGCAGAGCTTCTCACTGGACTTTCTTTGGGCTGGAATCATTTTAAAGCAATGTTTATCAAAAGATTCTTGAACTCCAAGAGAGAGAAGAGAGCTGTTTTCACGCAGCTTATTCTTCCGGCTGTGGTAACACTTTTGGGTCTAGTTCTAGCTCAATCCTTGCCAACAAAAAAGGACAACGCCGCTCGTGTGTTGTCTATAGGAAATAGTATTGCATCTGGCAAAACTGGTGAAGCATATTTTGCAGACTTTCGGTCTACTGCTAACCCAAATCTATGGAAGGTACGAGCGATAAGCTTTGAAACTAGCTAATTGATAATTGCTCTTTACCAACTTTACCAAGAAATTTCGTTTTACAATCTGCAACTAGCTATGTGGAGATCTATTTAGCGGTTGTGCTTTTCTGTCTTGTTATGCAATGAATTGTCTTTCCTTTCCTGCCATGAATGCCTGAAGATCAAGGCTTGCTGCTTGTGATTGTATTAGTTGTCTCTTCAGGCATTCATTAGTCCACTAATATACCTGGTATACAAGGCTAAACCTTAGGAGCCAAGAAACCCTGCTATTGATATATTCTTTTATCTTTTCCAGTATGTAAACGATGTTTATAAAACCGCAAAGTTGAACACGTTAGACTTAAAGAACACATCTGTTAATATCAAAATGAAGAATGCTGCAGGTGTTTATGTTAATGGAAAGAACTACAGTGTTGGAGCTGATTATGCAGGATGTTGTCAATTTGAGTACTATGTGTTGAATTCAGAATGTAGAAACAAAGTGAGTATAGTTATAAGCACGCAGTATACATCTTCATAAATTTTCTAGCACTTTAATTTTCCCTATTTCTGATTCCATATCTTCTTATTATATATGTATATGCACCTGCATATATTTTTCTGTCTGTTCTTGTATATGTATGCGTGTATGTATATATTTGTGCATATTTATTGGTTCAAAAGGAGCATATGCGTAGGTGTTTAGTTGTGTTCTTTTTATACACTGTGAACATTTCTCCACGTTTAGATCATTGCTGATAACAATCTATGCAAGGACACAAAACCATATGGATACAGACACTGTATGAAATGTGTAAACAAGTAAGAGTTTAATCATTTTTTATAAAAAATTGCTATATCAAAACGCACCATATGTTTCTTGGTATGTTGTATCGACAAATAACTGAATTTAGCCAGCATCGCCTACGTGTGGTCTGTTCGCTGGTGTCATCCTATTATCTTTTTGTATATGTAGCAAAGCTTACTTTATATTTTAGCAATGATCTTTATTTGCTATTAATTAAACTTTTGATTAAGATTTCATGAATGGCTGATTGAAGAATATAATAAGTAAGCTATATAGCAAAAGGGTAGCCTCCTAGGAAGCTTTCGACAGGGGCCTGACTCTTCTGAAAGAGAATGGGCTATAGATGGTAGGGTACTAGAACTGCTAGAATAGAATAGAGTTCTTCACCTTCCGACAGGGGAGCTGGCATACTCCGACCGAGGGAATATAGCTCCCTAGGCTTCCTGGCACCACCTCTGATACATCATGTAATGAATATCCAGCACTGCAGATAAGATGTTTTACTATTTTGCATCTGCTTGCCAGCATTGTTGCTGCTTATTCGAATATTGTTCTGTTATTTGTTGGGTACTTAAGTTCTTTGACCCTTGTATGCTAGCAACAAGTTATATCCTTCCATTTTGAAGCCTATGAAAATAATGTCTCAAAATATCTCAAATTGATCCTGTTTGTCATTTTTACGTTTCCATAATTCTATTTATGAGACCTAATGAATCCTCATTGTCTTTTGAAACAGTACTCCGGAGAGCACTTGCCCTGTCCAAGTTGGCAAGACCAGACTTACTGATTTAAGCACGTATTTCTCGGAGGCAATTCTAGAGAGAAGCACCGGCAAGAAAGGATTCTTTGAAAATAGCTTGGCTGGCTTCACTATACAGGATACTGCACAAGGTGTAGATGTCCGATCTTGGTTTAGCAACCAGGTACGTATGTGGCGTGCGTAGAGACTTGTGAGTGGGGGAGGGCGTAGCAAACGAAATGTACCAACACGTTGGAACAAAGAACCAGGAGAAAGGAGCCACGATTACTGACAATGCGCCATAAGGGTCTATTGCATATTATGTTATCATTTCTCGGCTAGTTTAGAAACCCTCTCCTCCATGTAGTCAACCGAAATTATTGCTTTACCCCTCTTCTGAATTATGTCATTATTTTCTTCACCCCCTCCCCCCATCTTGAGCAGAACGCAGAACTCATAATGGAGTATGTCAGTGATATTCAAAATATGAAGAAAGCCGTTCATATACTATACTCGATTTGAACTGATCAAGCAACTGGTCTAACACTTTCATTTGACTTTTGCTCTCAAAATTAGTCTATGTCTGTCAAATGTGCGAACGAATCTGACTTTTCACCTAGCAACTAGCATAGCCTTTGCACTTTTGCTGAGATCGAATCACTTTTGATTAAAAATCAAAAAATATACACAATGAACTTGGCGGGAACAAGGAACCCAGTGCGCGTGCGTGCATCTAGCATTGCTAGGTACGTGAGCAAACTATCTAACACGTAAATCAACAAATGGATAATGATGAAGTCTTGGAACAAATTTTGTATCTGCATCAAACATCCCCAACATTGCACAACACAATGCTTGGTATCCTAATGGTGTGTGCAATCGATGTAATGTTTTTCACGGCATGATATTAGATCAAATGTTAGACCATAAATCATTTGCATATGCCTTAACATACATGCTTTTCTATAAGGAACCACTTTACAAGGAACCTACCTGTAGAATGCCAAAAGCTTTCAAGAACTTATACTACAAATGGAAAATTCCCTAAGGAACATTTCAATTTGAAAAAGTTTTATGACAGCTAGCAATCAAGAATCAGAAAGCTGGTTCCGTTCATTTGCAGCCAAAATCCTCACAAATTGTTTGCTATGCCTGTTTCAAAGTGTTTCATTGAGTATACGTTATGCTTTATAGTTTGAAATTATACCTTAACAGTTATAAAATGTCTTTCCTATCTTCTTTGTGTGAATTAAGTTATAGTCAAAATTAAAACCAAAAATCAGAATTTTAATGTTTTACATGTGTCTGTACCACTTTTATGGCACTAAATGTGGAGTGAACAGTAAGGAACTATTAAGGAGCTTTTGGTACTAAAATTTGATCATTAGAGGTCCAAAGATAAGGAACTTTTGGAACTAGGCCTTGAGCTAGACTCCTTATAAAATAAAAAGCGTGTTTATATTGTCATTTTACAGCAAAAGCAATGCGTCTTATTATCTAAAAAAAACTAACAGGTTCCGATTAAACAGCTGGTATTAACCAAGATCACATATAACAACCATTAGTCTTTCTCAAGGCCTTTATCACTATATGGGATGGAGCTTATTCGAGGGGGACCTTATTAACAATTTGAAGTTCTAGCATGGGGGCTTATCCGACGGAGGGCTTCTTTGATGGTGACCAATTCGAGGATTTACGGTACTTCATAATGGGTATGCGTTCGATCTCAGCTCAGAATAAGTTATTCAGACTCTTTCAGAATGCTTGTGTCATCAAGGAACATGATAAACTGAAAGATATGCTTTTTTGTAATATCTTTGGGCAGTAATGTCCTGTATTATTAAAGAAGAGAAAACATTACCGAATCCATAATAATGCTTTGTCGTCTTTCATTTGTAATGGCTTTTTAGTCATGGTTTTTTGAAATATTAAACCGACTGGTTGATAGATGAAAGTGATTTTATTGCAATGTTTTCTATTCGACAGCCTCACCATACTATAGCAGACGCTTACAATGCAATTACCAATATTCTGTTGTCATACAAGAAAAATGATAGCGCATATGGTGTACAAGTTACGAACCATCCACTTCCAAGAAATGCGGAGGAGCGGGTAACTGCTATGTACTCTACTTCCTTGATTGCTGAATGAAAAATATAACACCATCCATTGCAATCAACCATCCTCATTGCTACACTTCTGAAATCCCGTACTATAACAGTCTTCTTATGCAAATCGGACAGTGCGTGAATCAACTTATTTTCTCATATAGAATCTTTCGTGTTGTTGCTACAGCTATAGCTTATGTTACTGTCTTCAAAATTTCCTCTTTGTAGTTACTTATAGCCCTGTGCAGACTCTGTTCTCGCCATATTTATCTCGACGTGATGTCATCAAGCGTGCTGAGAGCTGATATGCTCAAAATTGCTGAGATTTAAGAACAATTTTAGAATATTCTTAGGCTCAAAATCAGAAAATTTGAAGTATAATAAGGCTCAGCAAATAATTAGGATTTCTTATAAAACTTATAACAAAAAAGTGTGTATGGTAGATTAATAATAGTGAAATGAGTATTTAAGTAATATGATCTCTCATCACAATGATGATTATGTTATTGTATCTTTTTTAGTCTTCTTGGTTAAGTCACTCGATTAAAGTGCTTATATATTGAGTAGCTATATTATATACATTCTGACTTAAAAACTGGGCCTTTCTGTTTCAATATGCCATCATGATTGTGTCAATTTTTTAGGCTGATGTTGTACAAGCACACGGTGGAAGTATCACCGTAGCCACATTTCTAGCGATGGCAATTTGCTTCATTGCCGGGAGTTTCATCACATTTATTGTTAATGAGAAAACATCAAAGGTAGTAATGCATCGATCTCTATTCTATTTGTCAATAGCTTACTTCGTAATTTGCTTGTAGTTTTCTCTTGGCTTGTTGAATTAATATTATCGCTTAAGCTCCATTCTAACCATCGCTTGCATAATGTATTGTGCAAAACGTTTAATCAGGGATCATAGCTATATTTTTCATAGGCAGTATTTATTCCACATGGTCTGCAGAAACAGATACGTAGCAACTGACATTTTAGATATAGAATATTCCTTTATCACAACTAAGCTCTCCCTATTTAACAACCTGTAATTTGTTGGATGAGTGGGCAATATTGGATTTTTCAGAGCATTGCAGAAGCATATCCCAGTGTTCATTGGATTTATTGTTGTGCCCATTAGCTTAGTCTTATTTTGCAAAGGCTATTTCATAATTCACTAGTTGTAAATATATTCTTTACTGTTAGTACTCTCTCAGTTCTCTATCTCATTGCTTAAAGTGAGTATCATCTCTTGATTATGGCCTCGTTACAGGGATATTATTGATGATATCTCTAGTATTTTCAATTTGCTCTTTCTTTCTAGGCGAAGCATGTCCAGTTCGTTAGTGGCGTTGGTTCGATAAGCTATTGGACTGCCACATATTGTTGGGATTTCATCAACTTTCTTGTCCCCGCTGTCTGCATTATCATCTTATTTGCCGCATTTAATTTTGAGTCATATCGAGGAGATGACTTAGGTGCACTAGTACTTGTTCTGGTATGTGGACATTTAGACCTTGTTAATAATACCTGAAATTACCAGTTTTTCTGTTTAGATACTATTCAAACTGTTACAAAGCATTAACAGGTAGATTCTAGTTTACAACTAAAACGTGAAAGAACATGATAAAGTATATAAACGATGTCCCTTATTTGGTACTAGTTCAGATTTTTCCTGCCATCAAATTTTACGTTGTTGCTTGTGGTTTAGTTAATTGATTAAAAAGTAGTTGTTTGGGTCACATGTCTTTACTACATCATGCATTTTTCAGACGAATTGCCAGCCTGAGAACGAATTAAAATGTAATGTTTCTATGCTGGTGCTAGACCTGAGCACCTACCCTCCACTTCTCCTGTATCTGAATTCTGGTAATGGCTCAGACCCGTGCCGATACATCTGTTGCAGGGCTATTCAATTCGGGTCACATTTCAAAATCAAGACTCTAGGCCGGGCCGCATATTTGCAACGGTGAGCAACTTGATGTCGACACAAACTCTGATTCCAGCGCAACGAACGAATTGAATACTCAAAAAATTGCAAAATGAAAATAGCAAAGAGGTAACACTCTTCTGGGGCACCCAGAGATGGCATCCGAGCAGCATGTGGCCCGTAGCCTCCCTTTGAATTGGCTTGGTCTATGGTATAATCCATATTAGTCCAACAAACGCTAACTGTGAAATCCACCCTTAATGTCACATGTGATCGAATTGGATGAGTAATGAAAAGCCCTATTTTGTTTCTGCATATTGTCATCTTGGTTCTACAGTTCATTGCTAGCCTGATGCTTCCAACTTGATATAGTATGGATTCCAATAGATTCTGATAGCAATGGTTTTTGTCTACAGCTTCTCTGTGGAATGAGCTTGCTACCGTTCGTATACTGCGTGTCATTCTTCTTCAAGAATTCATTGATCGCATACTCAGTTGTGTCGTTGCTTCTCATGGTGATCAGTGTTGTAAGTATAATTAGTATACTGTAATAACGCTAATTTTGATATATAGATGAAGACTCTTTCTCTTGGATATCTATTTGGAACAAAGACCGCTCGTGCATCTCAATGATACTTCACATTTGGTTAGCCTTTCATCACAAGACATTCTGGTTCATCTTCTACTGTTTTCTCGTCGTCCAAACACATTTTGTTCCAGTTTGCAATGCTTACAAATTTGCTTACCAGAATCTCAATCTGGATCAGGTCCGTCACGAAGGAAGGGAAGGAATACCCTAGAAAAGCACTTTGTCGACATAATCTCTTTTTGTCGGCAAATCCTATGATAATCCCTTTAACAAATAATACGGCTGATCTACGTGTATTGCTACTGTCACATATATCCCAAATCATGCTGACGGCAGTATTAGGAGCGTATTGAAAAGTTTCGACTGTGCGAAACTACACACAATCCTTGGATGTAACGTCTATGTCGTCGGCAAATTCTTATTTTACACCTCTTCCCATCTTCGCCACGGCCCTGATCTTGGGTGTAGGTTCATTTTGTGACAACAAACCAGCGCTGAAAAGAAGGGTGGGCAAAGCCAGGCTGAGGTACCAAATCCAAAAAAGCGTTTAACGTGTCTCTTCTAGTAAGAACCAGAAAGTAAAACCATATCAAAAAACAGCAACTAATACACTAACTGCTGCTGACTGCCTTGTATTAAATCTCTACGTTTTTTAGATTTTTCAACCAAAAACATGTTCAGCCTAAAATCGCTGCACGAGAAAATAACGGTAGCGTCTAATGCCCCCTCCCCTCCCCAGTGGCCTCACTTAGCTTCGTGTCTGATACTTTATGATACGTTTAACGGTCTAGTTTTGAAATTGCTCTTCCGAAGTAAAAGTCCGTACACATATATAAGCTTGACATGCCATCTTGTCCAACAGATCATGCAAGACCTCCGTTGCTATTTTAGTTAGTGTGACAACACTAGTTCGTAAAAGTAATGAAGTCAAGCCACATTTGATGACTCTGCAGATGGTCCTACAATTGTAAATGGCCCTGCTGCAGTCAACTAATTCAAATGGCAAGCACATGAACAGCCTATTGCTCAAAGGATACAGCATGCGTACCAGAACCAGGGTTGAGTAATGATATGAATGGGGATTCAGTAGTCAGGGGCATAAATATTAAAATTGTTAAAAGCTCATGGAAATTTTATACTCAAATAGAATATCTGATCAAAAATTCTCTCCTAGGCTGCACTTCTTGGTGTATTCGTATGCAGGTTTCCGGCGTTGAGCTACAATAAAGAAGCTGAAATAATGCATCATGTATTTTTGTTGCTGCCAACATATGGGTAATTTGAATTTATCATAGTTCTCGTTAATTCTCAATTATGTTTGGATCATTGTGTGTTCCGCGTTCCCTTGGTACTTAGTAAGAGATGAGAGCTTCTACATTGTAAGTTATGAAATAAGTCTTGCCAACGAATGGATTCTCGATCTCATTAGGGTGACGAGGAATAGTATGCAAACCATTATCAAACGCATTGCCTGGAAATATAGAAAGCACTGTATTTAGAAAAAAGTCACAACTTAGTTTAGAATAATTTTTCATGTCTGATGTGTCTGATGTGAAACATACCTCACACCCATAGGTTTCCTCAAGCGGTAATGGACATAGCAACAAATCACGGGTCAAGAAAGGCATGCACTCAATCAGAAAGGTATAGATCTACAGTGATTTTCTTATTGACACACTTGTAATGAAGTCTGTTGGCACTGCATGATTTAGCTATCGTCAGAAAATGCGGTAACTTTCTTCATAAGAACTCATTTGCATACGTACTTCACAGTACAAAAGCACTATGTTTCTCGTCTCACAACTGCCTCATCTAAGTAGCTCCTGGTGTTGGAAAGTGGAAGAGTTTGAAGAAAACTTTTAGGAATGTTTACGGATGGATATGACAAAACGCTAAGAAGCATCCAGACTGAAGACAAAATATTTGCTTGATTTAAAACAGATGTGTGCACTGGTAAATAAAATTATCGTACAATAGGCATTGCTGGAAGCAAGGCACATCTCTATCGCAATGCTCCATTGTCCTAGAGCCAAATTTATGATAATTTATGATAATTTGTTGCTTGCAATTTTATGATAATATATGATAATTTTGTTGTTTTCGCGTTCTCTTTGTACACATTGTGTACAGCAGTGGCAATAACTCTATTTTCTATATTTGTAGGGTTAGGACCGGATGCAGAGAACAAGGGATAAAATGGGAGGAGAGTGCATTGGGATGGAACTATCCAGGGTCTGGCCAGGCCTGTCTCTATATGGCAATCGAGTCAATTTTGTATTTTGTAATTGTCTTGCTCTTAGAGGTAGGTCATGGTTGGGTCCTAAGTCTTTCCCTACCCAGCGTAGATTATCCAGTAATTAGTTCCTTTGAGCGAGTAGCTAAGTGCTTTGACCAGCTGTTCTCTGAGTGAAGGCCTACATGTTGAGCCGACTCTCAAACCATGTCAAAAGGTCTACTCAAAATACTCAGTAATGGTTTTGTGGGGGGCTCCTTACCTAAAATAGTAATTGAAGTTTGGTGTGGAATGCTAGAAATATACAGATTTTGCCTCCTCATAGAATATGTATATAGTTTAGCTAACAAAAAGCTTGCTACATAGCAGAAATGCCCTTTTTATCAGTTACAGTCAAGCATTATAATTATCATATTATTGTACTATTGTAGGAGGGATTTTTCCTCAAAGTGTTCTTCAATAATAAGAGAGAAGACAACCTCGTTACCGATTCAGTAAGTATTCTTGTTTTATGATAAAAATTACAGTACTTCATACTAGTATTTAGGTAAGTGAGATAGATCTAGTTTAATACAGCATCCGAGGGCTGATTGTGTTGCCTAAGGAGCTTAGAAAAGATTCTCCATAGTTTTATCAAGCCCCTTAGTGTTCTTCTCTCTTCATTACATGATACAGGATATTTTTCTTAAGAAGTGGCTTTTGGTACTTATATCTATACTTAAAACATTTGCCCTCATTGTAATATCTTTTGTGGCGCTCCACTAGCGTTCTATTCTATGCCGTGAAATTGCCAAGCTTGCCTAGGGGGTACCCCCAAACCACTCAATTGTTATCAGCGCGTATGACTACTTGCTAGAAGCTAGGATGTGAAGATCTATTGGATGCCGATAGATCTATTCCAAGCTGTTTTTCCCAATTTCCTTATGGCTAAGTGATACTAAATTTTTTGCATTGTTGATTGCAGTCAATCTTTCTTTACAACCGAGTATTCATATTTTTCACGAGATATTTCCAGCACCCAAAAGCCTTCCATTTACACGCATTCTCCTTTAAAACAGCATCTGGATCTGGCAAATTCTTAGCAGAGCCAGAGATACGTTGTTGGCAGGCGCACAAGTAGGGATTTTCTAGGGCAAGAACCTATTCCGCATAAAAAGGCACACCAAATATGCTTTCAAGAGAATACAGCTCGGAATCATATTTTCAGACTTAGGATAGGCCGTAGCCAAGGGGATTTCTTAGGAGAGAAGACCACGGTTACTCCACTCGTGGCGACTACCAGTCTGCTAAGAGGCTTAGGGGGAAGCTGTAGGGATGCTCGATGCATTTTTGTGACATGAGGACCCACCGTGGTTGGGTCCGACGCGACAGAAAATTTTTGAAACTTCACCCCTCTAGACTGGCCCAAAAAGGCATCTGTCAGACTAAAATTTGGGTGATTAGTATAGTGCTTAATCGCAGACCCACGAAAAATTTACAATGAAAAGCTAGATAGAGAGTAAAAAGTTTTTTGAAAAATGTTCCGGTTGAAGCCTCAATCTTCCAGTGGTGCCATGTCTGATGGACGAAATACAAAGCAACTTTGGTTAACCATCATACCCGTAGGCAGTGATGGGGTACGGTGGGCATAGTAGGCATTCAATAATTTCTAAGATTGCATTTCGAGATATATTAAATAGCTGTGTTATCCCATAACGTGATACAATGCCCCCCCTGCCCCAAAATTTGTGTCAGTTGTCTACGGATCTGTAAAATCATCCTTTTATATGAGAGATAGCCAAGGTCACAGTCTCTAGTTATTTACACTGAGGGCCGGGACCGCCAAGACCCCACCCCCCTCCGTAGTTGCACATCTGGTTAGAATACATATCTCAATTAATTGAGTAAGTGTTTTCGTGGCATGAGCAATGCAATTTTTAAAAGTACTATGTCATTGTGGTTTCTTTGAACTTCTCCTAGCCCCAACAAGCATCTGCATTGACTGGACATGGATTCAGACCCCCTGCACGCTTTCTTCGTAACAAAACTTAACTTTATTATGAAATATCTCATGGAATAAGGATATGTATTAGAGCTAAGTAGGAATGATTTCTTCCCTTCATTTGAGGTTACTTTAGGGAAAGTTCTTCACCATATCGATTCGTTCCTTTAAATTCCATCCTCTTCATGTTCTCGTTGAAGTTTCCAGCAGATAGCTTTAAGACTTTTCGTTTTGCTTAGCTGTTTTATGTTCTTGCTGTTTAAGGATAATGACGTCAAAGAAGAAAGGAAACGTATCTCAAATTTAACATCAGATGATTACGTGAACGAGGCAGTTATTATGAGAAACCTGACCAAAGTGTACCCATCAACTGGAATGGTTGCTGTTGATCATTTGTCTCTTGGCATACCAAAGAAGGAGTGTTTTGGATTGCTGGGTGTCAACGGTTTGTGTATTGATGATTTCGCCGGAAGGCTCTTATAGTAAAAACATAGGACATGTCAAATATGTGACCAAAGAGACCAGCCAATATGGTTGAATTATGCACTTAATGGTCGATATACGTAAATGCATAATTGATTATATATTGCTGTTTTAAAACAGGAGCTGGAAAAACAACTACGTTTGGAATGTTAACTGGAGAGCATGCAATTACAGGTGGCACAGCGTATTTGGATGGTTTTAACATTGAGACGCAATTACGCCAGGTAGTCATGACTCTCTATTTGTTCCTTGTGATTCTCTTCTAAGTAGTAACTTATCCATCTTCTATTCGTCACTTAGAATTTTATGAATTCTTGTTGGTGTTATAGTTGACAAACTTAATAGCATTGATTCAATAGTACGAAACATCATTTACAATATCAGTCTTTCTTATTTACAATATCAGTCTTTCTTATTTACAATATCAGTCTTTCTTATTTACAATATCAGTCTTTCTTATTTACAATATCAGTCTTTCTTATTTACAATATCAGTCTTTCTTATTTACAATATCAGTCTTTCTTATTTACAATATCAGTCTTTCTTATTTACAATATCAGTCTTTCTTATTTACAATATCAGTCTTTCTTATTTACAATATCAGTCTTTCTTATTTACAATATCAGTCTTTCTTATTTACAATATCAGTCTTTCTTATTTACAATATCAGTCTTCCTTATTTACAATATCAGTCTTGCTTAGCTTTTTCGGATTAATATTCCGTATTTCTAGCCATTAGTGTAAATGTATAAATGTCAGTTCCTACTCCAAAGTGGTCTATTTAATAATCACTTTAAAAAGCTATATCAATTATATTTGTACACTAGTGAATCTGATTAAATGTGCATAATCTTTTCATCATTGCGTTTATAGTCCCTCTGTCACCCATGTCTGTAGTCTAATTACCTACCAGTAAGTGCTCTGCCCATTTGCAATGCCTTTACAGTTATTTTGTCTTATATGAATTGCCTTGTCCTCTTAGGTGCAACAAAGAATCGGATATTGCCCTCAAGTAAGTATAGCAGCTTCAGTTCCAATACACTCCTATATGCAATAAGGCTGATGATCACATTTAATGTCATGTGAAGTTCTTCTCTTGACATTATCTGGGAATATGCTTATGACGTCCTTGATTGGAGGGGGGGCATTTGTAATCGAAATAAAGCACACTCGATGCTTGCAATCAGCTTCAACGAATTATTGGTATAACATCAACGAAAGCAACTTCTGTCACGTTCTTTGTACTGATAGAGTACCTTATCTCCACTCACTGGTGGATCCAGAAGGGGGCCATGGCCCCAAGCAGTGAGAATTTGTCATTATAACAAACAACCAGACCATACATCTGTTTTATTCACATTATTTTGTGTATCTTAGAATGACTTTTACAAGGGTTAATACGCATTGTTTCCATATCCGATGCATTGTATGGTACAAGGGAGCTTATATCTGCTGAGAAACACTACTGCAAATCATTTCAAAATGATCCCATTTGTCGATCTCTTTTAGTTTGATGCCCTCATCGATAAGTTAACTGGACGAGAGATGCTACAGATGTTTGCACGTCTGCGTGGAATTCCAGAGCATAAGATTGACCCAATTGTTAATGCAACTATAAAGCATTTGAACTTATATAACTGGGCAGATAAGATGTGTGGAAATTACAGGTAGGTCTATGAGTGTTTTGTGCATGGCTATCATTCTGTCTCCCTTCTCCCCCCCCCCCCAGCTGAAAGCTTTGCTGTTGTTGTTCAAGTCAGAAGTTGTAGAAAGATGGCAAACGTATTTGAAGGAGTGGTTAGAAAAACATAAATCCTCACTTTGTGAATATGAAGCTTAAATGCTATAGCAAAAATTGGATTTTTGGTTCCCTAGCATCTTATTTGGATTTCGGTTTCCTAGCGTCTGTATGTAATGAACTTTAAAGTTCTAAGTTGCAAGATAGTATCCATGGTTAAAGCTCAATACATCATTTCTTGTAATTAATTTTAGCGGTGGCAACAAGAGAAAATTAAGCACAGCACTTGCACTGGTTGGCAACCCACCAATCATCTTTTTGGTAAGTTCACATAATTTTCACGTTTAAGTAATGTGATATGATTGTTCTCTCTGAAACTATTTCCATGGTACTGGAATACACTCCACATGGGATTCTATCCCTGTTGAATGGGGTGTATCGATAACTCTCCCATTTCTGAATACGTAAACTTCAGGTTATTTGAAAATTGTGTTTATCTCTGTTGTCATGATTAAAGATATGTTGTATCCTTGTTTTACAGAATATTCATTAGGAGTTATCTGTTGATATAGATATAAACTTATTACTCTTAAGGAAAGCTTTGTCATTTTATGTTAGAAATGGGCTATTCAGTCTGTTTTAACAAAAACTTTCCATCTGATTAGGATGAACCTACTAGTGGCATGGATCCGGCATCGAGAAGATTTCTTTGGAACACTCTGAGTGTTCTTCTAAACGACCAAAGATCGATCATCCTTACGTCACATAGGTAAGCAGCACAAACAACCACAGTTAGACCTGTGTTTGGAGGTTACGCATTTTTGTGGCACTTAGGATGTATTAAAAATATAGCCAAAAGGTATTCAAGTCATTGACTCACATTTGTGCCTTATATCGGCGTACACAAATCAGTGTATCTGGGTACTATAAGTTATGGAGGTCTCTGTAATTTCAAAGGAAACGAGCTTAATGCATACTGTTTTAGGAATGCTGCTAGCTTTTCACTGTACATACCCGGCCCATGTGGAAATTCTCGACGCCCTTACTGTCGTAACCTAGAACAGTATAGTATGTGAGGCTACTTGATTACAGTATTACGTTCATTGACAGAGTTTATCTGTAGTTGAGAGTTGGAAGTTAGAAGCGATGTGAGGTACACGAGGGTAAATGACTATTTCAAAATCTGCACATCTGGATATAGATCTCATGAACAGTACTCTGTATTTTTCGCTTTTCAGCATGGAAGAATGTGAAGCTCTCTGTACAAGATTGGTGATTATGGTTAATGGACAATTCAAATGTCTTGGTAGCATACAACATTTGAAGAGCAAGTGAGCATATACTAGTCGATCTGACTTCTTTGTGATGCTTCACAGCGTCTTTTTCTTAACTAAATTTTGTCCGTATGTGCTCAGTGGTAGAGCACTTGACGTACAAAATTGAGAGTTACGAGCTCGAATCCTACTCGGGTCACTCATTTCTCGCAATTTCACTCCAAAATTGTTTCCTGTACCTTAAAACCGTATTTTATCATTTCACACCGTGGTGTATTAAACACAACATTATCATGTATCACTTGAACTCTGCTGTCTATGATTTATATTTATTACTCATGATATACAACCTGATACAGTTTAGTGTAAGATGTCTACAATGTTGTTCATTGTTGCATGAAAGTTTTGCAATGAGAAGTGATATCTAGGCTTTGATACTCGGCTCAATTTAATATTATCGACTTTTATTTCAGTGCATACTATACCATATCATATAACTTATGTTGTTTGCTTTATTGTCATCCAGGTATGGCCAGGGCTTCACCTTGATACTCAAGGTCGGTTCCAAAGATACTACAGGTTATGGTGAGTATAATGATGGATCTGGTACATCTTTGCTAGCTGTTTGTAGTATTCTATTACAAAAATCATCTTTGTGTAAATGGGTAAAACAAAATAGATTTGATCAGAGCTCTTAAACATTTTTTGAAGGTTATGCTACAAACCTGTGGATTGTGACCTTCTGAGAACTTCACGTCTTACTGGTATTTCTCATTTGATAGATAAAGACTTTCCCTATAAACAGAAGATAAATTTACAATGAGTACTAATAGTAATGATTTGACAATGAGTGCAAGAAAACATTATTTGTACTACAATGCCTGCCAACAGTCTTGAAACACTTACACTATTTCTTCATACATAGAGCACACTCTCCAATTCCCCCTTAGAGCATTTGTTGAGTTAGACAGAGTTTCCTAGCAGAAAGCAAGTCGATTTCCTCTCATATAACATTCAGCGAACTATGCCTTTTTCTCAACATTATTGTTAGGGAAATATATTTGACCAGAAACTCACTATTACCAAGTGGACTGCATTATTAATTGGGTATTCCAAGTACTGTTGGCAGTGATTGTGGTTTTATATCTTTACACTGGATGGAACCCCAAACCATTCATATACTTATGTAACTGAGTCTAATTACACCGCCTTGAATTCAACAGTACAGGCTACCATGTTTCAATCATTATAGGTCTTTTTATAAGGAACCGCGTTTTAAGGTATTTGCACATAGAGGTCTACGAAGTTTAAGCAGCTTGTATTACCAAAGAGAACTTGGAATACTTTTATGATTGCAAACAATTCAAAAATTAGGAAGCCATAGTCGTAACAGTCAAATTCGAGTGAATTATGCTCAGTACATCTAGTATATTCTGTGGCAGAGTTTAAGTCAAAACAAAAGCAAGCTGTGAGTTGTGTTATCATCTTCGTCTAATCACAACAAAATTGCAAATACATATTTGAATATACTGAATATTACGAATCAAACTATTTATACTAGTATACCCTTTTTTATAACAAAATGGGGCTCAAATGGCAAAAATTTTAAGAAAATGTTAAGAAAATCACAAGACTCATGTTCCAAAATACACCTTTTTTACCTGCCAGAAATCGATATTAGCTCATTCTTTGCAAGCTCCTTTACAATGATCGAAACTTTTCTTTGATAATCTTGGTTAGCAAAGATCAAACCATTTATAACAAATATTGGTAAACTCTTTTAGCCAATTTTCTCCAATAAAAGTTAAGAAAATCTTAAGAAAATCTCAGCTTCATTTTTGGGAAAAGTTAAGAAAATGAAAATGACGAAAGCAATTGTAAAAGTATTTCATGACATCCAGTCTAGCTCGTTATCATCTGCATCATTGCCCTCACTGGTGGAGTCACCAAACAAGCTGAACTTCTGGGTTGACTCATTCAAGCATTCAGCTCTCTTCTCTTCAACACCAGTGTCATCATCTTCATTTGAATGCTTTCTTCGTGTTTCACTGCCTGGAGGGCCAGCACTTGCCTCTTTGTCCTTAGGCCGTCCTCTGTAAAGGCTTTACAGAGGATGACTGTTGAAGTTGGTCACTTCTGAATATGGGTTACAATTTTTGTGATCACTGTAGTTAGCATCAATAACTACGCAGCTTCTTGTGAAGTCTTATGAAAATTAGTATGTTCATGAAGTACGTTCAAATCCGGCAAACAATTGTTGCTGCTCTTGTACTTAATTGCAAACTAACATGCATCTGTCTCTGAAATCCTCATACCTTTGTCTCCAAGCTGGTATAGTATAGAAATATACCCGTTAATATTTTATAGACTCAAATGCTTTCCAAAGGGGACCTACTAAACTTTGGAGCTTAGTCAGGATTTACGGTAGCATATCTTACCTGTTAGCCATACTGGTACAACCCTTTGATTCATATCAATGCACCGTCCAATCTTCTATAACAATCTTTTTCATCTCTTTCTGTTGAAATTGTAGCAAGTAATGTGATTGCAAATGCAAAAGTAAGACTGCTTAGGCTATCGAATCTTGATATGGTGGCATGACTTCTTGGTCGGTATTTGCCAACTGCACCGAAGACAAGATTGACTTTATAAAATTTGTGACAAGCGATCTTAAAGCTACTGGCACAAGACGCTTATTTTCAATGCATGTCATATTCACTGATTTAATTGAAACATGGGAGGCTACAAACGATAGCCTCAAGATGCTATTCCTTTGTAATCATAAAGAAGCTGACACCAGGTCCAAACGCTTTATATGCTTTCCTTTTGTTTATTAGATAACCAAGCTTTCCAGGGGGATTTATCCGCTGAAATTCCTACAGTGAGCTATGCAACTGCCACTGGAGGGATTGTTATTGGCAATCCACAGCAGATAGAAGCATTGAACAAAGTTAAGAGTTTTGTCGCCCAAAACTTTGCAGGAGCTTTCATTGTTGAAGAGAGAGCTGTAAGTATTCATTTTCCTTCCGTATTTCTATTTTTGAATCATGATCAATTGAAGGAAAGTTGAATCGGAATTGAATGAAAGCTGAATGAATGCTTAATGACAGTTGAATCATAGTTGGGTGGTAGTTGAATGAGCATATTCTGGCAATGTGGTCTAAAAAAATTTCGAAAGTTAGCCTATACATTATCACTGCCTTCATAATACTCTTGTATCTCTTAAAGGGAATGTTGCAGTACCAAATAAATGACTCTTCCCTGAAGTGGTCATTCATGTTCGATGTCCTTGAAAGAAATGCAAGCGAACTTGGAATTTCTGATTACAGTCTTAGTCAAACAACGTTGGAGCAAGTATGTCCCATTTTTTTCTAATATTTGTGGCTTGGAACCAACGCTTTAAAAACTCTTCTATAGGTGAATCTATACTCGAAATGCTTTTCCCTCCACCCATATTTCCTTCATCTTTCTAATGCCTTGTTTGGAGCATTTTTCCGTGTTCATTCTGTCTTTCTGATCATCAGGTTTGACACCTTGATATGTAGAATAGCTCTGTATCTTCTCCTTCCAGGTGTTTTTGAACTTTGCTAAAGATCAGCAGGCAGAAGACAGGAAATTCCAAAGAAAGCGTTGTGGCTGTTTTTAGGTACCTTTCAGAGGTGTTTATATTAATATCTTGTAATTTGGACGAAGAATGTAGCAGACCAAACCAATTATGGCGTTGGAAAATCTCAGAATCTTAGTTACGGCACTTTTAACTAATCGCTTAGTTTGTTACAGTAAATTATTTATTGGATTCCTACTGGATATTTGTTTTAGATAAACACTTATTTATACAGTATATGCAATGACGTAATTTTGTAATGATAATATTTCAAGAGACTAAATTATTTGGTAAAAGGTTGTGTAGATTTGCAATCGGGTATTGAATATTACACATATTACTTCTTTGACTAACCCTGCTAAATAGATCATTCATCGATTAAATGCACTTGCTTCATTCTATGCCGACGGAGGTAAGTCATCTCCTCAGTTGTATTTTGTAAAGTATTTTACTTTGCATTTAGTACTGAAAACAAACCCAACATCTGCTTGAAATTCATGTCCCTGTCCCAATCTCTCAAGGGTAATAAAGAGGGACGCCTGAGAGATAGAGTTTGTTATTTATATTGCTTTCTAACGAAATATCTACATGTACAAGTGGGAGAAAACTGTACACACATCATAATCTGTATCCATGCTCACATGGACCCACTAGTACTGCACAAGCGTGTTGCAGTAGCGGACTTTAGGAGAGCTTAGAGGGCAAATGCCCCCGGAAGTAGATATGTCAGCATTTTGGCACATAGTGGGACGATTCCAGGAACTTAAATGTAGATAGTAGTCAGCGAATCTATTTTACAAGTGCCCATACCCCCTCTCCCCCTCCTTATAGATTTCTGAAATTCCGCCACTTCTGCGTTGCCAGATGGTGTCCTGTATTGCTTCCTTACCTATCAAGGAGCAGTGTAAGTGACAATAGAAAAGATAATGTCCAAATGCAGCCACAATCGTGTTCGTGTATTCTTTATGATCCAGTATAGGTACATTACTAGAATGTATAGAACTGTTTTCTTGTGAGATATTAACAAAGTATGTCATTATGATAATGAAAATGTCTAAAGGTCCGTAGCTTTCGCGTTGTACTAAATGTAAGAGAGTTTTGTTAATGTACTTTGTTTGCTGATTCCTGTAAGTGATTTAGCATATGACACAGTTATACGCAGGGAGTACAAAAGTTCATAGGGAAGAGGGGATGGAAAGGAAAAAGCGGCCCTGTATGTATGAGCAATTAACAGCTGTAAAATTTGATTGATTTAATTACCTTAGGAGTCATCCATATACCGATTTGTCCTCGCTTAGCGTCATTCCGACGTTATTGGTTGCGCGGACAACAGCTTCGACGCTATGGCAATTTGCTTACATCAATTGTCATATCACAGATTATGAATTGACGATAATGTTCTGAGAAAAATTACCTCACCCGCGATCCTTTTTCTAGCGCCAACTCTAGCTTTCGAATAACCTAAATCTAGAGAAGAGAACACATTTCTAGCGACTTACAAGGTTCAAGAATGAGTCCAATAGTCCGCTAGATGTTAGACCTACATCATACTGGCATATGCTAGTAGGCCCATTTTCGGTTTTTCACGCACCAATACTAAGAGTGGACAATGGGGATCTGAAAGTTAGCATTGAAATGAGGCTTAGCGGGAAGGAAATCGATACATGACTGACTCCTTATTGGAAATGAACTGGTATAAGTAGAAGTTGATTTTAATGAAACTTTGAATGTTCAAATACGTAATAGCAGATGGCAGGCAATGTCAACGACTTATTTCTTTCTATGTTTTTTTGCATGCAACGGGATTTTACAAGCTCATTACTTTTAGTCGCAAGATTGTATCCATATGTTTGATGAATTTCCAAGACCACACCCATTGCCTACAAAGAGTGCTGTACTAGCGTACTATACTTGAATGTTCTTGACTTTTACAAGAAAGCTTCACAACTACAGCACCGACTAATTCTTACACAACTGATCTTCGTTTCCAATACCGCTTTATGCATTCGCAAGGCACTATTAGTGTTCACGGTCACTGAAATTTAGGCCCTGTATGGCATCTCAGTGATATCAGTAACGAAGAAATTGCATTATGGGGGTTCACATTAAGAATTTTGACAACGAGAAACAGCATACTATTTGCATACAGCGTTCTATTGAAGCTATTGCTATTTTCACGTATGTTATTGATTCAAGAATCTCTTCCATTTTCAAACGACTAAACATATTTACATTCCAAACGCTTATTTTCTAGTTAGCTAGTGACGAACTCTGCTGATGATGCACTATCTTCAGTTTGCATCACCTTAATCTGATTGCTACGAAACAATTAATGTATAGATTTTCGAGTTGTTAAATCTCTTCAAAGAGTAGTACACCTTGGTGAACGAACGACAACAAGTGCATAGTACTCTCGTCTTGTGAGAAAAGCTGGTGCGTAACTAGGAATTTTTGAAGGAGCTATTATCAACAAAAAAGAGCACACTAAACACTTTCCATAGAGAATCTATCTTGAAATCACATTTGTCAGATTAAGAAACAAGAAATCATACGGGAATTTTCAGACTGACGTTACTTTCAAATGTAATAAGGATTATAAGACATATCTGCTTAACAAAAGTACAATAAAAAATGTCAAAATTCTCCTAAGGGCAGGAATCTATACCCCCAGGACCCACCACGTAATTGGGCGCCTGAGAAGTCTTCAGTATATTCTTCGCATTAGGCATTAAAAGGAATACTGCAACTGGAGCATTCCATAATGATGTGTGGCAGTCAGAGCAAAACTTTTCAACATTTTATTGAATAAAAAACTTGTAAAGCAAATTTGATGATAAGTTTTTTGTGGTTATTGGAAGATTTCTATATATGTGACAAATCATAAGTCATCTCGCATAAAAGTTTGAAATCAAAGTGCCACAAGAGGTAATATAAAAAATATGACGTGCGTGACACAGAGAAGATACCAGACGCAAAATTTTGAAAATTTTGATGAGATTCCTGTAACTTCTGGGCTACTTTGGAAAAACAAATGTTATGATTCAAATCATACTATGGGTTCAAATGCTGTTTTATTGGCTGGTACAGGACAATATCACAAGTTTCAAGATGCTAACTTGTGCTCGTATGGTATACTTGATTAATTTAATGATGTGTGTGAAATATTACAAATAGATTTTTTGAAGACTGTTGGTGTTGGATATTTAAGAGACTGAGGATTAAAGACATTCAGATTTTTGTCATTACGGCAAACTGCAATTGTTATCATTGCTCTCTATCTACGAAATTGTCTTATTCATGACAAATCAGAAATCTCAATTGGATTATTTTGATTTTCAATGTTGGGAGTGGGGCTTAAAGATTATGCCTTACATGGTGGAAAGGATTGAAATTGCAAATTGTTTTCGACATCATAAAACATGTTTTCCTTACTAGATAGCGTATTTGCAGGTTCTTCGTTTTCTATATTTTACTGAATTTTGACACCCAATCGAGCATGCGCAATGAATAGCTTTCCATGCGGTTTTATATTTGATATAAAACGTTATTGTTTTGTTTACGAAAAATGCTGCTGATCCAAATAATAAGAACAGGCAGAGCCACCGAGGGGGGCAGAAGGGCAAATTGCCCCAAGGTCTCAAAGTCTAGGGGCCTCATAACTCCCAATGCTCCAAGGTCAAGGGGCCTCATACCGCAAGACTAGCCGTAATTTTCCGGAGTTAACTCTCAGACCCTAAAATTTTTCTGCCTGCTTCGCTCGCTAGAGGACATAATTGTGAACATAATCAAGCTTCAAGCGGTTGTGTCATAAGAATCTTCTGTTATTTGGCGCTTTCCCAGATAGACATCCTGCCACCAGCACACACTCAAGTTTTTGCTATGGAAACAGTAGTAAACAAATAGAACTTGACTTATACATTACCCACGATATGACGTGTTTGACAGATGCCGATAAGATTAATAGTGACATGTGTGACAATTTTTGATTTCATTTAAATATTTAAGAGTTTTCCACTTAAATTGGGACTCTACCAAGCTATTATTGAATTACTATTACTTGATTCTCAGGTCTCAGCTCTTTCTAGAAAATGAGACCAGGATCAATAACCACTTATTGTTTAGATGAAATTGAGAGTAGCAACCTTGAAAAAGAGAATCTGAAGTGATTCACTGATTCATAGAAGCTTCTCCCCACCATTGCAAAAATTTTGATTATATTTGTGACGTGTGTGACGCATTGGAAAGAGTCCACTTTTTAGGGCCGTGGCAGATTGTAAAAAATATTTTTCACCATGTTTAGTGGCATACAGAGCTGAAATGAGATTCTTGTCATTAGAAAAGTACTTGAAAATTCTTAAGTTGCTTGTGAGCATTTGCAATGGCAACTTCAAAACTAATAGATTTTGTGCAACAGCAACAGGGCACAATGTAGACAACTTGGCTTTCCACCTTTTAGCATTTCCAGTACATGTTTTTGTCTAAGTACCTTCCCATTGCTATCCTACATATATGATATTAAATTATTGCCCACACTCATTGAAACTGTGCCGAATTGATATTCAGTTTTTTGTCCATTTTTCTTGGAGTTCCCCAAACTATGGTGTGTTATCTAAAGTACACGATTGTTTCTACAAAAAGAATTGTTTATAAGAATGCAGAACTCAACTGATGAAAAAGCTAAGGAATTTCAGTACTGGGCTTTTGAAACCTAAGGAAGTTGATATGTTGATACACGTTTGAAATCTCCATTTTTCACGCTAGCCTATTGGCCCTTTTATTTAATGTGTATACATTTCCCGCAATAATCTATGTATTTCAGGGTAATATTTGAGCGTTGCCTCTGTCTAACATTGTAGCGTTGGGCCAACCCAGAAGTTCTGGACGTGACACCTGAAGGCTTTGATCAAGTATATCTGCCAAACAGTGATAAGTTTGCTGATGATATGATGATAAGTCTTTCTTCCCAACTAGGTGGTAGAATTCAAAATGAAAAACGTAAGCTTCAAATTCTAGTTATGAATTCATAACTAATCAAGCCTTGTTCCGGACGTGACAAAAATATAAACTTTTCAAATGTATGTATTAATTAATATATAATGCCCTAGTTTGTTTGTCAATGAATAATTTACAAACGCTTGAAACCATTATCAAGCAATTTCTATGTTACTGTTGTAAAGCAGTTGTTACGTTGACAAAAATGCTTAGTTGTTTGTAATAAAACTAAAAGTTTAAAACATCTCTTACTTAGTCTACAATATCAAAGCTTAGATTTTTGTTCAAATAGTGTTTTTATCAGTCAATGATGCGAAATTAACTTTACAATGCTAAATTATTTTTGGAGAGTCCAATTTGATAATAATATTCAGTTTTGCATCCATACCACGAAAACGTTCCGACTGAGTCAGTTTTCTTTATTAAAACGGCACCATATACATCTTGAAGCTGTCATTTAGGGCAGCCCTAGAACGCATACTGTACTCTTCATACTGCATATTGCATACTGCATACAAAAACCTTGAGTGCTCAATTTCGTAGAGATAAATAAAAAGTGAATTATGTACTCTCACTTTTTAAATGGAATTAAGGTTTGAAATTGTATTTCAGTTTATATAAAATTCAATACGTGGATCTGTTAATATCCATGATGATGATTATTATTATTATTATTAATACGTAATATCAGATTCCTTTACTGTATGATTTAGAGTTCCTGAAAGTTCATACTTCTACATACAGTAATTTGCCACACCCAGAACTTTCCAATGAATGATTCAATAGGATATTGCGCCGTACTTTTCTTGTAGTATATCTATTTCAGTATCATTTCAGTCATATATTATAGAATATACGATTTGAAGAACAGAAGAGCATTCCTCCCATCTTCCCCCAATAAATACAGACAAGGGGACAGTCGTCTTTTATGCCTAATGTTCGAACAACCCCTAAAACTAACTTTGTCTTTTATACTTTTTACTACAAGAAATGGGTACAATTGCACTGTGTTGATATCACAAAAACATTAAAACCATCTTCGGTTCTCTTTGAGCAGTTTCGAGCATCGTCTACCTACGTAGCAAAATTTGAAGAGTGAAAATGAGACATGCTGGCAAGCATCTCTGCCTGTGGCATTTAATATCTTACACCGATGGGTGACTTTTAAGATTTTTGCATGTTCTATTGTTGGTAATATTGTAGACGATCAATGCCATGTGTAATTGATTATCAATTTGGAATTAAGTTCACCTAATAGCGGGATGCCAATAGAATTGGTAAGATACGTAATGCTATTATACAAGCACCTGCTGCCTAAGACAACTCGCCAACTTCTGCAATTGCCATCTGCAAGTTACTTACTACGTTCTTCCTCCCAAAGACAAGTCATGATTTCTGAACAAGACACCGTCTAATCGAGGTTTCTTTTTCGTATATCATATTTTCGTATATTGTATGAATTGGACAGAGTATTATAAATTATTTGCCTTAAATATTCATGCATTGATATAGCACTTATCTCGCGCCATTATGTCCAAATAAAATTAATTTATAAACATTCATGGACTATCTCTTGAACCAGGTGTTGAGTATAGTGCACTTCAGACGATAGAAATGTGTTATTGTACTTTCAACTGTCAGATATGTTTGTCGATTGTTGGATAGACGTAATATTTTCAACTGACTCCATCTAATTCACTAGGAAAAGCCTTGTTTTGACTAAGGACCTTATTATTTCTGAAGAATACCGTCGTTTTGATTTGTAAGAAGAGCTTACTTGGACTATTCTCCAGTCATGCATAGTGCAACGGCAAACCTGGACACTGGTCTCACTTTTCTGGAAAGAGCTGCGACTTGAGAATCAAGCAGTATTAATTCAATAATAGCTTGGTAGTGTCCCAATGCAAGGCCTTATATTCAGTATCACATCTTCCTGCAAGACAAGGAACGAAAATCAGCTAAATTCGAACAGGAATCTATCCGGAGCCAGTTAGGAACTCAGAATTTTTGCACAGAGATGATTTGGAGATTTGCAATCAGAGCATTTTTATTACTCAATGTGTTTTTTCAAATCAATTGCTATACAGCATTACATTTATATGGTATCTTTCAAAATTTGTCTTCTCTGTCGCTTTACAATGAGGCACTTGTCGAACTGAATACAACAAAAGCAGACGGCAGTCTTTATTTGAGAGCAAGCCATGGATTGAATCAAATCGTTCAAAATGTGGAAGCCTTGGCTCAAAATATAACAGCAAACAGTGCTACGGGGAATGTCGTATTTAGTGATATGTATTCGCTTCGAAATGAAATATTGAAAGAGGCATTGTTGAAGGGTGGGGATGGCCTAGCAGCAAATTCAAATCAATCTGTCATTGTGGATAATAATTTAAGTGGAACAAGTCAGGTGAGGTTATTCTTCGTTTTGCTAAATGACTCATTCGCCTGCCATTGTATTAGATTCAGCTTTTTTCAGAACTTCTTATTGATGTGGCAAACAGGCACTATAGAAATAGTACCCGTTGTTTTAATGTTTAATGTTTTATAACTGAAAGCACTATCCAATCAGTATGCGAACTTTTGTAGATCAGTTTTAAACGCCTGTCTAAACATACACTACATTTCAAATGCTAATATGACGGTTTACATGCTGAGTATATTTCTATGTTTTATTGATTACCCTACAGCTTATCTATCTTATCTTACCTATAAGGTAGCAACTATTCAGTTAGGGAAACAAACCACGTTGCCAGACTGAATAATTTTTTGAAGCAGAGCCTATGCTAGATGATGTTGAGGTCTATTCACCACAACGAATTGGCTGCACAGAAATTTTTTCTAGTCAATTTCAACTGTGGAATAAATACAAGCCTCTTCTATCTAGCATTTGTTGAAAAATGCCGTCCATGCCATGACATCCTTACTCCAGGCCGCCATTTTATCTTTTGAGAGTCTTGTGTATCAAGAGAGTTCAAACATATTTCTGACCTTGCGCTTAGAGCTAGATATTTCTACTCTAGTACTCTGTTGTAAGTACGTCTGTTCAATGCTAACCACCGCCGTCTTGTTAATTACAGGGATTATCTACTCTCCTTCTCGATTATCATGAATTGGTAAATTCCCATATATCCCCTATTTATTCGGTACTCGAGAGCAGTTCCACAAGCTGGAACTAAAAACTGTATGGTACATTAAGTTGCAGGAGTTTCTGTTAGGAGTAGCTTTACGGGTATCTTACGCGTATCCTTTATTGACACTCTATGACATTACCTTGACATATAATGTGCTTCTATTTTCAGGTAGTTCATCACCTTTACATCGCGGAAAGTATGTTGAAGTTTCTCGACAGAATTCACCTTCCAGCAAAAGAGATTTCATTGATCGTAGATGATACTGAGATAGGCCGTAGAACACTGACGCATTGGATAGAGAAAGCGCCAAGCTTAAACATCAAGGTTGTGTATTACAAGGTTCTTTCAAAACCGATTAAAAAGAGTGACTTTTCTACAACCATCAACTATGGCAGTAACGTGTTCCTTGTTGACAGTGATGGTGAAAGTGCAAGTGAAGTCTTTTCACTAGCAGATGAATCGGGGGTTGCTGGAATCGACAAAAACATCAAATGGATTTTATCAGAAAGAACAATGGATTCGTTATCTTTGTCCTGTAGCCTTCCAGCCGGAGAATATTATGCTATAAGGTCTCAGGACGTATTGATGAATTCGTCTTACATAGTGCAAAAGATCACTGCCTGTCGTGCTAGTGAACAAGCATTGGAGACATGCTCGACAAGGTATGTTTGTGGTTAAATTTTTCTGCTACCCTTAACTACGTGAGGCACTTCACTCATAAGCTTTGTATACCAGTACTAACTAATGACACCATATGGTAGTTAACGCATTATGTTGCAAAAAATCGCACCTGATAGAAGTAGTCTAATATATGTCATCTGTCAAAATTATATAATTTCTGAAGAATGAACTATTAATAAGCACTGCTTGCTAGTTACTGATGGGTGTCTAATTTTTCTCTAATTTTACGAAGATCTGAACTTAAAGCTTAGTTCTTAAAGTTCCTTTATCTTCGGGCTTCTTTTGACCACGCTGTAGTAACAAAAGTTACTAAATGGTTCTTTAATTTCAACTGCACGTTTAGGACTATGTAGACATTATAAATGGTTAAGTCTTGAGATAGGATGATATAGACACTGTAAAATCCATCTGATGATATAGACACTGTAGGTTTCAGCTGCTACACTGATTGCGCACAAGTCATACAAATGTAACGGCAATGAGCAGAACTGGCTTCTTATTTTCAATGATGAAAGTATTCCAAACTGAAAAGCTCCTTTGGAATGTATCTAAAGTCCATAGTACAAGTTCCTTATATTTTCTGGTCGTCTGCATGTAGATTAATTCTCGATTCATTATAGAACAGCGTTAATGCTGGAGGCATACTGCGGTGTTCACAATATTTTTTTACCAAGCAAACTACTTGTGACATCATGACAGTGCTTGCAGTGCATTCTGTTCAATTCTACTAGTGCACTAATATCATACAGTGACAAAAATCCTTTCCATTGGCTCAAAATTTTCATAGGTATACTCTCTACATCTTTGTTCTTCAATCAAGAAAGTTTATCATAATCGATCTTTTCAGGAATGTAGTATTATTTAATTTGAGGCAGAGAAATGCAAGTCACAATTCAAGAAGTGCCACAGGATAGAATTCGGTTTAGGAGTAACATATCAAGATGAATTTGGGTTAAGCTTTGTAAACAATCATTGATTACTCTGGTCTACAAAGACTCTGCTGGGTTGTGCTTCAGGTGATTCATAACAATTTAAGTACGCTGGTTCTGAAAATCATATCGGTTTTCCCTCATCACGCCTACATTGTCAGCCTTTTTACGTTCAATTTTACACAAGTGTCAAAAGTATGAAAAATTTTTTACAGTTCTTGAAAGTCTGTGAAAAATCTATGTCAAATAAATTTGATTACAATTGACATGAAACTTTCCCATGTCTAAAGTAAGTTATTGAAATACTCTCCCGTGATAGTTATGTTATATTTTGAAGGATGAGCTACGATATAGGATAATTTGAAGGTTTCATAGTGTTATGAATAAACCAAGGCGATTCATATAGATCATATTTCTCAGAGTGAATGTCTTAGGATTAACACCTAATAAGAAATAGTCCGTAAGAAATACTGATGCTGCATTATGAGACATTGTTTATCATCATTTTGATATACTACCAATAGCCAAGGCAAAATGCTTCAATACAACTATTTTTCTTTAACACAAAGAACCGTACAAAAGTATGAATTCAAAATGCGAGTTGCTAAAGAATTTACAGAGTAGATTATGCTCTTCCAGATCCTTTTTGTTAAATCTGACTAAGATTATCCTGCACAAGTATCAATCATCAAAATGGCTGGTTGGTTCTCGCCAGATTATAGGAATTCTGAACTTGAACGAGTTCTAGTTTCCTTTAGTTTAGAGCCAAATGCGTTCTTTGTGGGGACTTGCAGATGATGTGAGGTGCAAACTGCTTGCTTATCTTGGTGTCTAAGTTTAATCTTAAAGAAGTGTAATAGGATCTTCCATAAAATTCGTCTACTGTATATTTCTTCTCGTCATCTTGAAGATGAACTTATCTAGGTGCAGTCGAAAGAATCTTAGTCCTCTTAGCATTGCATTGACATTTTCACACTGCCCCCAAGCACATGGCTAAAGAGCAGTCGCTTGGGTCACATTGTCACACACAGAAAATACACATCTGGCATATTTTCAGACAATGAAAACAGTAAATGAGAGCAAATGTCATCTCATAGAGGGATTGTTGCCTTAGTCATTATAATGGCTCACAATGCTACCATGGTTGTTTTCATTCGTATTTTCAGACAATGAATTCAACAAAATTATTATGCCATTTCAGCAAAGTTATGAAAGCAATTCAACAGAAATTTGGTGTGGAAGCGTTTTCTACAGATTATTGACCTAAAAATATTCTTAAATTTGTCTTTTATAGTTGTCTACATTGTAATCATGTGACCTTGTATTGATTAAACCTAACGTGGTATGACAAAACAGATATAAGTTTTGAAGTCAGCACTAAAAAATTAGCTGTATTGAAAGGGTTTTTGTCCCAGCAGAAAAATTATGTTGACCAGTTCCATAAGTGTAATGCAACAAGGGCCAATTCTCTAGAATCTCCGTTATATCCAGAGATTTAGGAAGCACTTGGAAGCCATACCTATGCATACCAAAGCTGTGTGCTATGCTACTACATACTTTTATTGCAAACAGAGCAAGGCAGTGAGGGCTCAGATCGGATATTATAAAATGTAGAAAAACGTGATTTGTTTCAAAACGAAGGTAGATGAGCACAGTATGATATGACGAGGGGCTCGTTCACCGGTTTTTCTAGATAAAAGCATAGTTTAACATACTGAAGTCATTTGATATACGACTTGCAAGTACTGGGAGCACGTACCCCAATGCCTCCTGATTCCTTCATCTCTGATTACATCATATAGAAATTTTTTTTGACCATATTGATTATTTCAGGTTCAATAAAACAATCACATATAAATTATGGAGCAACGATAAGGCAACGACAGGAAGATCTTGGTCACAAATACAAGAACAACACAGTCTATTGGCTTTCGATTTTAGTCAGATTCAAAATCCATTCCTGCCAAAGGTACGAGTTGCCGTAGCAGACACTCCACCTTGGCTTTCGGTAACAAATTTCAGTCAAGATTACGAAGGAGATACAACTCCTTGTGGCAGAGATGGGTTGGTTGGAATTCGTAATATAAATGGCACTAACGAGACAGTGTGTTATTATGGTTTCTGTATAGACGTATTGAAGGCAATTGAAGAGAAATTGCACTTTGTTGGTCAGGTACAATTCTCCAGTGATGGTAAATACGGCACATATCATGAAGAATTAGGAAAAGCAGACGGGATTGTAGGAGATCTTGCCAGCGGGAGAGCAGACCTTGGCATTGATTTGATAGAAGATAAGACTAGAAATAGGGCTATCGATTTTTCAAACCCATATGCCATAACATCAATCGGTATTGCATACCTGCAGAAGATGAATTATAAAGAAAGTGGAATCTTTCGTCCATTCAGCCCAGAGTTATGGCTTGGCATCTGCGGGACAATTGCTGTACTAGTTCTGATAGTATGGACATGGGAAAGAATTAGTCCATATGGGCAATATCATTTGAACAAGAGATCATTAGACGATGCTAAAGTGTTTGGTCTCGATGATAGTGCAAATTACATAATGGGGACGTTTTTTACTGGCGAAATTATTGACCAAAAGCCGAAGACTTTTGGGAGCCATGTTGCTATTATCGTTATATCATTTGTATCAATATTGGTTATTGCAGCTTATTCTGCAAATTTGATAACATTTCTTGTCGTCTTGGATGAAGAGCCTTTGGTAAATGGATTGTTGGATCCAAAGGTAAAGTATTTTATTGATCGACTATCAAATGTTACTACAGAATAAATCACTGAGTTGATTTTGTTGGACATCACTATACAGCTTTGCTTGATAGATTCACAGGTTATGAGTGTAAGAGAGGTGCTAGACCCATAGGGGTGTGGAAGGGATTTTGAGGGAGGTGTAACAAGAGAAATTTAATGACAGTGTTGAACAAGGTACCGTAATTACAGACCAGCCATGATTGATATTCCGACTTTAACTGACAAGCCAAAAAACTACCGATATCTTTCTGTAAATGTGAGAGGAGAGTGCAACAACTTTACTCCCTACTTCAGTACGCCCCTGATTTGAGCGCATTTGTGCGTAAGCTATCTTAAACCCCAAGATCAAGAGCCGTTAAATTCATGCCCTATGTAAAATTAACAAATTGTAATAATTTAGAAGTATTCATTGCCTTTGTAGCTGATTGGTGATTCAAGCAACTTAGCTATTGGAATCCAATCGAGCACAGTAGTTGCAGGGTACTTGTATGCCCATCAAGATACCAGGATACAGAAGATGGCCAAAACAAGGGTCAAACAGTTTAATACATTTGATGGAATGGTTAATGCTTTAAAGCAAGGGTGAGCGAATGCTTTATGACTGAAATTGTGCTTATTGTCATCATATCCTCAATCAATGGTGTTAGTATCCCGCAGCTAGATTGGAGGTTTGCAATTTTCATTTCTACTGCTTTGCAGCAAATGGCAAAAATGAATTGTCTCAATTTAAGCAAAGGTCTAAGTGCTAGACAAAGTTGGAAGTCTTGCTTTTTCAAGATGTTTTTGATCTTTTTTGAATAATACGAACCAGTTCTTCTCAAAAATGAGTGCGTGGCAATCATAGCTTAAGAAATATTGAACGATGGTACACTTCATTTTACACTCATTTCAATTTACACACTTCTTTCATAAAAATTTTCTGTGTTTGACCCTTAGAATATTCTTAAAATATTCTTAACTTTAAGAGATTTTGAGCATTAATACTCGCATAGACTATGTTCATTTAATATAAAATTTGTAACTGGCACTTACCCGGAGAGTTGCTCAGTAGAATCATTGCATAATGACTCTCAGACCAGATGAGTGAAGTACACATTTGTTTTGTTTTCTAAAGAAAACTCAAGTAAGCAATAAATCTAAGTCTTGATGAAGCTTGAGTCCTGCATTATTATTAAATTATTCTTGATTTAAAGGGATTTTGAGCCTTTATATTCTTATAGATTATATTCTTGTAAAAAAGTGTGTAGATAATGGAAGCTGCTAATTCATGTATAAGTAAGGGAACCATGTACAGAAGCTTAAATGACTATAGAATGATGATGATGATAATAATAATAATGTAGATATTTAGGCCTCAATCACTCGAGAGTGCTTTTCATGGGGTCCTCTATTTAATTTACTGTGCAGATGAACATAAATCAAGGTAAATAAAAATGGTGATGGAGCACTTGCACCATGGAAAGTGTGGACCGAATGCAATGGGTAAATGAATGAATGGCAAATACAATAAATGTGTTCAGTATGCAGCACCCGAGTACATTTTGATTGGTTGCAGGATATTTAAACCAGACAGATGATCCCATATTTAGGTGTTTATGCAATCAGAAGAGGGAAATCATTGGCAGCACTTTTGAGCAATCGCATTCGTCTCAGCAATAAAAAAAGGAGTAATCAATTGCAAAAGACTTGGCGTAATTAATATTTATGTATTGATGAAGGCAGCCAATATGTTTGGTAGCGGCGCACAACGTTAAGTGACACAAATTCTAAAGCTATTCCTCTTTCTCTTTCAGGGAAATCGATGTCATCATATCTGACTACCTGTCAGTGAAATACGCCCAGTCTCATGATAGAGACTGCAGCATTAAAACATTGCAGCTTACAAACGCACAAGTCGGTATAGCACTCTCATTTAACAAGCAATCATCATGGAAACGTAGATTTAACCTAGCTTCAATCAATCTGGTGAACTCTGGGAAGTCAGACATCATAAAAGACAAGTGGTTCAAAGCGCAAAATTGCGTCTCTAAAAATGTGTTTTATTCACTTGATATTGTAAAAATGTCGAGTCTATTTGTTTGGTTGTCAATAGGCGTACTTGGTTGCTTCATCATATTTTTTATGGTATTTATAATCGGATGTACAAAGAATAAATGTAGAATTAAAAGAGAAGACTAGTAGTAGAGATAAAAAATAAATTGTTTGTGCTATCGAATTATCTGCTTGTATTTAGAATATAAATTAGGAGAATAGTTATTTTACTCTGCGTTTTCTCTTCTAGTTTTGTTTATAAATGTTTTAAAGTTTTATAGTCTGAGCAGGGACCGCGCAGCATTCTTAAAGTGGAAAGGCTGAACAGCGAACGAAGATAGAGATTTGCCTTCGGGGAAATTTTTGATACTTTACCTATGGGCGACTCTAGCCTGGGGAATGTAGAGACGAGCCAGGCAAAGGCATCCTTACGATCGGTGTATAGGCTCGATTTGTTTCTATAATAACAGCTTACTTCATAGCTGATCTTAGTCTAATGCTTTCAAGAAAAATATTGAAGCATACATTTGTAGTTGCCTACCATGCATACCTGGGAACTATGATCCAGCAGACCCCCCCCCCCCCCCCAGTTCAGTGATGGTGATTCACCAGATAGCTGGAAAATGCATTTTCCAAGATTAGTTCTCAGTAGATACCTCTATATTTTAGAATGTCTTAGCAAAGGTTTGAAAGAAATCATTTTCCGCATAAACTCTGAAAGTTAGCATGCGACCCAAATGCAAAATATCTTATCTAGCAAACTTGAGCGAAGTGAAATAACTGATACATGAGTGAGTGTAATAATGATACAAATGCCTATCCTTGAAGATTGGAACAGACAACGTCAGTATTAACAACAGGAAAAGCATGCCACAAATGAAGAGAATTACACCATCTTATGTCAGGGAGGAACAATCTATACTCAAAAGCATCTTCGTGGAATTGTGGAGAAAGGGTAAACCAAGGAAACAGAAAAGCCTCTGCCATTGACATGGCATCTCATGGCCCTACTACGCAACGTCCCTGACAACCCCCAAAGACAGCCCGAGAGCGCCCCTGTCAAAAAAGCATGGCTACTTTCCAAAGTTCCAATACATGTTTTCATCACAAAACGAAGTCGTTAGTGCTGTCTACGAAGGACATCGAATTCTGCTAGCTTTATGTGAAAGTTCAATATCGCCAAATAATTAAATCTTACTTCCTTCTCTTTGAACGAAACCACATTGCGCATCACTTGGTGGAAATGCTCTCTCAAATTGCACATCATTTGTTTAACCAGAAGTGAAATGAATAATTTAGATGTCTATTCTTGAAAAAATAGTGAGCTATAGGCCCCTAGTCCAATGGCTACGCGGTCCACGAGTCTTAGGCCCTGCTCAAACTGCAGCGATACATGTTGGATTCGCAATAGTATTGCCACAAATCAGCCTCATCTTTACTATCGTACTATGGTACTGAAATTGATTAACTGTTGACCGTTAACTATCGATCCGTTAAGGCTAACCAATTCTGATCACGTAAGCAGAAGCGGTTCGCCAGGATCGATTTTCTAATTCATACAATTTCGCGGATAATTTGAGAGTGGAATGGGAGGATTCTTGTAAAATTTGTTATTACATCTCAATGCTCATTTATAACTAAATTGGCCTTGGAAAAGCTAACACTCTTGCCCAACACAGCTGCATGGTCCACACTTTCTATGGGCAAAGATCAGAGAAGATCGCACAGGATCACGGGATATTGGTATCATGGCCTCTGCGATGGAGCATGTAACCTTTTCCTTGCGTTTATCAAATCAAAAAAATTGCGAGACGCTCGGATATCTGCTCGGATATTGCAAAAACACTCGGATATCTGCGCTAGGCCACGGAGCTTTTCAACTGTCTTCTTCATCTTTTAAAGCCCCATAGCCTAGCACAGGTATCCAATCATTACTTTATTTAAAGTAGACTATATTACAAATGAGAAATACGTGAATAGTCTGTTGGCACTACAGAGCTTCACTACGGCACGAAAGAGCGGCGAAATTTTTAGACATACTTGTCTAAAACATGAGAAGTAGCTAAATTACAGCTAAGTTAGGTCGACTGAGCAAACGATTTACAGTTCTGAAACTTAATAAGTTTAAAATATATAACTGTATTTACAAGATAGAATGGTAAAAAAGTGAAAGGATAAAAGATAACAAAAGATTATCCTGTTAGAAGTCCAACTTCCGGTACATATAAGTGCAGAGCCTACAGTTGCATTCATCACCTTTTCAACATTTAATTCGTTGGTGAAAAATAGAGAGGGTGATTGATTGTTTTATTTCGTGAAGTAAAAATTTTCATAGTTTATTTCCAAGGTAGGCTGTGCTCTCAACTCTTTAGGACGTTATCAGTACCTATGGGAGTTGAGCGTCATTGCCATGCCTTAGATTGTAGCTAATGCTTCGCTCCATAAATATATCTTTCATGAAAAGTGGATTTAGATCGCAGTTTGCTTTGAAAATTTCTGCCCTAAGCAACTACAGGTTTCTAACATAGATGGTCATCAAATTATTCTGCTCCAGGATAAAGCCAACAACCTTTGTGATCCTTGTACGTATTGCGCAATGCCCTTTCATGGGTATGATTGATTCCATTGATTTAAAACTATCAAGAAACATCCAAACGAGTGGACAATAGCTAAAATGAGATAGGACAAATGTTCTCATTAGATGCTGCACTTTTTCAGTGTCCATGTAAACGGATATACGGGCAAGCGCATGGAGAATTTGGCATCAACATGGTGTCTTGACATGTTCATTAAACGATAGTGATTAAATGTGGTGCCGAGAAGAGTTTCCTCTGAGCTTTCTTTCACAAAAACTTCTCCTATTTTGATGGTAATTTTGTTATCTCCCTTCACACCAAAAATCATGGTATTTGTCTTCATTTAGCTTCATATAATTGTTTGAAAATCATTCATTTATTTTAAGGCCATCACATTTCTAATGTATAATTACCGTTTCGATCTTAGGGCCAAAACCATGAATTGTACCATCATCAGTTACAGCCTTTGGCTTCCTCCAAGAACACGAAGAAGTCCTTCAGGTACATTTTAAACAAAAGGGGCCCCAAAACCGAACCCTAAGGTACACCCAAAAGTAGTTTTTGTTCATGTATTGAATGAACCACTGATCTTTACTCTCTGCTGCCTGCCATTGGTATAGCTACGTAAAAACAGCAATGCAGATCTACTGAAGTTTTATGCATGCAATTTTGCAATCAAAAGTTCACGATTTAAGCAATCGAAGGCTTTGGAGGGGTCCATATCTGAACAAGTCATTCAGTCATATTCTGGATGAAGCGAATCTTGTCTGTGACATCGTATTACATGCTATTGAACTGATTTGTAGTAAACTGCAGTTAAGAGAAGCCCCATTCAAAGAAAAGCTTCAAAATTATAAATTTCTTTTTGTACTTAACATCTAATAGCAGGGTACGGCTTTTTCCAGAGTAGAAGCAAGGAAGCAGTCCACGGGAAATGCTATACTGAAGCGTATTTAACAAATGAAAATCCTAGAGTGAATTCGAAAGAAACAAGTACAATGGAGCAATAATGATGAAAATAGATAGAAGTAAGATGAATCTCAGAGAGCAAGTTGAGGCTATAAAGTTAGGTGTGGGCTGTGGGGAATGTTGAGTTGTCAACAGAATGCTTTCTACGTGATTCAGAGCTCAGTGTTGAAGTTTCTTCTATTTACTGTTCATGTGCTAGATGAGCTGCAGTCCCATATGCCCAGCCAGTGCGCCACTGAAGTTGACTATGATCTAGGTGAGTTAGGTTGATGCTAGAGGTAAATACACTACACTTATCAAAGTGGTTTAAAACAAGTGGATAAAACAAAAATTACCAAGATTGCAATATGATGATGCTTTTAAGATAAGATCTCAAGATATCTCTCCAAATCTTTGGAATGTTAAAGTTGAAACATCTGAGGAGACAAAATAACGCAGAGCAATAGTGGTAGATGAAAAGCACGTCAGTAAATTGTTTGCCTGAATATTAGTACACGACAAAAGCATCTAGTTTTGCTGTATGCAGCATCAAATTACATGGCATGACTGTAAAAAGTTCTTAATCTCCACCTGTACTTTTAGATCACATGTAGTTATCTCGACTTCTGTAAAAAACAGTTATTAAAGTACCCGTATTTAAGAACTAGATGTCAACATAAAGTTGACGAATGTTAGGGAATATGTTAGGATTTCTGCAATTGTCTGGTTTGCAAATTAACAGGGATTAGAATCGTAAGACATTACTAAATCAGTTTCAATGCGAGTGAGAGAACAGAATTAATCAATTGTGTTCAGTGAAGAGACATTTGATTGAAGGTAAACTTGATTCACACTTATCTGCATGAATTTCATAATTGTACAGAGCTCATGAGCAAGGAGAGAGTGAATAGAAATGCTTATATTTCTATACAAAAGTGCACCTGTCTTTAGTTCGACATCCTTTTACCTTACACCAATCAAGAATGGAAAGCTAAATGTGTTTAAAAATTCATATCAATAGCATTCTTGCTCCTCTTGTAGCATACTTTGCTGAGCACAATGCCGATAAGTGTCATGCTTAAAATAGATCTAGAGGAGTATTGAAGTTAGGAGGAACCAGGAGAGGCTCGGTCTCCGCACTTTAACTAAGCGCTTACCACTCGCTTAAAGTGCTACCCGTAGTCTAAAAGTGGCAATCAACATTTTTTGCATCGCTGAAAATACGTAGTCCTCCTTTGCGTGTAAATCAGTAAACCAGGCCTGTGAATGATCACATATGTAGGATCTTGGTATTATTTGATGAGTCTGGATTTTGACAAATGATAATCAGAAAACTTTATGGGAAATATACTGATAGATAGAGGGATGTAAATTGTCATGAAATAGACTGGTAGAATGTAAAAATTCTATTTCACGGATTTCAAGCCTCCATTGAGAATAGATTCTCAATTTGAGAATCTAATGGCAAATAGGTCAATAAACATAAAAGTAGGTTTGCCTAGTACAGACGTCATGAAGTTGTAGACTGAATGCAAGCAGCAGCACTGAAGTAAAAACAATGAGCTCATACTGAACGTCACCTCTCGATGAAACTAAGACTACAAGCAATATATCAGCTCAACATAAAGAACGTAAAAACTTAGAGTGCACATAGGAGACAAAGGACTCATAACAGCAATCTTATTACGAAAAGTGCAATAAAATCCTCATATTACAACCGAAAAATTTCTCACAAGTTGTTGACAAGGGGATACAACACCTCCAACACCAATTAGGAACCATTAGACCTATTGTAGCGTCTATGTCCACTGTCCCTAAAGTTTCAGTCACTTTGCGTCATATACTTGGATGATGAATTGCATGGTATGTGCAGGGGGGATTTACTGTGGGAAACAACCCTTAAATCATCATAAAAGTGAGTTTGTATGGCAGGTTTTTAGGTTGATCGTATATTGGTTGGACAATTCTGAAGAATTGAACTTATGTCGCTTATTTTGTTGCTGTTATTTGTATCACCTAAGTGCTTTATAGATGTTGCCGCTATGTTTGACTGCGTTCCCGTTTTTTAGGAATGACACACCTTTTCAAGAGGTAGACCACATCCATATGTCGGGCATCTGATTCACTGGCCCCCAATGGAAACACTTAAGTTTCACCCCTAGGCATGTGCTCACTCCAATTAGAAATATTGGATCCATGGCAAAGTTTGTAGATTTGATGCTACAACAGAGTTATGGCGTTGATGATGATGATGATGATGATGATGATGATGATGATGATGATGATGATGATGATGATGATCATCATCATCATCATCATCATCATCATGCTAGCCCATGGTTGGAGACCTCCTCGTGGTGGTGAGCGGGCACAGAGAGACTCTGCCCTTAAGTTGATAGTGATTCATTTCGCGAAGATTCAGAATTGGGGCAGATGTTGACGACCTGTGGCAAACTGTCCAACCAGGCCCCTTCAGTGAAAGTCAGGCACAGCAGCTTCAGGCTGCAGTTCTGATAAGTAGCTGTTGGGGTAACAGAGTGGATTGAGTGTAGCCGACTCAATCACCTCTTTTAAACAATTTGAAGGCGACACTGACCTCAGGGTCAGCCTAGGCCCCGTAAGGGGCGTACGGGAAAAGACAGATGATGATGATGATGATGATGATGATGATGATGATGATGATGATGATGATGATGATGATGATGATGATGATGATGATGATGATGATGATACTGATGCTGATGATGATAATGATGATGATAATGATGATGATAATGATGATGATGATGATGATAATGACGATGATGATGATGATTTGTGGCAATCTATCAAAACAGGTCCCGGCGGTGAAAAACAGACTCTGCGGATCAGACTGCAGTTCTGCCCAGTAACTGTTGGGGTAACAGAGTGGATTGAGTGTAGCCGACTCAATCACCTCTTAAACAATTGATAGACGGTCCACTGACCCCAGGGTTAGAATCAGTCCCCGTGAGGGGTGTAACGAAAAGAAGAAGAAGAAGAAGAAGAAGAAGAAGAAGAAGAAGAAGATGATGATGATGATAATGATGATGGTGATGATGATGATGATGATAATGATGATGATGATGATGATGATGATGATACTGATGATAAGGATCATATTGATGACGATGATGCTGATGATGATGATGATGATGATAATGATAATGATGATGATGATGATGATGATGATGATGATGATGATGATGATGATGATGATGATGATGATGCATATGAACGTACAATATAAAAATGTCTTATTATCAGATTGTATAGTATTAATAAACACAGGTCTGAATATCTTTCATGGTATCTTCTAATTACATATTGACGATCACAATAGGAGTCTAAGCGCTTCTTTTACAGTACAATAGTCAATTCATTGTGACTAGGCAAATACGATGAATCAACCAACAACAGCAAAAGCAACTAAATGCAGCGTGAAGATGTCAGTATTAACCTAGGAAGAGTTGTTTTGCAATTGCTTCTGAGTAACGACCGTGACAATATCTACATTATGTCTACATTTCAATTTCCATTGCGTTAATAGTATTTCAAAGCTATCCAAGGAAGAAGGAGACGGAATTCTGGAATAGAAAGTCAAATATGAATACCTGCACATACATCACATTTACCTTGCAAGTGTACTTTCTTGCCTTATGTGAAGCAGATGATGTAGTATATGGTATATTCGAGAATGGATCATTCAAGATGACATTTGATGAAGCGATGAGAAATCTAAACAAGAGCACATCGGCTAACTTTCTGCAGTTGAATCACAATCAAAGTTTGAATCAACTTATTGCTTCTAGTCAGCAAATCAGCTCTACATCAAAACAAAAAAGTAGAGATAACATGTTTGTTTTCAATGACTTAAATCATGTGAAAAATGGAATTATGAGAGAAGTGCTGGTGCACCAAAGACAGAAGTTAAATTACAGAAACACGACACTATACATAGATAACACATTTGGTTTACAATCACAGGTTTCAATTTTATTCTACTGAAGATTACGCAAATCGTCTTAATTGCTTACTTTCACAGGCTCTTACAATCTGTCTAGCTTGTAAGCATATTTTCAATAAGAAAAGTTATCAAATGACATAATTTAACGCTGTAGAGAGTATCGCAATGAAATTAATTCATTCATCTCCATATAGGTGAAGAGTCGTACTAATGAAATGGAACAACTGGTTAACTATTTCAAGGCAGCATTCCCCCATACAACAGGACTATCAGTTATTGTCGATAATTCACGAAACGGTCATGAGGCGTTGATCAAGATTGTGGAAAAATCCAGCGAAGTTGGGAAGGCTGTTCTTGTGCATCATATATTAAGAGGTGAAGTGACAGGAGAATTGATCTTAGCATTGAACTTTCTACAGAGCAATATTGTGTTTGCGGATGTTGACCAGAATAGTCTCGAAATGGTTCTCAATATGACAGAAGAGATGGGTTTGATATCGTTTGATGAGAAGCTAAGCATGTTTATGGCAAAAAGGTCCATTGTCGGTATACAGGGAGCTTGCTATAAACCGAAGTATCATTATTACTTTTCCGATTACCAGCAATCATCATCAAATGCCACTTATATTACCGAGAAAGTAAATGGATGCAGAAGAATTGGTGATAGCGTCGAGCGAGTTACATGTTTCAGCAGGTTTGTTTCATTAGTGTTTCATCATTAAAATATAGAAATATGCATTCAAGTAGAGACAGCAGAATTTAGATGAAATGAAAAGGAAAGTGTGAGAAAATATCCCGCTCTGGCCTGTTGTTTTCTCTCATTTTCACTTTAAATATGTATTTCAACGTTCTTGCCTTAGAATATCACTTGATATACTTTACAATGCAAACTAATATATCGCAATGAAGATGAATCTTTTAGTCCACAAGATATGCAAGTAGCGAGAGTTTTAAGAATAACCCATAAGATTTCAGTTAAAAAGTCGCATTTAAGGCTATCATTCAATAATCTTCATTTTTCACTGTTATAGAGACGACGGATCATCGATTAAACTATTCGATATGGACAAGAACATGTGGGTAGCTGTATATACAACTGGCAATAAGATTCAAGCATTATCGGCCAGTACTGTCGATGTTCCAACAAGGCCTACCATAACTGCAGTTATTGCTAATCCTTATCCTCCATTCATAATGCATTTGGACTTAGACAAGACTGTAGGTGATATTAACATCTGTGGACGAGAAGGAATGAAGGGAGTCAGATATAACGGATCTCAGCAGATTGAAATATGTGCATACGGATTCGAAATCGACATGTGTCGATTACTTCAGAAAAGGCTTAACTTTAATTATAGGATTATCGTATCGAGAGATGGATTTTATGGCTCGTACAATCAGGATACGAATTCCAGTAGTGGTATCGTGCGAGAGATTATTGAAAATAATGCCGATCTTGCATTAGAATTGACAGAGACGAAGGCTCGATCCCATGCCCTATGGTATTCAAAACCATACATGATAAGCTACATAGCGTTCATTTACGTGAAGCCAAGTACTTTCCGTGATAGCGGTATATTTAAACCCTTTGAAGCAAATCTGTGGTTGGGGATTCTTGCATCTATTGCGTGTGTAATCATCTTCGTTTGGACGTTAGAGCGGTTTGGTCCTTATGGCCGTTACCAAACTAACCAACGATCAATTGCCGATAAGGAGGAAACATTTAACATCTTTGATAGCATAACCTACGTTTGGGGGACATATTTTACTGGGGAAATAATTGTGGAGAAACCGAAGTCGTTTGGAAGCAGAGCAACAATCACAATTGTTTCAATTGTTGCCATAATAGTTATTGGAGCTTACTCGGCAAATTTGATAGCATTTCTAATTGTGGTGGATGAAACACCTCCGATTAATGGACTTTATGATGAAAGGGTACGTGTATAAACTTACATCAATTATTTCAATCTAATGAAAAGGGTGAAAAGATGATTATATTGTATTAATTAATAACCTATAGACTGTGATTTCGTCACGATTTTGCTAGTGATCGTGATCTTGATAGCCATGATGAAAGTGATTGCAGAGTGGTCAGATTCTATTAAATTTGTTGTTTTATAAAACTGGCGAATGTGGCCACGACGCATATTATCAATCATATTGATATAATATAGTAACAATGAGTTGTTGTGAAAACTCTTTCATATCACCCATTTTATAGCATGGCAATCAAACACTATTTATATCAATCAATTTGATCATATCATTCAATCCAATCTCATCAATCACTTTGATCATAACAATCGTTTTGATCCCATCAAACATTGTATCTCAATGAATCACTTTAATCTTATCAATTGCTTTGATCATCATCAGATTAAGATGGTAATATCTATTTATCACCACCACTTTGTATTTCAATTCCTTGAAAATTAATTAATGTTATCATAGATCGCTATGTAGTTGGATAAACATTATCAATCATAAAATCAAGTCTTGTTTCCTCAGCTAACTGGAGAAAGTCCTACAGTTAAAGCAGGGACTAGCACTGATACATTCATGTTAAGCTACTTAAAACAGCATTCAGATGCTAGACTGAAAAAACTTGCCAAACAAGTGAGATTATGCCAGTTGGATCAATGTATTAAGTATCTGAAAGAACGGTAAGGAATTGCTACTCAATATTGCATGATATCGTCGACATTCCCTTTTTGTTTGCTTGCATTATTATTGTAACGTCTTTTCTCGTAGGCACCAATTCGTAGCATTTTTCGTAGGTCCCTCTTGCATGCAGAACAGAGTCTTTCGCAGGAAATACACAGCAATAGGGAATATCTATGTTAAGGCGTACAAATTTTATTTGAATGTTCATCGTATTTTTTAACCATTTGATAGCTTACAACATGCTAGCAGCTAAGGTAGATACAAATTCATCATTGATTTTCCTTTAGACTTAGCTACAACCGTGCTTTTTCCAAATTTCTCAAATAAAACCTTCTACTATAAATAATATATTTTTCAAATTCTATTATATCTCAAATAACGATTGTGTTTCTTTTCTTAAATTCTGCGTTTCCTTTTCAAGAAAACTGGATATTGTACTGGAGGATTATTATGCGCTAAAGTATTTGGTACATAGTGATAAGGAGTGCGCGTTGAACGTGGTTCGACTTGAAATTGCTCTTGGTATTGGCTTTGCGACAAGAAAATCATGGACTTGGAAGAGAAGAGTAGACAGAGCAAGTATTGATTTAATTGCATCTGGGGAAGCAGATTATGCAATCAATAAATGGTTTGGTCAGGAATCCTGTAAAGCAAAGAATACATTCCATGCCATTGATATAGTGAAACTAAAATACTTGTTTCTTATAGTTGCTGCATCAATTCTCATAGTCTCAGTTATCCTAGTGATTGAGATGTATTGGAGTCGCATATTGCACATTGTTCGACGTCCTTGTCGTCAGATGAGATAGGGACAAATGGTGTTACACACGTGTAGGGCATATTAGGGTTCTCTTGAATTTCTTCAAAAAACTTTCCTGCATTTCCCAGGTTTTCCAGCCAACGCCAATAAAAACTCCAAGTTTTTCACGTGTTTCTCAGCAGTTTTAGAAGGACCAAGGAAATGATTTGGCTTATATACCAACAATGGAGGAGCAAAAAAAGTGAAGATGTGAAACGTTCTTGGTCAAGAAAAATTCCCGTGGCATTCCCGGTTTTCCAGCCTCCTAAGAGTCCTCCTTACTCGATACGAGCAGTTAAAGTTGAACTCACGATTGTTTGATAGAACATTATATGTCTCGTAGTCATAAGTCATAAGTCATATGTAATAAGTCATAAGTCATAAGTCTTCATTCATTTGCAAATTTTGTGTTTAGGATAAATATTGGCTACCAGTTTAGCAAATAAATACCTTACCCTCTCACCTTCACTCGCATCTTATTATTTAGGAATCATTTTCAAGAGAGTAGGTCATGCAGATCACTTTGGTATGTTCCTACCCAGACTTTATCCTACCTTCTTTAGCATATTTTGCAATGATGCATGACAAATACGCAGGAGTTGTACATATTAGATGTGAATCAAAGTATTTTATATTGAAAAATGATATATAAGATATTGTCTTTGACAGACCTGAGGACCTCTAGATTCAACAAGCCCTCCCCTCGAATAAGTCCCCACGCGCAAAATCGTTTCTGATAAATAAGCCCCTGGGTTCCTAATCGAGTCACTATGGTATATTCATGGAAAGAATAAGGATAAATGCAACGAAACTATACATAAAAATATGAACTGCTTGCGGCTATTCTTACCTGGCAGCCATAAATTGTAAGCAGCAAAGACAGCAAATGAGGCCAAATAGACATAGGAGTAGATAGAAAAATTTATAGATGAAAATATAGTACGTATATTCACTTTTGTTCATCAGTCTATTTAGTTGTACTCAAGACTTTTCTTTCAAAAATTTAACTCATAGATAGAACAGAAATACGGCTGACTCATGTTTTTACAAGACAAGAAATTTCTCGATTACATAGCAGTCTAGCTCTACAGGGAGGTTTTGGCCTCCCTTGCCTCCCTGACCTCCGTAGCCTCCCTGGCCTTCCTCCATCTATGCAATTGCAAACAGATTAACCTGTTATGATTTAAATTCTGCCGATTAAAGTTGGGGTTCTGAAATCACATGAAGAACATCACATGATACTGCTTCTCCTATCATTGCCTTTTGAAAGAGAAGCTCAGATGAACGATGTGGATGTAAAGACAATCATTGACACCATTGAAGTGGCTAACATGATGAATATAATATGCCCATACGTAGCATATGATGAATATGCAAAGATCTACGCTGTTGTCTTGCACAGACCACCAAGTAATGTAATGTAATTACGACTAACCGTTAATCAATGGCTATTTGAATTAGCTACCTGTAATATCTAGCAAAGAAAACTGCTAATGATCATAGATTACGAATGAGTTTCTATCCTACTAACAATTCATGGTAGTTTCTCAATTTCGCTTGAATAATTGATATGAAAGCTTCCTTAGTAATATGAGTAAACAAAAGTTTTTATTGAAGGCATTCAAATTCTACCTGTAAATCCGACGATGTATTAAAGCAAATTTCAAATATCATGTTGTGAGTATACAGACATCCAATTGAACAAGTCGAGAAGGTAACACTAAGCATTCAACTGGAGGGGATATGATGAAGTCTGAAGTACATCCAGTGATATTAAGCTAAGTTCATCAATATATTTAAACTGAGAATGGGTCGATCAATAAACGTCATATTTAGCTTGCAAGTGTACTTTCTTGTCTTATGTGAAGCAGATGATGTAGTATATGGTATATTCGAGAATGGATCATTCAAGATGGCATTTGATGAAGCGATGAGAAGCCTAAACATGAGTGCATCGGCTAACTTTCTGCAGTTGAATCACAATCAAAGTTTGAATCAACTTATTGCTTCTAGTCAGCAAATCAGCTCTACATCAAAGCAAAAAAGCAGAGATAACATGTTTGTTTTCAGTGACTTAAATCATGTGAAAAATGGAATTATGAGAGAAGTGCTGGTGCACCAAAGACAGAATTTAACATACAGAAACACAACACTATACATAGATAACGCACTTGGTTTACAGTCGCAGGTATGAATACTCTAAATACCTCTAAATCAACCAATTAATAATTTGTGCACTAGGATAAAGTATATTTCACTACAGAACGAAAAAGCGGCAACATTTTTTACATACTCTGAAAGTTTTTTTCGTATATCCGCATCTGGCTATATATTTCGGTTTACCTTTCGGTCGTTATCCGATCTTTCATACTCTGACGAGTGTCGGCGAAACAAACTTTCAGTATGTCTAAACAATGTTGCCACTTTTTCGTGCTGCAGTGAATTTCTGTAGTACCAACAGACTATTGACAAAGTATATAATGGTACGTTGATAATAATCGATAGGTGCTCAGGGCTAATATAAGTGCAATATCTACCTACTATAAAAATTTTACTATTGTGTTCTAACCCAAAAGCAGTGTATGATACATAATCTTGCTTCTCTTTCTTTCAGGAAAAAGCTCAAATACAAGAAGTAGAGCAATTGCTTGCCTTTTTCAAGATGGTATTCCCTCATACAGGAAGACTATCAGTTATCGTCGAAAATTCACAAGCTGGTCATTACACACTGAGTCAGATTGTGGAAAAGTGCAGTGAATATGGAAGAGAAGTTGTTGGCCAGCATATTATAAAGGATGAAATTACGGAAGAATCACTTGTAGCATTGAATCTTCATACAAACAATGTGGTGTTTGCAGATTTTAACCAACTCCTCTTTGAAATGCTTCTCAATATGACAAAGGAAATGGGTTTGGTTTCATTTAGTGAGAATTTGAGAATATTCTTGACAAAAAGATCAATTGCAGGTATACATGGGATCTGTAACAAGCCGAGTTATCATTATTACTTTTCTGATTACCAACAATCATCATCAAATGCCACGTACATAGCCAAGAAAATAAATGAATGCAGAAGAATGGGAAGCAACGTGGATGAAGTTACGTGTTCTACAAGGTATGTTATGAGCAGTTGTTTATTACTGTATCTTTAAGATCATAACATGATATGATATTGTAACTCTGTTAACTAGATAAAGACTGTCTTCATTCTTATTAGTAAGGTTGAGCAACATAATGCAACATATTGGATTAGTCGGCATAAATAGCTGTGTAGATAAGCAATAATATATACTTCATTACTAATATAAAGTGGAGTGCAATGTACCTAACTGTCAAGCAATTCAATGAATGACGACAGGAATACATTAGCAATGTAGCAGCAGTGATTTCGTTATGAGATAGAGGGATTCACAATCAACTACACAATGTACAAAAGGAAATGTATTACAAGATATTCCTGCTTACATTTCATAGCATAAATTGGCAACATGATTTATGGTAACATAAGCCCTTCTAGAAATATGGTAACTTCTATTATTCGATGGAAGTCGCTCTTCAAACTTTTGCGATAGCTTTGAATGATATGAATATTTCAATGTTGCAGGGATGATTGGCAATCGATTAAAGAGTTCGACTTGGCCACAAATAAATGGATAACAATTCAAAGTACTGACAAAGGTGCATATGTACTTCAAAAACAATCTGATGGTATTTCAGCAATACCAACTATAACTGCAGCAATCGCTGCTCCTACACCTCCATGGGTAATGTATGTTGACTTGAATAAAACACTTAGTCATACTGTAATTTGTGGACGAGAAGGACTGAAGGGGGTCAGATTCAATGGCAATGAGCAGATTGATATATGTGTATATGGATTCGCGATTGACATTTTTCGTTTACTTCAACAGAAATTAAATTTTAATGCTAAGATTATAGTATCCAGGGATGGAACTTATGGCTCTTACGATAGAGACACAAATACTAGTAGTGGAATTGTGCGAGAGATAATAGAGCGCAATGCTGATATTGGACTAGATCTAATTGAAAATAATATTCGTTCACAAGTTCTCTGGTTTTCTAAGCCATATACAGTTTCTAGTCTCACAATGATGTATGTGAAATCTGGAGCATTTCGTAATGCAGGAATATTCAAACCATTTGTAACGAAGCTATGGTTTGTAATCCTTGGTTCAATTGTTTGTGTGATTGCATTTGTATGGATATTGGAACGGTTTAGTCCATATGGTCGTTACCACACTAATCAAAGGTCTGTTGACGATGATGAACGAACATTCAATATTTTTGACAGTGCCAATTATGTTTGGGGGACATATTTTACTGGTGAGATAATTGTGGAGAAATCGAGTTCATTTGGGAGCCGTGCAACAATAACAGTGATATCGATAGTTGCCATCATAATCATAGCAGCTTACTCGGGAAATTTGATAGCATTTCTAATTGTGGTGGATGAAACATCTCCAATTAATGGACTGTTTGATGATAAGGTAAGCATAAAGATGCATTATTGATAAGAGGAAGGAAGGCTTGTACAATGTATCTGTATGTTTATATGTATGAATGCATGTGTGTATTCGCATGTATCCACAGGCACGCCTGCCCGCACTAAGGGCAGGGGGGAAAGGTCCTATTGAGGGCACATTATGAACATTTTTGCACTAAAATAATTAAGTCCTTGGAAAGAACAGGAGGGGCAGCTGCCCCCCTGCCCCCCAGCGTAGGCGTCCCTGTGTATCCATACATATGCATTAATAGCTATGCACGTATCCACATACATGTACCCATCTGAATGTATTCATAGAGACACGTTTTACGCGAAACCGGTTTATAAGAAACGCGGTAGTAGACACCCTAAAAGTTAAGAAATCTGAAGAACTATAGGAAAAGAGCTAAGAAACTCTAGAAATTTCTGATAAGTGCTTTAAAAGCCAATAAGGCTTATAGGCACTACAATAGACAACGCGTTGTATGGTATGTTTTCATTCTCATTGCAACTTTTGCCTGTAAAACTTTTAAGAAACTTTTAGAACTATAATATGGCCAGAAATTAAGAAACTTTTACTACGAGGTCTTCAGCCAAGTGGCTTACGCAAAAATGTGCATTTATGCATCCATTTGGTGTATCTCGCTGTATTCGCATATACATAAACTATAGGCATTTACAAGAATTTGGTAGAATTCTCATTAATTGTCAAAGCGAAATGAAGAATGCTTGACTCTGGAGACCGAATTTACTCAAAACTGAAATCCGATTTCAGCTCATTGGAAAGAATCCAACAATCACAGCAGCAACCCCTGAAGGAAGTGCAATGGCTGGTTATTTTCAGAAGCATGCGGACCCAAGGTTGCGTAGCCTTTATAAAAGACTCCAGTTTTGTTCATTTGCAGACTGTGCGGATAGTCTTAAGAGACGGTAAGTTTAAGCTACCAATACGCCTTTGCATGAATGCTGTGGAGCTACTTCGGTATTTCTGTATTTGTGACAAAGCTCTCTCTGCAAAATTGGATACTACGCTACTAAACCAGGAATAAAGTGCATTCTCATCTCCCCACATAACAAAATGTCAACATTCTAAACAACTCCCTCCCCAAACCCATGATATCATAATCATGAGTCTCAAGCGACAAGAAACAGCCAGCAAATATCAATTAGCAATGAAAAACAACAAAGTATGGCGAAAATTGCCTTCAATGTTTTCATGGACAGATAAACTAAGACCCCGTGTTGTTACACGATATTAGAATCATTTAAATCCGAAATGTTTTCATACCATAATACCCTTCTGTTTACACGAAGACCATGGTGAATAATATATGAGTTCAATACGTTTATGAATACAATATTACATTAATACAGTATCTTGTAAACACCCCAGTCCGAGATATGATTTCATACCGGATCGATGCTGGGGCTGTTCTTTCTATTATCTCTGTTTCTCTGTTGGCCTCCTAATCGACCCGGTATGAAATTCCGTATTCACTTCTTATCGTATTCATAAGCGTATTGAAATGATCAATAGGGGGGTATTTGTGGCATTGATCAGACATGGAAACACTGCACTTGTTCACTTGGGCCTATATTTGTGGAAAATATCAGCCTAGATATCTCTCAGAGCAATCTGTTTTGCTGGCTTTTTTCAAAGTAGTTTTTCCCTGGTCTTAACTGTAGGAAATTTGTTAAGTTTCTTGAACAGCAATCAGTTGCCTGCTTGCAAATGTCAAAAGAGGCCCAAATATCAATGCTTGCTTTTTGTTTCGACAACGAATTTTCGTAGCATTATTTTCCTAGTTGAACTTCATTGGTCAGTAATTTTAAACTATTCGTGCGTAATTTCCTAGCTACAGGTATAAAACACCCAGTTGATATAGGGAAATTAGAGAGAAGTAGAGTGATAGAGATCGAGATAGAGAAAGAGGATAGAATGGGCGGAGAAGAAATTATACATGAATTACAGAAAATGTAGCAGAGTTGTATTTCTTGGTGCAAAACTTCTTCACTTGGTTACATAATTCTTGTACCAGCGAGATTGGAGATTTACTCTCAACATTATGAGCATATATTACTATGCAGTTCGATATCATTCTCTGTAACCATCAACAAATTCAGCGTGCCTTATTTGACAGTGATCTTCTTCTTTTTATTCAAAGGGAGTTTGATGTTTTGCTGTATGACTATCATACATTGAAGTACATTACAGATGTCGACAAAGATTGTTCTTTGAAAACAGTCCAATTGCATACTAGTACTGTGATATGTGTAACGTCTCGCAAATCATGGACATGGAAGAGAAGAATAGATACGACAATATCCCACATGGTTGAATCTGGAGAGGTAGACCATCTGCATACAAAGTGGTTTGGTAAAGGATCTTGCACAGCAAAGAACAATTTCTATTCACTTGATATAGTTCAGTTGAAAGACCTTTTTATTATATTGGGCATCTCAGCTGTCATTAGTACGTTTATACTGCTCATTGAAGTCATATGGAGCTATATCTCTTGTATTGCGAGATATTTTCACCGTAGAAAGAAATAACTATGGTATTTTACTTGATACTGATGTAAATGTAATAGAAAGGAGTGTGACATTTTACCAGAAATGGTGCTAAACACGATGATGAGGTATAGCCAGGTTTAGTACCATGGGAAATTTTTAACTCATCTAAGTGACATTCTAATTGGTTCTATTTTCAAAAAATTCAGATGCGCATCCAATGCCAGGACTTAATACATAGTGTACTAGAAGAGTGATAATGTGGTAAAAATAACCATGTGACAGTAAGAAAACGTTTTAGATGGTTCAACACCCCTTAACTATTGGACACGCAGTCAATAAATCTAAGGTCATTAACGGAAGAGATGGATTTATCCGATTGATGAGAGTATAAATGACAAAGATTGAAATTACTTGACTAATTAGTAAGTTAAGCTTTCCTGAAGGAAAAAACGAAGTAGTTCAAACTCTGGGCTGTTATAAAAGCATTTATCAGGAAAGTTCTGGCTTAAAGGGTGAATTGCATACTCAGTGTTGGTGGTATTGATGTTTCGAACCTACCTTCAGCCATACCAATAAAAATCTCCTTCCCACGGTGAGCATTAAATTATTCATTTTGATATGCCCCTGTTACTGAATCCTTTACTACACTACTAACCTTGTGATTAAGTTCAACATTGATATTCGGATACGAACTGCAAACCATAATTGCTTGGCTTCCCTGCTTATGATGTTTAGCTTTCCATTCTCAGTATATGTAAGATGACAAGTGATAACCACGAAGGAGCCTCAGGATCGATTTATGCACACTGCAGAGAGAAAATAATTAAGACTTTAGCCTGAATCATGGGAATTGTATTAAAGCTCTGCATTCACCTTGTACCCTGCTACATATAAATTAATCCTGACAAGTTCTGAATCAGGCCAGGTGTGCTTAAATTTTTACAGTATTGGCCGGCCAGTTTAATTTACAAAAATTTGAATATTTTATTATTGTAATAGGCTAACTTTCAGTTTGCTAATATATTGGCAGTTTTTAGCCAGCAAGTTCACATTGGAGTTGTTTGCGGCCGAACCTTATACCTTGTTAATCAAGTATACAATATTTATATCTATGTAAGGGGGCTGTCATTTTTAATGCCGGGTACAGGGATGGAAGAATATCTGAGAAAAATGAAAAAGTTTCCCTACCCCAATTGCTAAGCTTAATAATATTTGAAGCTCCATTTCGAAATAATGAGAAAATTTCATACCCTAGTGGTATTCCTACTCGTGTCCTGCATCCGTATGTTTCTTTGTACAGAAGAATAAGTGGATGCAAGACATGGCTAGGACATAAGAGAGTAGGATTGGAAGGAGGAAAAGAACTAGGAAAGCAACAGCTGCAAAAGATATGGCAGCCCGTCTGCTTAACAGTTCATGTTCCACCCTCCATTTGATTTGTTGAAACGGTAAGGAGTTGTCTCAAATGGTGGGAAAAGGAGATTTTGACATTGTGGCATTGAAAGAAGATTTAAATAAGAAAAGCTTTGCAGAAATGATTCCGGTGGTTCTTATAAGAGGACTGAGAAAACTTCTGGGCATTATTGAACCATTAATCTCGAATATGGATGAAGAGCTTTAGAGAAACAAAAACACAACCTAGATGTGAAAGAAAGAAAACTGAAAGAGATAAGGAATCAAAGAAATAAATATCATTAACTAATTATATCAAATAATATTTTGCATGCAAAGCTAAGACAAAGTTTTTGTGGTGCAATATTTATAGTGGGGATGTACTCAAACAATTTGATAATCCATCATGAATTTGCAAAAACATTTGATAACCCAGTATGGCAAAGCCAAAAAATTTAACAGCCCTTCAAAAATTCTTCCACCCCTGTACCCATCATTAAAAATGACAGCTCCCAAGTGCATGTAGGACAAAAATGGGTTGATTAAAAGCTATCTAATAGATGTGAACAGCTTCAAGGGAAATGAATTGACACTGATATAATCAAACAGATTGAGTTATTATGATTTAATTTCTTCCGATTCAAGGTGGAGCCCTGATATTACACGAACATTCATGACACTATCTCTATTAGTACTTTAGGACAGAGAAACTCAAATGAGTGAAATGGATAAACAGACAAATATCTGATTGTGCTACTGCCTTGCACAAACCACTAAGCCATGTGATTTAGCATCCTATGGGTGTGAAACTTGAGTATTACGAATGAAAGAGCTAGCATTATTGTTTGCAGTACCGACTCTCGTTATCGTTGTCCTTACTTTCAAATATTATACATAAAACCTACATTTTCCGAGATCTGATAAGTAACAATCGGCCAACTGCCACTTGAAATTACTACCTGCAATACCTAGCAATTGAAACTATTAATGATTATGTAATAGGAGTGAAGCTCTATCTTGATAGCTATTCACGGTGGTGTCTCAAAATCTATTGACTGACCGATAGTGAAGAGTTTACTAATTCATATTAGCAAACAAAAGTTTTATTGATGGCAACACAACCTGTAAACACTAAGACGTAATAATAAAACTGCAAGATATCATACAATGCATTTACAGAATTTCATAAACTCACATAAAGCCATAATATGCAGGTGCTATTTGAGAGCCTATGATGAAGTCCCAAGTACAATAACAGATGCTACACTAAGTTACATGAGGATGGGTCGATCAATATACATCATATTTAGCTTACAAGTGTACTTTCTTGCCTTATGTGAAGCAGAAGATGTAGTATATGGCATATTTGAGAATGGATCATTCAAGATGGCATTTGATGAAGCGATGAGAAATCTAAACAAGAGCACATCGGCTAACTTTCTGCAGTTGAATCACAATCAAAGTTTGAATCAACTTATTGCTTCTAGTCAGCAAATCAGCTCTACATCAAAGCAAAAAAGTAGAGATAACATGTTTGTTTTCAGTGACTTAAATCATGTGAAAAATGGAATCATGAGAGAAGTGCTGGTGCACCATAGGCAGAATTTAAAATACAGAAACACAACACTATACATAGATAACGCATTTGGTTTACAGCCTCAGGTATAAATAACTGCAAAGAAGCATTTCTCCTTCTATTGCTAGAATATTGATTCCCTAATAACCTTCTCGGAACTTGGGATCTGGCTCAATGGCTGCGTATATTGCAACTTTCACAAAAGTTCAGTACAAATTTGTTACCAGCACTAAAGATGATGCCTTGATAATAACGCAATCATACTTAAGCTAATGGGAAGATTGAATGATGGTTTAACATGCAAAGAATTTCAATTTCAAGAATTTGCTATTGTAACTAACCCGAAAGGGTAGACCCTGATGAATATGCTGACATCCTTTTCTTTCAGGAAAAAGCTCAAATACAAGAAGTAGAGCAATTGCTTGCATTTTTCAAGACTGCATTCCCTCATACAGGAAGACTATCAGTTATCGTCGAAAATTCACAAGCTGGTCATTACACACTGAGTCAGATTGTGGAAAAGTGCAGTGAATATGGAAGAGAAGTTGTTGGCCAGCATATTATAAAGGATGAAATTACGGAAGAATCACTTGTAGCATTGAATCTTCATACAAACAATGTGGTGTTTGCAGATTTTAACCAACTCCTCTTTGAAATGCTTCTCAATATGACAAAGGAAATGGGTTTGGTTTCATTTAGTGAGAATTTGAGAATATTCTTGACAAAAAGATCAATTGCAGGTATACATGGGATCTGTAACAAGCCGAGTTATCATTATTACTTTTCTGATTACCAACAATCATCATCAAATGCCACGTACATAGCCAAGAAAATAAATGAATGCAGAAGAATGGGAAGCAACGTGGATGAAGTTACGTGTTCTACAAGGTATGTTATGAGCAGTTGTTTATTGCTGTAATTGAAGAGCACACCAATGTACATGCGATTGTATCTTTGATGATTGGACAAAGATTGCGTTGCTTTCATAGTTGATTAGTGGATATAACAACTGTATTGATAGCTACAATATGGTAAGATCATCATCACAGGATCAAAAATATAATAATGGTGTAAATCTTCCAACTGGCTCTACCCCCTGAACAGCCCCCTCAAAGAAAACCCCATGCTATAACTTCAACATTGTTAATAAACCCCCTTTTCGAGTAGTCCCCACCACAGAGGATGATAAAGACTTTGATATTGATTGATTCCTAAACTTTGATTGTTATTTTAATAATTTGGGAAAATGAATTTTGATAATGAGATATTATGCGGCAGTGTCAATTAACTTTGCATGCCCCCGTGAATAAGTCTTCCCTTTGAATAATCCCCCATTGCAAAAGTAGCAAAAATGTATAGTCACGCAGGAGGTAATTGGGGATATCTACGGTATATTGTATTAGCAATGTAAAATGGACTGTAAAGTACCAAATTATTAAGTAATTCGACGAAAGCAAGCAGGACCAGATTAGTCAAAGAGTAGAGGTGATGTCTTTGCGAGATAGCAGGATTCGCAGTTATATACAAAATGCACAAAGGCAACATGTGCTACAAGATATTCCTGCTTACTTCGCATGTTATTGATTGTGAGAATAGTTCATCATCATCATAGTGTGCCGTGCTGCATAATGTTGGTTATGTGACGATGCCAAACACAGAGTAAACCAGAAGAATAATCATATTGTTGTTTATACATACAATTGCAGATCAGACTGTAACTTTTCTCAACTATATCTTCCATATACTCTCTCCAAAACTCTCTCCAAAACCAAAAACTAAATCACTATCAATACAATTGTCAATCATGCCCACTCGCTCCAGATTTCTACTATATGTCATAACTACTCACACTCCTTCACAGTTATCATGGATCTCCATCCATCATGACCTCAAGTGCATGATATCGTTTGCAGTGGACTTTCTTAGTTCAACCATGACATCATACTGTCGAGCATCTTCTCTCTATGTCATTAATTTCCTCTGTCGCTACTAAAGAGGTAGAGTTTCTAATTTCTAAAAGCAATTCATTCCAGAGTGTTGCCCCCATGAATCGAAGGTACCTTACGCCAAATTGCAGTGTATTTTGTTTGTCTACACATATATCTTCACAAGATGATTGACAGGTCTCATATGAATGAATTGAAAAATTTCGTTAAAAGTAAGTATGAAAGACGTGTGGTGCTAGATTATTTAACGATTCAAGGACAAATGTTAAAAGCTGAAGTTTAAATATATCCAAAAACCATAGAAGTTTTAAATTTTTGAAGATAGGTAGTATATGGTAGAACAAAGATTGATGTGAAATGATTCTGATGGCTCTTTTGCAATTTAATAATTGGATCAATGTAAGGAGCAAATGTTTGACCCTAAAAAGTAATACCATATCAAAGAAATGACATGAATCATGAGTTGCAAATACAGACGAGGGCCGCAGCTGGAAGAAAGGTTCAATTTTAGAGAAAAAACTGCAAGGTCTTGCAAGTTTCTTTGAATTTTCGCTCAAGTGATATTTCCAACTTAGAGTATCACTCAAAAGAAATCCTGAGAATTTTACATATTGTAACCGGGAAATATTTCTTTTACCAATGTTGATTGAAGTACCCGATGTAATGGACTTGTGAGGAGAGTGGAATATTATGTAATTTGTTTTGCAAGTATCTATCGAAAGTTGGTTGGCATCTAGCCACTTTTTGCATATGTTAATTCAATGTTTGCTCTCTTAACAAAGTTGGTTACTGCTTCTGATTCATGATGCAATCACTGCCAAAAGTCCCTGGAACACACATTAAGTAATGAAGCTTATTTGACAATAGTAAAGTTCCAGTCAAGCTTGACGGCTAGTGATCCCCTACCCCCTGAAAATAATGTTGAGGTAAAAGCTTAGCTGTCAGAGTGCCAATTGAAACCAAACTGACGTGTCTGCTGCGAGTACTCCCTGATTAATTCAACATTGTTCTGAGGAGAAGGGGGGGGGAGGGGGGGGTTTGCTCTATGATTCAAAAAGTAATGTAAGTGTTCCAAGACTTTTGACAGTAATTGTATATGTTTGTATCACCAACATAGAGTTTATGAGACATTTGACAAATCAATAATAAAGTTTAGAAATAGTAAGGGTCCTAGTACAGCTTCCTGTGGCACACCAGATATAACCTTCGATGATTCTGAACTTCTTCATTCACTGCAACGGATTGGTACCTGTCTGAGAAATAAGAGTTGAACCAACCAAGGTCATTTCCTCTAATGCCATACTGCTCAAGCTTGCTAATCAAAATATCATGGTTTTACAGTATCAGAGGCTTTCTGTAAGTCAATGAATATATCACATACATCGATTTTGCATCTCCTTGTTGACGGTGCATGCTTTACATCGGTACATTAATATTGTCCATATATCGCAGCGGAGTACTCACATCCGAACTTCTGTGGATATAGTGTGACTTATGAGCAGGTGTACCATTTAAGTCCTTCTTGCTTGCATTATCCTTGTAGTCACTTCTGCTTCGTACCATGTTATACACACTTCCAGAGGTAAGATAACTATTACTTAATGATAAAAGTCGCTCTAAAACCTTTGCGATAGCTTTGAATGATATGAACATTTCAATGTTGCAGGGATGATTGGCAATCGATTAAAGAGTTCGACTTGGCCACAAATAAATGGATAACAATTCAAAGTACTGACAAAGGTGCATATGTACTTCAAAAACAATCTGATGGTATTTCAGCAATACCAACTATAACTGCAGCAATCGCTGCTCCTACACCTCCATGGGTAATGTATGTTGACTTGAATAAAACACTTAGTCATACTGTAATTTGTGGACGTGAAGGACTGAAGGGGGTCAGATTCAATGGCAATGAGCAGATTGATATATGTGTATATGGATTCGCAATTGACATTTTTCGATTACTTCAACAGAAATTAAATTTTAATGCTAAGATTATAGTATCCAGGGATGGAACTTATGGCTCATATGACAGGGACACAAATACTAGTAGTGGAATTGTTCGAGATTTACTAGAACAAAGTGCTGATATTGGACTAGATCTAATTGAAAATAATATTCGTTCACAAGTACTCTGGTTTTCTAAGCCATATACAGTTTCTAGTCTCACAATGATGTATGTGAAATCTGGAGCATTTCGTAATGCAGGAATATTCAAACCATTTGTAACAAAGCTATGGTTTGTAATCCTTGGTTCAATTGTTTGTGTGATTGCATTTGTATGGATATTGGAACGGTTTAGTCCATATGGTCGTTACCACACTAATCAAAGGTCTGTTGACGATGATGAACGAACATTCAATATTTTTGACAGTGCCAATTATGTTTGGGGGACATATTTTACTGGTGAGATAATTGTGGAGAAATCGAGTTCATTTGGGAGCCGTGCAACAATAACAGTGATATCGATAGTTGCCATCATAATCATAGCAGCTTACTCAGGAAATTTGATAGCATTTCTAATTATGGTGGATGAAACATCTCCAATTAATGGACTGTTTGATAATAAGGTAAGCATAAAGATGCATTATTGATAAGAGGAAGGAAGGCTTGTACAACGTATCTGTATGTTTATATATTTAAATATCTGTTTACATGTTCCTGCATATATTATGGCATCGTGTAAGTAAATTTGACAAGTGGGCCCAGCCAAAACGAAGGTTTCATTCCAATTGTAGCCAACTTTGGTCTGTATGCCTAAAGAGGAGCTAAGCAATTTAGCCTTTCTCTTGAGCTCAGTCTAGACTGACCTGTGACCAGTTGAATATTCAGGGAAATTAATCACATTTTCAAACAGGGCCCAGACTGATACGCCAAAACCAGGATAGTTGGAATGTTCTAGGAGGGTTTGTGCAATTAAAATGAGTGAATGAGACAGTATGCTAACAATGGGGAACTGAAAATGTTCCAACAGTTGAATAATTGGAAAACTGTAGAATAGGAGAGTATGGACACTTTTTATTTCATTCTGGAGTAAATTCTTTTAGAAAGTTGGAAGAGGTACGAAAATTAGTAGGAATGGAGTCATGTTGCATGACTGCTATAGCTAGAAAGGTTCGTGTATATGGGGAACTTCTTGTGTGCATGATAGTATGGATAGTGCTGCATGTGTGTACAATTGGTGTCATAAGGAAGCAATCTGTATGGAATCAGTACGCGTTTTCTTATAACATAGTGATTTATAATAAAGGTTCTCTACTGATCAAAAGGTTAAGAATGTTCAGTACTGGATTTTTGAGGATTTAGAAAGTCGACAAGTCTTTTATCTTTATAAGTTCAATATTAAAGCAAAATAATAGCCGATTTACTAAATTTGTACAGATTTCTTATTTTACACGCCTTTTTTATACGGAACCTGTTTATAAGAAACCTACATATAGAACTACTGCTTAGGGAAAATTCCCGGAGGAACCTTTTTTGAAAAGTTTTCTAGCAACATATCAAGAATAAGGAAGACGGTTCCATTCATTTGTAACCAAAACCCGCATAGGTTGTTTGCTATGCTTGTGTCAAAGTGTTTCATTGACCTTCTTTATGTTTTTGATCTTACGTTGTAGCCAAAATTAAAGGCAAAATTCAGAATTCCAATGTTTTATTTGTATCTGTACCATATTTATGTCACGAGATGTACAGTGAAAAGTAAGGAACTATTAAGAAACTTGTAGTACTGCAGTTCGATCATTTGAGGTCTATGTACTCGAGTGTTATGTATGTAAAGTGTCTGTCTGTCCGTGTAGCACTGTAGTGTTACGCAAAATCGGCTATCCTTACTGAGAAAGTCTTAACAAAGTTTCATTACCGAAGTCATGAACAGTGGCGGTTCTACGGGGTGGCCAGAGGGGGCCACGGCCCCCCCAGAAATTTTTCTGGCCCCTTCATTGGCCCTCCCACTTCTGTATTGGTGTTTGCCTTTTGGTGGTCAGTCTGGCAATTCTTCTGTCTAAAGATTATAGCTTTGAAAGTTGTGTGTTTGTTAGGCTTAAATTTGCTGTACAGGCATATAGAAGAACAGGCAACAAAATTCATCTGTAGATTTTAGAAATATATGACCTTAGAGAGAAGAGCAGCCTCAGTTTTCCAGACGTTTTCTTGTACACTCAGTGGAAATTGGTATTAAATGAGAGTATTTGGTCCATTATTGTACCTAAGTACTTGTACTCTTGTGTGGGAGCTATCGTTTGATGACTATACTGCAATCTGATACAATCACCGTTTTGCACTAATTAACAAGCGAGGCGGGCTTTAATAGAAGTTGGTTATAAATTGTTGTGTAAGATAATATAAGGAAATAGGAGTCATGTCCCCCCAGTTTTCTCTAGGATCGATTTTCGAATCGTCTAAATTCGACGAGAAAATGTTGAGGATGGGGTGAGGGACCTCCATCAAAATTCAAATCTTTTTTAATTAGTACCATTGCTATTTGTCGCGCTGTCAAGAGTGCTTATTTTGTCATTTATGCTCGCTGTTGTCTTAATAGTAGGATAATCATTTCCTTGCATTGAATTGGGTGTGGCAATCAAAGGGCGTGGTTATTTTAGGGTGAGGCTCCAAGTGTCTCCCCAATCTGTGATGGTTGGCCCTCAACTGGCCCCCCCCCCAGTTCTTGTGGGCTAGAACCGCCCCTGGTCATGAAAAAGCAAAGAGAGTTTCAGTACTGGGCTAAAAGAAAACTATCACATAAAATTAGACACAATATGTTTGATGGGCATCTTAAGTGTCTGTTAAGTATTTCATTTGCATGAGAGTATATAGAACTAAAATTACTCCTCAACAAACCTAAAACAATGAATACCCATAATGTAATGTAAACTATGTAAGAAAGCGGTACTCAACTGCTGAAAAAGTTAAGAAGTTCGATACTGATTTCTGAGACCTAAACGACCCGAGTAGCTGATACACTTTTGAAATTCCGATATTTTCGCAAGCGCGTCTTCTCTCTTGTTTAATATGTTTAGATTTCCAGTGAAAATCTATATGTCAATCTGCGCGAGATTGCATTGTCACACAATCTCGAACAATCTCAGTAAGAAGGTGTTAAGAAAGCTGTGGTACTGGAATCTTGAAAAAGCTAAGAAAGTTTCAGTACTGGGCGAAAAGAAACTTCTTAGTGTTTCGTGTGTTGAAGGGGTTACCCTATGTTAACATTTTTATTATTATTACTATTATTAAGTGTCTAGTCACGAGCAAAGAAAATTTGTTAAATCATCATACTCAGCACTGATCACATTTATAAGACACCATTAACTAAAGGCCTATGTTTTATTTAAAAGCTCATTGGGCAGAATCCTACAATCACAGCAGCAACTCCGAGAGGAAGTTCGATCTCTGGTTACTTACAAACGCATGCAGATCCGCGGCTTCGTAGTCTGTATAAAAGACTCAAGTATTGTTCATTTGCAGATTGTGCAGAAGGTCTTAAGAGAGGGTAAGCCACGGATGTTTTCGAATAGGATCTTAGAAGGAAAGCTTTTCTTATTTGTTTATTTTGCATATTTTACTTCCTCTTGCAATATGACGTCATCTTGTAGCATACGTTGCAAGGACCTTGTTTTGACCACCTGTCATTAGTCCATCTCACTATCATCAAGCGGTGTGCCAGTTGCAGTCATGCCCATATGAGTGTTCCATTCCACTCGTAGCCAAGTTTGGTCTGTATGCCCAAATGGGAAGCTGTCCAACAGGCACTTGCGTTTGTACTCAGTACACAGAAAGATTTACTGACTTTTGGTCATTCAAACTTTTAGCAGACTTAACAAATTTTTTCAAAAAAGGGTATAAGTTAGTATGCCAAAAACTTTTTAAAGTGTGCTGTTTTGATGGATCAGCCAAAGTGCCCACCTTTGCCAATGGGCAGCTAGTGACAATGTCAAGAGATGCCCTGATTACAATAGTTTTATCCATCTTGTCATCCAAATAGTAATATATATCAATGCTGTTGGCGCTAAAATAGTATCTTGTTTGTAATAATAGGTCGCGAGCCTACAAGCTTTACAAAACTTTCATGTCAGTATATGTCTTTTTCTTGACTATCAGATATTAGATATTTGAAAATATCAACACTACTGGCCTTTTTATAAGAAACAAGTATATAAGAAACATGAGGCTCAAATCAGGCAAAAAGCAAGAACCATTTAAGAAACAGCGGCTGGCTGAGCTTCAAAAGTAAACTTGAAAAAGCTACATTCGCACTAGAATTCCTGTATTAAACACGAGACAAAATACAAACAATATGCATCTCTCATATTTTTTCAAATAACGCAATTCGAAACTAAATACATATATGTTTCACAGAATCTGAGCATTCTGTTTTTCACAGTTGCATTGTCTGAGTTGTGATTGTTGGTTTTGTTGGAAATTTTAATAACTTTTAAGAAATATTTAAGGAGTTTCTGATAAAAAAGTGAATTTCTCCTTAAGTATAAAATACACTGGCATGTTTCACTTCACAGTTACTATCCTTTTCTATTCAAAGGGATTTCGATGTCTTGCTGTATGAACACCATACTTTAAAGTATATAGCAAATGCCGACAAGGATTGCTCTTTGAAAACAGTTCAACTCAAAATTGATTATGCCATTTGTGTCACGTCTCGCAAATCATGGACATGGAAGAGAAGAATAGATACGACAATATCCCACATGGTTGAATCTGGAGAGGTAGACCATTTGACTACAGAGTGGTTTGGAACTGGATCTTGCACAGCAAAGAATAACTTCTACGCCATTGACATAGTGCAACTAAAAGACCTGTTCATTATATTGGGCAGCTCAGTTCTCATTAGTTCATTTATATTGCTTGTTGAAGTCATATGGAGCAATATCTTTTGCATTGCGAGATACTTGCATCGTAGAAAGAAGTAATGGTTATTGTATTTATACCAAGTAATACTGTGCTATGTTCACCTTTATAGTGATATATATATGTATATATATATATATATATATATATATATATATATATATATATATATATATATATATATATATATATATATATATATATATATATATATATATATATATATATATATATATGAACTCAGTAGCTTGCGAGTAACCAGGATTTCTCCTTTTTCAGTGCAGACAGAAACATTATTATTCTCAGAAAAATCAGGAGAAAATTAAAACTTGCCACCACCGGGAATCGAACCACGGATCTCTTGCTTTCCGGGCAAGCGTCTTAACCACTAGACCACAGTGGCTTGTTTTAACTCTCCTGGTTTTTAGTACCTTTAGGTTACTTTCGGCTTTCGCCTTTTTCAAGCAGCTCTACATATGAACTCAGTAGCTTGCCTATGGAGCAATATATATATATATATATATATATATATATATATATATATATATATATATATATATATATATATATATATATATATATATATATATATATATATATATATATATATATATATATATATATATATATATATATATATATATATATATATATATACAAGAGACTAAATCAAAATTTTATGCTTTCTTCTGCTTAAACGTATAATATCTACGGGTGCTGATGAAAATGTTATATGGAAGCGTTTGCGCTGAAGAAAAGTATATAATTTGATATATATTTATATACAAGGCGGATGTGGCTCTCAGTTATTTATTTATATAAGAGGCCCTCCATCTACAATGGAAAGTAATATATCAAAAGTTATGTGTTGCGCAAGCATGATTTAGCCTCGAGGTGAAATGCTAGGTAAATAATATATATTGTAAGATACTCTTTTTGTCGTATAATACACTAACTTGAAGTGAAGCACTGTTAACTGTTCACCACTGCCTTTTTATCACGAGAAGCAACAATGGTGATTTGCTTGGGGAATATGAGGGGGTGGGGAGGCAGGCAAGCATGCAAGGGCATCAATAGATTCAATGAAAAGGATCAATTTGCATTGGAAGGATGAAGATTAGCTTCTAAGCTGAATTCAGTTCATCTCTATGTTAAGAAACGCACTGACACCCTACAATAAGTCCTGGGAAGCTATTCACGTTTTGTATTCTGCAATCAACTTTCATTCTCCCCCCCCCCCCAACAATGTTGGTTTTCGAGAGAAGCAGATGGGATAATGGGAAAATTTCACGTAGTCGCTGACTTTAAGTGCCCTATATACGAACCATCAAACTTGTTTGAAATCTATCAACTAGTATACCTCTTAAGTTGGCAGTAATGGTGACCACAAAACTTGGGAGCAGTTTCTCCGTGACGCACTATCATGGTTGTAAGCAATGAGCAAAATGTTGAATCTTTGGTTTGTCAGGTAATCGAAAAAAATCATTTCCCTGGGTTACTTTTCAACCGATACTAATGTATTTCAAAGTGCTATTATTTGCACATTATAGAAAGTGGAATAATGTGCAAACTAATGTGTTCAAACAAAGGTTTAATGAAATAATTTTAGGTGCTTCAAATAAATTAGAGCAAATCAGTATACGAGTCAAATACACAATCTTATCAAGCAAGACTTGATTATAATGAAGTAGGTAGATTACACAATGCCTATACTTAGGGCCTACAAGTCAACTTCATTATTCAATAATTAGAAGCGCATATGATATATGAAGAGTACTTATAGTAACGTATGGCTGGGAAGAACAGTCAAATTTCAAAATATTGTCTTCAAAAAGTTGGGGGGGGCAAACTATAGGACCAGAAAAATCTCTTATGGCCCCAAATCATGCATGACCTCTTATGGCACCCCTCAAAAACGACCCCTGCTGCATGCAAATTAAAAATTGGTCTGGAAAAGAATGCACCTGCAGGATCTGCCGCTAAGTACTTTTTAGTTTATGGAATTATGTATATGAGTATTTATTTTATAAAATTCTTTCCTTACAGTTGTATTATAAATAGTTGGTTTAATTAGTATATAATTACTATTATACTCCCAACCAACTTTAAATATTGTTATATGATGATATGATATGATATGATATTATATGATATGATATGATATGATATGATATGATATGATATGATATGATATGATATGATATGATATGATATGATATGATATGATATGATATGATATGATGATGATGCTGACCAGTCCGATGGCTGGGGACATTTTCTACGATTCGGCTTCAAAATCTAAGGGCCTTGTGTGGAATTTGCTCCTAGTTTGTATGTTAAAAGATCCCTTGTATATGAGTCGACGAAGTCATATTCGATAGTAACATACCACAACATAAAATCATTACAGAGTCTGTGCTATAATCTAACTAATAACCTTTTGCACCTTTATGCTCTCTGATTACTATAACATTGATGGTGCCAACAGCAAGTTGTACTGCCCCTTCTCAGGGCTGTGATATCACACTCATGCAAGCATCAAAGGTGGATTCTGGTCGGCAAATCAGACGTGGAAAGAAGAGAAAGGCGCTTTAAGGAAGACATGGTCTGCTTTTGACTTTTTTGTCGTCCTGAGGCGTTTGCCTCTAAAATCTGTGGTAAATTACCTGAGCTCTCTACAGTAAGTTATGTACTAACCCTTAATTTTTTCTCGTGTCGCTCACTTTGGCATAGTGAAGGTGGTCTGCTCAACTTGTGGATAGGTGATGGCATGAGTCTGTTCAGTTTGTCCCTAGTTAACATTATCGGTTTGTTTGCTGGGACTCAGTCCAGGAATCTCACATGTCTGGGCCTACGTTAACGCATACATACTTCCAATGGTAATTAGACAATGGAACACAATGCAATAATAGTGTAGCCACTTGATACACAACCTTGTAATGAGCACAAAGCTAGTAGGGATCAACACATTATGAAAAACTGCATTACTAAAATAGATAGATTACTTTAGGAAAAGAAACCTACTGTACTAGCATAGCCTATGGTACGAGCAACCAACCTTTCTGTTCATCGTGGCTTGAATGTCATTGACCGATTTCGATGCCTGAAATTGGACTAAAAACCGCTCATACGTTTTCACAAATGCGTCGTTTGGCACACAGAACTGTAATTGAAGCGATAATACCACCGCATATGAATCCTAAGATCAAAATAATTGATGTAAAGTGCCTTACTCCTACCATCAACAGCTTTACTATGGCGTCAGCAACATTTTTCGCGCGTGATTGTATAGAACCCAGTCCCTAAAAAATATAGGCTAAGCGTGTACAAAAAAGGCTTGTTGCAAATATAATATAGTTCTTTCTTTACTAAATAATCAGTTCAGTTCATATTTCAGGTCAGTTCAATTCATATACATTCAGAATTCAACTTAAGTTATACTAGAATACAATGATACTAACAACAATTGGAACAATTGGATGTATATAGACAAACATAGAATGTAATGGGCACTTAACGCAACATATAGGTTGTTAAGTTTCTTTAGGAGGAGCTCAGTAAAGAGATAAAGTAATCGAGAAGAAAGCCCCCCTTTCTGTCACTATAGATTATCTAGTATGATCTAAATTATAGATTATCTAGAATAATATCTAGTAAAGAAAGAACTATATTATCTTTGTAGTTAAACATAAATACGTTTGCACGTGTGGGTGTGTACGTGTGTACTTGTGTTAGTGCACAGCCTTGCTAGTAAATAATATAATGAACACCAACTGACCAACTTATTAAAACAATTGTTATAACGTTGGTGGCTTTATTGACATTGATCAAAAATGCAATGTAGGGTAAATTTTTCTCTTGAAGGAATATCACAGTGTTTCAAGGATAGATGAATGTAATAGTTAGAGTTAAAGGTGGTGATTAGCCATGTTCTTTAAGAAGGTAGGAAGTACGTGGTGTATGTAGATGTAGATATAGAGTCGAATCTAGAGGGCGCTCTATATCAGCAGAATAAAATTGTGTAGATTAGTATTAAAAATAAGGCAAAAAATATTCATAGACCCAGTGTGAAGAAGTTTACTCGAGCTGATGAATATTTAGAATATTGCCCCTAAAGAACTTTCCATAAGTTAGGTTTTGTAGCTCTTGTGAGTGCCCGGTACCGGTACCGTCTTCGTGTACCTTTAACTGTTTGGTGGCTGTCTTGGTATTGACATTCGTGAACAGTTCGTGAATATTCGTGGATATGAGTACGTACAGTACAGATCGTGAACATTAATGCTGTGTAGGAGCTTGATACTCGCAGTTTGCGGAAATCCATGACTTATAACATAAAGTACTATGAATCACTGGCTCGTTGTGGTGAATAGAACTCAATACATTAGGAGTGGAAGACTCTTCCAGGATACACAAGAAATCTTAGAACTATACTCGGTATTTGTTCAGGATGGTAAGAGATATACTTGGCTACCTTGTGATTAGTGTTTGTTGATATCTAGTGCCGTATAGTAGATATTTCCTAACTTTTCTTATGTAGCTACTTACCAAGGCCTACGCCTTACCTTATCTTATGCTCAGGTAAGGGAGGGGATGGGTCATTTTATTCACTTGTCAGTTCCCGATCTTTATATATTGTGGAATCATACATTACTTCTTTGAAGCCAGTAATGTTTTTCATATCGATTGGTATAACTAGAGATAAGTAATCATAGTGCATATATTTCTTATGAAGCTGTGACGTAATTCACACTCAATTGCATGTAGCTATCACACGGATTAAATCGTGTAGAACTACCCCCAACTAGTAGGAAAACAGTGGAAAGTCCAATCCGTATTGAAAATCTACTGCTTAGTTTGCCAGAAACTCATGTTACACGTGTTTTTATTTAGGGCTGCTGCAAGTGAATAAAATGACCCATCCCCTCCCTTACCTAAGCATAAGATAAGGTAAGGCAATTAGTCGTACAATTTTCTATATTTGCTTTTGTATTTTTTCTATATTAATTTATATCTATAATTATTGTAGAATTGTTTAGTTATTTGTATCCCTAAATTGTATGCTTTTTGATTTTCAAATTAAATGAACCTGAACCTGAACCTGCTCTATTAGGGACCCAGGAAAGATCTAAGGAACTTTACTGCTAAAAGAACCCCTAAAAATCTTTTAAATTTTGACTGTTCTTATAATGGCATACATTCGGGAATTCAGAATTCAAATTTACATTAAGTATGTGCAGTTCTTGTAGCAAATAATTCATAGGTGGTGTATCATTGAAACTTGCAGTGTCCATAGTGCCCTGTCTTGACACTGAACAGTTGCAATGTTTATAGATTAGCTGTGTGGTTAGAATTAAGGAACTTTTTCTGCTGGAATGTGATCCTGAGATAAGAAACTTTTAGGACTAGGTCTTATGCTAGGTACCTTGTAAAGAATGTGTATATGAAAGTCATGCCTGCATTTGGGAAGTATGCTTTTAAACTAAAGGATAATCACCTAGAATTTGCAGAAGTATGCGTCTTTCTTATATATTCTAGTAGGATCTTGCCAGTCTGTTATGCTAATTGATTAATATCTCTGATACCATATATGCATTCTCTCCTTGTCCTATTCAAACCAGCAGTTACATTGCTATCCACTTGGGAGTGCTTCATCTTCATACACTAGACTTTGCACTACAGAACTATAATTTTGCACCAATGTAGTTAGTTGGTCAGGCCACATGAAATATATATAGCTGATTTTTGGAGAATGTACACAGAGTTTTTTACCATTATTTATCTGTATACACTGTGATAATACTGTGCCCGTACATTCTTGAAACTTAGCCTGCAAAAAGTACCCATAGTGTTACCAGTTGTGTACCTCCTCTTCCCTCCGTGCAAACAGGGAGTTTTGACTCATCCTGCATGCATGTGTCAAAATTTCCAGTTTGAGTGTGGGGAAGAAGAGGTTCTCAATGTGAAATAAGGATGGGTGTGAATAAGAGGGGGGTTGGAAATTGGTCTAAATTTGTAGTTGTCTGTTTTCATAATGACCCCTGCTAAAAGTCTCTGCAAATAATGCTATCTTATTATTTTGCCAGGCCACAACATTTTTAAAACTTAAGTACTGCTTGCACATGATAGTTTGGAAAATTGAATCTCAGTATCTTAAAATTTTTGCACACTTACCTATGAAAACATGAGAAGTAATAAGGAGGGGGTTTCATTGTGAGCAGGAGTCAGAAGTGTCTTCCAAAAATATAGGTGGGGAAAGTTAGTTGGGACCTGAGATTATTAGGTGTTACATGCCATGTTATGTTTTAAGGATTTATTGCTATAGCATTTATTGGAATTTATGCACTAATGTCACTATCAGACCAAAAGGAAAGCAAATTAAATAAATTATCTAAGAGAAAATAGCTTATAAAAGTCAAACCTGTCTCCCTTTTTGCCTGATTCCTGGTGTGCCAACCTCATAATTTAAATGATATTAAAATTCAGCACATATATTAGCAATTTCCTTTCTGATCCTGTTCACTTTCAGATTAGGTTCATCTTGATTCAAAACCGAGCAGGGAAAACACGTCTTGCAAAATGGTACATTCCATTGGATGATGATGAGAAGCAAAAGCTTATTGAAGAAGTTCATGCCCTTGTAACTATCAGGGATGCTAAGCACACAAATTTTGTTGAGGTATGTTGTTTGTTCATATACTTATTTGAAGTTGATGAAATTTGTTGGTATTTTGTGCAGAGCTTGTGCTTTCTGCTTATATGCTTTTTTTATAAGGAACCTAGCTCAAGGCCTAGGTCCAAAAGTTCTTTATTTTTGGACTTTCAATTATCAAATTTAGTATTAGAAGTTCCCTAATAGTTCCTTGACAGTGAAAAATTCTTTTTTGGGTTTTTGACTACAATTAGCCTTAGCATTTAATAAGGGGAAGGTCATTGGCTATAGACAGAGACAGCATAGCCAGACACTGCCCAATTAAACACTTGATACAAATATAGCAAACAATCTATGTGGGCTTTGGCTGCAAATGAACAGAACCAGCATTCTAGTTCTTGATTATTTGCTGTTATAGAAATTTATCAAATTGAAGAGTTCCTTAGGTAATTTTCCATTTGTAGTATAAGTTCTTTAAATATTTGGGCATTCTACATGTAGTTTTCTTATAAAATATGTGCATGCATTTAATGAATAGGTGTGTGTGCTGCTATATTGAAAGTAGTATGTTTTACTCATCAAGGCTAAATGTGTCTAAGATAGCTGGGAGATTTTCCACTCACTGAGTGATAGATCTCATGCAATGTTCATGTTATGTTACATAATACTATATACATGCAATGGTGATTGTTTGAGCCAGTAGTAGACATAGTTAATCAGAGAATATAATCTGAGATTTCTCCATATCTTACTTTTAATTACTTTCATTTTCCACAATTTTACACACGTTTTGCCCTCATGTATGTACTTCTCTATTTTGCTGGTTGTTTTAAATTGGAACCAATCTTTCACAATCATAATGTATCTTGGGCTCCAGTTACACTGGTAGTTACATGGTACCTTTCTATCCAATACATGTTCCATTGCCTATTTAGTACAAAAAGTGCTCTGCTTTGAAAGTAACACCAAAAATATATCCAATACACTCTGGTACCATGGTAACCATGATTCATGGGGCTATCGTATACACTCTCTGCACTGGAAACACCTCTGTGACTATTTGGTTGCTGTGGTGATCTCTACAGGATATATAAAAACAATAGAATAGGCCTCGCAGTACAGAGTTGTTCTGGTGTCATGTAACTGGAAATATAACTGGCACAGAAAGCTATCCGGCACCATGTAACTACCACAATATCAGAGCAAAATTGTATCCAATGGGTCATTGCTATCCAATATAAAAAGCTATCTGGTACCATGTAACTGAGGCATTGAGGATAAGTCAAATGAATTTGATAATATGGTTGGTGATTTAAACCAGTATCTGTAATAAATGGAAATAAATAATGACCTTTTCAGTAAAGCTTATTCAAAATTGAGCAGATATGTAATTTGTGTTGATAGTCATGGATGTTTAGGTTAAATGATTTAATTGATGTTGGCTTAAGTTTGGTTGCAGTGGTGTATGTTATCATTTGATTTTCATGCTCTGTTATGCTAACATTAGTGCTTACAGCATGTCAGAGTTTAGGCCTCCATTTCAAACTTGATGCACAAGACATTAAACTCTATTTACACCACTCTTGCAGTTCAGAAACTTTAAGATTGTCTACCGAAGATATGCTGGCCTATACTTTTGTTTCTGTGTTGATGTTGATGACAACAACTTGTCATATCTGGAGGCAATACATAATTTTGTGGAGGTGAGAAAACACATAACTATATATACCTGCGAAAGTTTTATCAGAGTCAATGTTGCCTAATCTATGCAATATTGGCAGTATGTATTGTGTCTTATGCTGCATCATTTAAGTAGTTCATCTGCAACTAAATTTGCTTTGCCATAAGCAATACTGCACTACATCTACTGTGAAATAATTGTGAATAAAATTCATTCACATAGCAATTTTGTATGCTCTTTATATCTATTATTCCATATTCTCCTTGAATTCTGACATCTCTTCTAGGTGTTAAATGAGTTCTTCCATAATGTCTGTGAACTGGATTTGGTGTTTAACTTTTATAAGGTAAGTAACCCCATGCCATGCATTCTGTTTCACTAAGAACTAGTACATACCTGCCCTGAAAGTCAGTCTTCACACAACAGAAGTGTGACATACTTAATACAAAAATTATTGTTTGTTCTTATTTTTCTTGTATCTGATTCTAACGTTCTCTATTCAAGGTCTATACTGTTGTGGATGAAATGTTTCTGGCTGGGGAAATCAGAGAGACAAGCCAAAGCAAAGTCTTGAAGCAGTTGCAAATACTCAATTCACTTGAGTAAAGACAATACCAACATGTTAGAAATAGTCTTGTCCATAACTTTAATTATCATCTGATACATTGATATATTGATTTTAATAGTTAATTTTGTAAATGGCCTACTTTGTTGTCTTGGGCACAATGAATTATTGTATACCTAGCTTCTCAATTGATGCGTCTTGATATGGAATGATGAAGGAGGAAAGGGGTTACATTTCTGTAAATAGTCTGTTGGTACTGAAGAATTTCACTTTTGCACAATGAATTGGAAACATTAATCTATATTTATGTGTTCAGACCTGTGTTTACAAATCTGAGTATGATTACTTGTCTGCCACAAGATTTTGTGCAAGTGCACATGAGGCCAGGTTTTTGTGTAAACATTGTAGGGGTGTTGTTGCAAAATTCAACTGTTGTAATCATAGTAACCATCATTATCATCTTCTTGGTCTTTTTCTTTCATGCTATATCCTTTATGGGCCCTAGAACTGACCCTGAGGTCAATGGATCACTTACCAATTGTGTAAACAGTGATCGAGTCTGCTGTACTCATTCCAATCTGTTGCCCAAACAGTTACTTGGCAGAACTGCAGTGTGATTGCTGAACCTGTTTCACAGGCAATCAACATATGCCCAAGTTCTGAATCTCTGTGGTATCAACTTAAGGACAGTGTCTCTCTGTGCCTGATCTCTACCATGAGGAGATCTCCAGCCATGGGCTAGCCATATTAATCATTTTCATCATGAGAGTCACATTTTAACATCCATTTTCAGTCTTGCTGAGTTTTAGCCATTTTGCAACTACAGAACCTCTTTATGCTTAAGTAAAGTACAAACACATTAGTCAGTAGCAAGGTGACACCATTGTATAAGCCATCATAAATAACATAGTCATTTGAAAGGAAGAAGTAATAGATAAAGCCAGAAAATAATGAGCAATTGCCAAAAATACAATATAATTTCTACACACATGACATTTCATGCCAATCTATTTTCTAATATAGTTTTAACACTAAACATGAAACTACTCTATAGTAGCTACTGCATTTGAGATGTAACCAACAATCGACATGAGTTCAAGTTATTGTATACTACGATGCTTGTATCTCCACAAGAGATTAGAAATCTTAAAAAGAATGCTAAGTTATGACTTATTACATAGCCATGTAGTACACATATACCTTTATTAGACACCATTTAAGTGACAATTATAAGTACTTCATAAAAGCTGAAACTCTTTCGTTCTAATATATACAAATCAACTAATTTTTCAAAACCTGACGTTCACAGATTCTTAAATTGCTAGGTGAAGTTAATCATAAGAAGGTGGGGTCTGCAATTGCAACAATAGTACACTTAACCAATTTTGGTTTTCATCCCGCAACTGTTTTGTCAAAAGGGCAACTCCTGATCCCCCGGCCTACTAGAAAAGGCAGGGAAGTGCTTATCCCTCACATGTATCCCTTCCATGCTCCCTGTGAATGAGAAGGCACCTTATAAAAGTTAGAAAGCGGACCTATGGTTGAGTCCATCTCTATGCTTTAGCAATATGCAAGGTTGTACACTTCAAACGTTTGCTGTATTGAGTTCAATGTTCACAAGAAGTAGGTGTGTATAAAACGGATCAAGTCTAATACGTCTGTCTGCAATAGCTGGTGTTCAGTTCTTCAGTTAAATACTTCCAAAAACGGTTGTCGGCACTTGTGTAGTATTCTAGTCGTTGTGTAGTTGAACTGAAAATACCTGCAGCTAATTACGGATTGATAACAACTAACTCATTCGGGCACCAGATCAGCGATTCGCCCAGAGAAATTGCAGTCTCCCTGAATTTTAAGCCCGCTACACCCATATTTATACCTAATCTTGTGACGAGCGCACCGCAAGCGAAGGAACAAATCTCTTACAACCCAGATGTGGGTCTTGTCCTCGACAATTTCAAGAAGTTACATTGACGCCTAAGAGAGTTTGTAATCACTTCCCAAAAAATCCACTAGATATACAAATTCTTCGCTAACGAAAGGTATATCTTCTAGTACGGAGCACTATCCATGAATGCCTCGTTCACATCCGAATCTGAGCTTGTGCCATCGTCGTCAAAGGGTTCAGATTTGAACTCTTTAAAGTCATTCAACGTTGTGCTACTGTCTTCGGGTATTGAATCACACGAGTCCTGACCGGAATCAAGTTTCCATTTTTTCTTGCGATGTCTATAAGAAAAGCACATGAGAAATGGATGACCGAATAAATGAAGAGATATTTAACCACAGATTGAACTGTTGCTCATGGGACCGACCGGTTGTGGTGCTAATGGATGCGGAAAACTAGATTAATGAAGACGAGCATAGGTGAAAGTAAAGAGAAACGTCAATGCAAAAAGAAAGGAAGATGTAAAAGTAACACTATAAAAGTAAAAAAGAAAGTTGAACAACAACATCTCAGCGTTATTTCACACTAAGATAGGGCTGCTTCAAAGTCATTCCCAAAAACTTGTATGGGGCCTGTAGGACCTACAATTCGCCGACAAAATGGGCGTGGAATCCAAGATTGAACAATATCTGCTTAATTTTCATGTACTCTGTGTTCAGTGTGTAGGCAACTTATGTGAATATACACGTATTTTTATAACGAACCTAGCTCAAGGCCTAGTTCAAAAAGTTCCTTATTTTTGGGCCTCCAATGGTCAAGTTGTAGTACTAAAAGTTCCTTAATGATTCCTTAATTTTCACTCCACATTAAGTGCCATACTTATGGTACAGAAACAAGTAAACGTTGAAATTCTTAATTTTGCCTCTAATTTTGGCTATAACTTAAGACAATGAAACATGAAACACTTGAAACAAACATAGCAAACGATTTATACTGATTTTGGCTGCAAATGAATGGAACTGGCTTCCTAATTCTTGATTGCTTGCTGTTACAAGAATTTTTGAAATTGAAAAGTTCCTTAGGTAATTTTCCTTTAGTAATATAAGTTCTTTAAATATGTCGGCATTCTACATGTAGGTTCCTTATAAAGTGGTTCCATATAAAAAAATGCGTGTATGCTACAAATTAATGAGTAGTATACTACACAGTGGCATCTGGATAAAAAAGCACAGCAATTTGCCGACAGAAATGAAAAATTTTCATTACTTGCCAACATACTTTTTGTCTGGGGGTGTGACACACTGTGGCAAAAATTAGGAAATAGCAAGCGATCACAGACAGGCTGAGCTTCAAAAGCAAATTTGAAAACATTCATCCCTTACGACAATTCACTTTGCACACATAATGAAAGTTAAGAGTTCTCAATTCAAATCGAAATTGAGACCAAACTTGGCATTTATTTCCATAAATGCCTAACAGAGCCAGTGGCGTGCCGAAGGACTTTTTTCAGTGGCGGGTATGGCAAAACAAGTCTACCGACAGGTTTGAAAGAGCCACGCCTTGGAGGCATCTCAGTTACTGACAAGCAATTATCATTGTGAGAAATATTAACGACAAGCGACGAGCTAAAAATAAGTGACAAGCTACCGAAGTACAATAGTGGACAAAAGTCCTTGGGACACTTAGAAGAAACAGATAAAACACCATTTTCCTCTACATATTGTCATAGTTGCTACAAACATGCACCCCCCTTCCCCCTAGAACAATGTTGATTCGTTTGTGGTACATTTGAAGTTGGCGTGCACGCGAAATTTTCCCATTATTGCAGGTACTTCTCCAGAAAACCAACATTGTTTCAGGGGGAGAGGGGAATGAAAGTTTGCTGCAGACTGCAAAAAGTGCAAAGTGTCCCAGGACTTTTGTCGGGTATTGTACCTGCGGCTTCTGAAAAAATGGGGTTGTCAATCCCACACCCCTTACTTCGGCATCCCCCTACACAGAACCTGAACATTGTATTCCTATTTCATAGTTGCCTTATCTAAGTTGCTAGTGTTGTAGAAAAGTTGAAGAATTTTAACACAGGTTTAAAGAACCATCTAAGGCTGCATTTGAAAAAATATCTAGAAACATCCAGGCTGATGGCAGAAAGCTTGTTTCTCATAAAAAGAACGTTTAGTGACTTTCCTTTGACCAAAGCAATATATAACTGCCTTTCGTGTCAACTACGAGAAGAGCACTTTAACCACAACCATAGCTTTATAAATACACGAAAATAAAGATCTACTAATGAGCAAACAAATCGTACAAGGAACAGTCATGATAAGGTGTAATTTGTTAATAACCACCAACTCAAATATCACGCAAGGTAATCAGTTCTAGGTCTATATGAAACAATCCACCCAGGGATGCCTACGCTGGGGGGGGGGGGCAGGGGGCAGCTGCCCCTCCTGCCCTTTTCCAAGGACATAATCATTTTAGTGCAAAGATGTGTATGATGCGCCCTCAATAGGAACCTTGCCCCCCTTTTATGATTTTAGTACTAAAACTTTCTTCCGACTTTCTCACCATGAATGTTTGAGTTTACGTAACACTGTTAAACAACCATGCACTACACAAATCACAACACTGGAATTAAGTAAAAGGGATGATGGACTCTAGTGAAAATTGTAATTTTTAAATGTACATAAATCTACTGACATTCTTAATCCTCAAAAGCCCAGTAGCCTACGGAAACTTCCTTACTTCTTCAGTGGTCTAGCTGTCAATATTCATTGAGGCCTGGGCTCTAGTGCGCAGAGTGCACCTAGCAAGGACTGGACAATAGTTTTATTCATTCGTTTTTCACAGTGCTACGTTAACGTCATGCTTACAGTTGTTCATTATTATAAACGTTTAGTATATAGTTCTATTAATATGTTTTGTATATATTTCTGAACTAAGTCGTCTCTATTCGCACGTTCTACACACTAGCACTACTTTCCTATAAGCCATGTTCTAACAAAAAGTGCATACTATAAGCAATAGTTGTATCTTCAATGCAAACTCGTAGTTCCCTCTCATACACAGTGTTTACAATCCATAGCCATTCGACAAAGTTTGTGAAGCACTCGGCCCATTTTTTACACGTCGTGCATTAATAGGGCATTGAGAATCAATGATGTATGCAAAACAAGGACATTGCAGCCTGATTTTATATCCACTCTCCAATTCAATGGCTCACTAATAGCTGTAGAATGAGCTGTAGTTGTAACAAAGTTGAGCGGTTTCTCAAATCTTGCCAAAGACTCATTACGTGAATTCTTAATTGTTTGAAACTTTTGGCACGAAAGTGTGAGGATATCAATTATGGCAGTTGTGCTATTGTAGAGTCACTAATCGCTGCCTTGGCTCTTCTAACCACAGATCAAAATATCAGCTGGGTATTTGTCATTCCACTTTACTTCTTCGGATCTGAGTTGTGCGCTACGATCGAAATCTATAGCTGTGATAACGTTGTCGAGTGCACTAGAAACATTTGACATACCGTTAATTCTGGAATAAGCCCCGCTGGAAGCTTATTTGTTTTTGACACTTTGGTGGGGGCTTTTTGAGAGGAGGGCTTATTCGAGGGCGACTTATAAAATTATTTGACATAGACCACATAAAACGCTCATTGTCAAAACTCATAGTCCACAATATTACAAAAACCACCTAAATGCATCAGTGTATATCAGTCCTATGTGGTGTGGGCATAGTCGAGGGCAGGGGCTTATTACGAAGTCGACGTTCTACCATGGGGGCTTATTCGATGGGGGCATTTTCGAGGGGGGCAATTAGAGGATTTAAGGCACTATGTGTCCCTCAAGAAAAGGTATTTCACAAAGGAAGCAGCTAGACGTTGAAACAAGCGAAAGTGAAATGGTAACCAAAGAAGTCTATGGGAGCAGCATTTTTCACCTGAATGCTGCAGAGTGTGGCGAGACGCCGAACCAGGCAAAATAGTGCTCCCATAAACGTCTTTGGACATTTGTGAATCAGGGCTTAAAGAACCAAATTCCGACGCCTTGTGACGTTTCATTAGGGTCACTGAGAGCTGTTGTGGGTACCTCACCAGATGAACAGAACAGAGCCCACCATGACATCATTATGACTTCAATATGACATTTAAAAGTTTTAGTAATCGCCATGCAAACATGTCACAACTGTTGGGGGCTCCTTTCAGGTTCAGGACCCCCTTCTCCCTCTTACGGCTGCTCTGCGTTTCAAGTATCAATAACAAACCTGAAGAAAGCTAAAAGTTCAAATTTAAACTCGGAGAATTTCTTAGATTGCATATTCATACTCATCATAAAAAAGTATTGTATCAAGCCCTACATAGTTTGTTCTATAGGGAACCGCTTTGTAAGGAACCTGCATATAGAAGGTCAGAAAATTGAACGGTCTTGTATTACTTGAAGTAAAATCACTTAGGGACATTTCAATTTGAATATTTCTGTCGCTGCAACAATTCCAGATTTAGGGAATCTAGTTCAAATTCGATACAGTCAAATTTGCACGAACCCATACCGAAAGTTGGGTTTCTAACAGGATAGGTTTTTTAGCACTTTTATACTGTAATATTTATTACTAGCTTTTATTGTAAGTAATGTATACTGTAAATAGTAGGCTTTAATTAGCTTTAATTTAGCTAATCTTTTTCTTACTGGCCTGATGATGATGATGATGATGATGATGTGTGCAGTCCTTGTGGTAAGTGGATCATAGAAGGATTTCGGTTGAGACCATAATAGCCTGTCTTTATATTTTACATTTACAATGCTTCCTTGCTTGTGTACTATTTTCAGATCTCCAACAAGAGCAGTTTGAAATAAAGGAACTACTAAAGAAGTTTCAGCGCTACAGTATGGTCAAAAGAGGTACATAACGAGAAACTTAAAAGAGCTAGGCCTAGGATAAGTCAAATATACTGCCTGTAATTAGCGAGGTGTATCATCGTATCGTTGTTAACTTTAACATTTTATAAAAATGCTAAATAAGTATATAATAGTCTTGAAAAGAATTACTATTATGGGTAATTTAGTTTCTCACAGACATTCAGATGGTAATAGGTCTGGGTAAGTAAGGAGGGAACAATCAGCAACAAGCTGATAAAGGACCCACCCCTTTCATATCTTATGGCTGGCCTACAGAGATAATGTCATTCTTAAAATCCTTTCTGTTCCTAGGAGTGCTGCCTTTTGTATTACTTGTAACTGTGCAGTAATTCCAGTCATTTCAAAATAACTACCAATTCTTTGCGATACGCATACTAGTACACCAATCACAACACGAATAACTGTAACATAAAACCCGACCACTTCTCGAGTCCAGATGTAAATTCCGACTGGGTATATGATCTCGAATTCTTCTATGTCGTAATATCTCTTTGGATAATTGATATACACTACCCCTCTGTAGCAATATAGTCATTCTGAAAGTCAAATTTTAAACATAATGCATACTCTCTATCATTTATTGAGAACGGGCACTGAAAGGTGCAAGAAGCACAGTAACACAACATAGCCAATGGAACAAAACCACCGCAAGATATTTGTCATTGTGAAGGAGCCTGCTTTTTCTGCTGGATGTGTTGAGATGTCTCTCAAGAGCAGCAGAGGGGTTGAACCACTGGGCTGGACTCGAGGGCTTTTTGGCAATAATATAGCCATACTCCCGCATACTCCTACAGGCACGGCGCAGCCAAATAAAAAGAGGGACTATACATAAAAAGTGGGGGGGGGGGCTACAAACAACACGCTGCTTCATAAAGGCTAGAAAAATCTCCTCTGGCTAGCAAAAAGTGGGGAAAAATCCCTCCCAGCCCCCTACCGACATCATGCTTGTCATAAAGATAAGTCTGGTATTGATAATACAGCTGATGTACAGCCTATATCTTCACACAATTGCCTTCTGACATAGGTCATTAGGTAATGCTCATATTTCCATTTCACTTTCATAGATAATTTTCAATCAATTCTTTCTGTAATTACTGTAAACAAGAATGGTGCCATGGAGGGGGCTAGGGACTCAACCCCCTTGTTAATATGATGAGAGCTTTTTAAGGGGAGGAGGGGTTAGTCCCCCTTCAAACAAACGTATGGTATGCTAGTCAGGTGAGTTTTTAACTTGGCATTACTTGTTCTATGTCTATGCATAACTTATGTCAACTACGTTTAACTCGTGTATAACTTTGCGGAGTTTAAATAGCAAAATGATTGTGATCATGGACGTGACTACATATTAGCCTACAGTGCAACCCTGTCCTCAGCTTTTCAGAATGGCATCCCCTCCTGCAAGCCTAAGGCTACCCATTCCCTAGAAGCACCTTTGGTCACCTATGACAGTCCAATACAGAAAAGATATAGTAATGTACTGCTATACCTGAACGGCCAGTAGTTTTACTTAGATAACACTAGTGGCACTTCTTAGGGGAGGGGGGCAGAGAGAATATGCCCCCTGAATCCTATTAGTCAGTGTTTTTGCATAGCATGTGAGGAATCTAGGGACTAAAATATGAATATTCGGCAAGTATATTTTACACAAGTCAGCACATCTACCCCCCTGAAGACCCCTTTTAAGCGTTGCAAAAGCTGGTGGGTGGTTATTACATACTGTCGTAGTCTGGGCCCGGGAGTTCCTAGTCCTGTCTGGCGAAAGTGTAGAAAAGAAGTACATGTCATACAAAGTGCATACATAGGAAAGAAGCATAAACATAACATTGAACTTAATCATGCAGTATTTTCGATTTACTGAACTGAAAATCAAACTGAACTGACTTTACTATTAGCAAACAGAGCAGAGCGAATAGTGTACTGTTGAAAGCTATAAACGTTGCATGACAAAAGGCGCTAATTTCGTGTCTCGAAGCAAATGTCCTGTTGACAATTGATAACAGTGAAACGCTGAACAAAAGTCAAATAATTGTTGAGCTCTGTTTACATTAAGAGCAAATGATTGTCCTAAAGCAAACGAAAAATCTTTGGTCAAATGCAATTAACTTACAGACCTGCTAACTGGGACTGGTAAAGTAAAAAAAAAACTAGAGTAGAAAATCAAATGAAACTTACGTTTGATTCGTGTCTTTGTTTCCTGATTCGGAATACGGACGATCTCTTTGACGCCTGTTCTTGAACCAATTGCTAACTTGAATTAAAGTAAGACCGGTCATTTTAGCCAGCAGCCTCTTATCTTGCGGCGACGGATATTTGTTGCGCGCGTATGCATCGCGGAGTATCTGCCTAGATTTCTCTTTAAAACAATACACCGTTTCTTCACCGTCCCATATAGTGCGCGGCAACGGGTATTTACGTCGAATTCTGTATTTCTCAACAGCACCTAACGGCCTCTGACGCATTTTCTCAGCTTCGGCGTAATGCGCCTCATACCACATCGACTGGAGGACTCCGTGCGAGTTTGGATTAAACTCGTGGCTCTCAAGGATACTATACAGTTCTCGAAACTGCCCTTGGTGAAAGGAGACGTGCGCACGGGCCTTTAATACACTTTCATTACCACTGACAATTTCAGACCTCGGCAAGGACCAAAGAAACCTCGTTAACCTGTCCACTTGCTGGCCTTGTATTAAAGCATCGCACACACACGCGATCTGTTCGGTGGTGAACTGTGAAACCAAATTCGCCTTGCCATTCAAGTCTATTTGATCCTCCATACATGACATACCCTCTGACATAGAATCTGTTTCCTATGCACGGCCTCTCCTCTGTACAGGCTCCTATAGTGTAATCTGCAGCTAGGTAGCGTATGGGATTTCAAAAATAGCTGCAATGCGATACGGTCTTAGCAGAAATTCAAACACCCACTTTAGACGTGAATCGCCGGCTCTTGCATTCTAGTTCTGATATCGTCTTACCCGTATTATCAAAGTATACAGTTGTTATTGTTTCAGCGTTGTCGTTGTCACAGGTGACCAATGAATTGGAGGTGAACTGATCTCGGATCAAAAGCGGAAGTTTATAAGAACACTTCTCGTGGTTGAACGGGCCAAACGCTGAGAGTCACATGGGCCCGAAACACCTCAGGACCAAGTTACCTGCAACAACAGCATTTCCTGTGCGGAGTAGTCTTAGATGTGCAGAACAACGCTCAGCACCACACAGAAATCAACCAGATTCTATCTAGGTTCGTTACGAGAAAGAGTACGTACAGTTTTAAGCTGTGAAACCTAAAAAACTGTTAGAAAAGAGTGCAACGATGCTCTCTAGCAAAAACTGAGATATGCTGACAAGGACGTTGAGCTTGATATTTTCCATAAGGAGGGTGTAAAGCATAGATCCCTGACAAAAGGGCGTGGTATGTATGCCCGAAAAATTGAGATTGAGACAAAAAGACGGAAGAAAAACTACGAACCATGTGTAGTAATAATATTCGTTTTCCTTAAACCAGTAGCCAATGCAAAAGCAGCAATGAGTGAGCGACACGAATGATATCCTCGAGAATTTCCTGACCACTTTACCAGCAGCCAAGAAATCGCCATACAAACTACTCTGATTTGATAATTGGGAGAGCGCTGCACCCCATTTTATACACTCCCAATAGTTTCGCCCCTACTGACAAGAAACGAAAAGTTCAAATAAATGCAGGAGACATGACTCGAAGTGTCTCGAAAATCACCATGCTCCTGGTGTATTAGAAAGGTAAGAGAGTTATGCGAAAAACAACACAAAAAACTGTCTATTTTGCATAGCTTTTCACATACGTAGTTATCAAGGCTTTACCAATCTGTGCTGATGTGGTAGTCCGGCTGGCCTTAAGTCTCACCTAGTGAGAGAAAGTTCTCAAAAGTATTATCTAAAATGATTGTAAGTGTCATGAATGCTATTATCTCGCGGATATCAAATACCCTTAACTTGTATCCGCTCCTCTGTATAAACATTTACACACAACCGCTACAAATCACATTCCACGGAGTGTTGAAAATGTATAGCGAGGACCTACTAATGCCCAGCATTTGGGTAAATGTTCTGTTGAAATCCAATATAAATTTGCTGGCAATACCTTAACCCTCCAGAACTCTAAATCTAATTAGAAAAAACATGACTGGCTAGGCCCCACTTGCCTGCACGTCAGATACCAAGTAATAAGATTCAAAACTTGCTAATGAAAGCTCACACACATCAAGGCTTAAAATTGCCGAAATTTAAGAATGATTTAAGAATAATCTTAGGTTCAAAATAAAAGTTTTTTGGAATATTAAGACTCGACAGAGAAATTAGGTATTCCTATAAAAAAGAAGTGTGTATGAACATGCAATGCAATGGAGACAAATTGATGAGTCAAAAATCCAGTAGCTTATCGCACTGGAGCCTATATTTTCATACAACCTTGAGAACCTTCTCGGAGGACATTCAGACCTTCACATTATGCAGAAACGTTATGATTTTAAAAGCAGTTGGAATTTATATAAGCCAACTTTATTCTATGGGAGCATCAAGTAACCAACCAACACCGATAATCAGTATAAACTCTGTGGGTTGAGATTGTAGTGATGAAAACACTACCTTTGAACGAAATCTGTAATGTGGGTGTACCTTCAACGTGTTTGCATGCTTGCTTATGCTAACTACTCCTTTAGATCCCTGTGGACTACATACATCATTACTACAATCAGTGGTACACGTTTTTTATTTTTCAAGGAACCAGGGACTTAAATACAGTGGGGTATTGGGGTGTGATACCCCTATCTTTATCTAGTAGGAAAATCTGAGGTCCACCAGAAAATTGAAAGCGATAGAGTTAAAAGGCATGTGATAAAACACGTTTCGAATGACCCCCTATCCCACAATCAACAGACTCAAACAAAACATGTTTCAATTGATTCCACGTTGATAATTGAAGAATCAAAAGAAATATTTCTTACACACCGTTTAAATCTATCGTCGTTTGCCGCTCAGAAACTTTGGCAATGATTAAAATGTATTACGAATTTACTGCTTCTTAGCATTCCTCTTCAATGCCTTCTACCTTTATCAATCTCTATTCTTATTATCAATACAATTGATTCTTCGAGAGACAAAATATCAGCCACTCTTAACTGCATGCATGAGAAGATTAGCAGGCTCGATAAGACAGAGAGTTTATCGATAAATGTAAGGCTTCAAATTCACACAGTTCAACCATGAAATCATATGACAAATATCATACTTTGTTACTACGAAAATTCGTAAATTAAGTTCAGTGCGGTTGAATTTCACACCTCTCCACAGTTTCGTTTTTTAGTTTTGTTTTCTTTCTGCTTGCTTAACACATTGCGTTACACAGTTTCATTTTCTGTTCCCAAGGAAGCCAATGGCGCTGGCTGTCCTTACCCTACCCTCCAATAACAAGAAAAATTAAAACTTTCGTAATGTTTAAAAATCCTAACTGTTTGGTATATAGCACACAAAAACTTCATTTACAGGCGTAATATACAGTAAAAACTGTTGCATAAGAACCTAAGATTTCTAAATGAGCCGTTTGTGTTCTTATTTGGTGAGACATATCTTGTAATCAGGGTGCAGGTTCTTAACACAGGATCAAAAAACAAATGCCATAAAAGGGATAGTTTAGCATTGAAATATTATGGTCACATAGAGTCTGTGATCTTTTAAATATAGCCAAATCTATTTATTCTTGACCTAGCCAATTTCACACCAATCTTGTCCCTGCAGGCTTTGCCTATCACAGTTATGTTTTAAAGCATCATTTTGTTGAATGACAAAAAAGATTGGATTTATTTCTCAGTGGATAGATAATGAAACCATTTACAAGAACCTAGTTAAAATATCAGGCTGAAAAGGTTCTAAATAATTGATATAAAAATATGCAATTTCAGGCTGTAGGTTCTTAATAAAAGAAGGTTTTATGTACGGGTTTTTGCTGTACCTCTTCCTTACAACAACTGATGAACGTATTGTAAGGACAAATAAGGCATTGCAGTGAAAAGTGATGGCTGCTCTAAAGCGAAATACTAGATCTCACCTTCACTACTGATTGAATAAAGCACGTACGAAAACAAGTCTATGTTCTTATAGAATCCTTAAACTATTGGTGGGGGGGGCAGATTTACACATTTAAATTATTGGTGGGGAGGAAAATTTACATGTTTTCTTTCCATAAGAAAGTGATTTATATGAAAGTAGTAGGTGACTGCTCACAAATCTAGGTAGTACTGGATTTCTGAGGCCTAACATAGCCTTTAAGTTCGCATACATTTAAATTCCAATTTTCACATAAGCAAATAATCTGATTTGCTTAATTTGTAGAGGTTCACCGTCGGTTTATTTATGTTCTATGTATTCCAGTGTTATGCTTGTGTAGTGCATGTCTGTCTTTGTAACTCCGTAAAGGAAACCAATCTCGAACATTCTTGCAAGGAAAATCTTAAGAAAGCTGCAGTAAAGAAAACATGATAAACCAAGTAAAGTTTCAGTACTGGACCAAAAATCTTTCCTATGAAAAAGAACATGTGAAGAATTTGGCAAACGGTTTTAGAAAGTAGCACATGAAATCACGACGACATAAGGGAATTCGATAGTCACACTGAACGCAAGGGAAGCCGTTAGAGTAATCGTGTGATCGTCACACATGCCCACAAGTAGGCCCATTCAAATATCTGAACATTGCTATACTTGTGACCATATGCAAGTCAGTGACCATTATCCAACTATAAAATCGGTCATCTGGTGAATAGGCAGTTAATGAATGGCTTTATACAGTGGGAAATCGTACTTTAAATCTCTATATACAGGCGGTTTTTTGTTTGGAGAACTTAATGCTTCATATTCTTCAATTATGACAAAATGCTACTCAGAAACAAAAACCAAAAGTTGGCAGTTTCTTGTAAATTCAGCAATTCCAAAGTTTGTGGTGAAGTACATCCATGGACGTAGGAAGCATCTAAAAAGTGGGGGGGGGCCAAGTCCTAAAAGGGGCACATTACCACGCCCATTTTGGGTTTCAAAGGGGCACTTTTGCATAGTTTGCTAAAAAGTGGGGGGCCATGGCCCCTCTGGCCCCCCGGTTCCTACGTCCCTGAGTACATCAGCAGGCTTCTTGGCTGACCCACTGAGTCTAGGGAACGCGAATTCTAATAGAACAGGTGTGCGTATCCGCATTGCATATTACTACGCATGTTCTCTTGCACACACTCCTTTTTATAAGAACCATATAATTTTTAGCGAGGCTCGATGCTTTTAACTTCGTTGATAATTTAAGACTCGAATGTTCTTAAAATTGTTCTTACTAAAGAGTGATTTTTAGTTTATATCGTAATCTTGTAATTTTCTTTTACTTTTTATCGTATAGGCCTATGTTAAACTTTTCTTTGTAGGGTACAGGTCCTTGATTGATAACAGTAATTCTTTTTACTGAACAAATTAACCTGTAAAAATATGAAAGTTATTATTATTATTATATTATTTGTTTGAAAATGCTTGAGAAAATACATCGAGCCCTCAATGTTCTTAAAAAGTGTATTCTTATAAAAAGCAGAGTGTAGAACTACCTGCAGGCCATACCACCAGAGAATTAGTAAAAAGGTCGATCTACATAATAATACAGCCCTAATGCAATAGGAAATATCAGGATCTTCGAGTAACCCTCAAATTATATACATAGACAATCTATTGACAAAGAATGGCACCTCGAGTGCTGCGAGTCCGCGTTTGCTCGATCTTCTGGACGATAAATAAGGCCATAATCAAATCTTTTAATAGTTGAGTATGTGACCAAGGTGACCCTGAAATAATAATGAATTATGATATGTAGAACTAAAAATTTAGAGAACGATCTAACAGGCATCTGAAAATTGATCTTGAGATTACTAAAAGATCTTTAACAAACCATGCACATATTCATTAAATATCGGGCCAGGGCCCATTCAAGATGTGTTCAGATCATGACAAACTCTGTTGATGGAATGTGACGTCAATGCCCATGCCTATGGGTAGTACAGTCCCTTAATGAAGTACACTGCCAACTGTTAAAGGACATACAAAAAGTGCTATACAAAATGTAGGTACAGTTAAGTAAGGCGGTGCCACAGCCCAAAAATTATTTGTTCCGATCTCCCTGGGCACTTGAAATTCTTGTACTCATCAAGGAAGCGATTTCCTTTTCTGCATTCTTATTACAAACCGCTTGAGAGTTTGAAGCAATTGCAAATTAGCCGACTGGTTGAACGGTCGGGGTACGAACCATGCACTGAGAGTTTGTTGCAAACTTTCAGAATAGTAAGAGAATGGCATACACGTTTCCTCTCTTATAAGGAACCTGTCACTAGATCTACTTCTGAAAGATTCTTATTTTGGGACTCCTTCTGGGCCCTTCTGATCCTGCACACTTAGTGGTATACTTAGTATTTTTTTGTTTTTTTTTTTTTTTGAAATACAAGTATATAGGCCGAGATGGCCCTTAACTGCATACAATTACACAGCTAATTGTATAATACTAATATACTCTATGTTTAAAGCTACACAACAGTAACAAATGAAATTAATCTAATGTTCACAAAAACTTAATATAGTTGTAAGGTATATAATGATCGTTAATTATGTACTACTATAATTGGATAAGAAGTTTGATCTTCTATCCAAAGATGTTTTGCAGAAGACTGCCAAACGTTTGGTTACATTGTAATCCTCTTGGCTCATTAGCCACATATACATATTGAAGTCATTAAGGGAGGTAGTTGTTGGGAATGTTCTATAGATGTCCTCTAAAAGTCTTTGACGTTCTTCTTGAAAAAGGGGGCAAGCTAAGACAAAGTGAATTTCATCCTCAACTGTGAAAATATTCAGGGTTTTGCAGTATTGGCAGAATCGTTTGTCTCTAGGAGTTTTGATTTTGCTAAAGCGACCTGTTTCAATTTGGAGGTTATGAGCACTGACCCTAAGTTTTGCTAATGTGCTTCTAACAGTAAAGTTCTGTATGTAGTCAAGATAGGATTCAAATTTATAAGTTGTTTTAAATGAGGCATAAACATTTAGTTTTCTATTTTCAGTTATATGCTCATTTAATCTATTCAATACTTCTGACTGAAAGTGCTTAATGACCTTAGTTTTAATGGCTGAACGAGTATCTGAATGCTGTATATAATATATAATGAAATAGTATATAATGAAGTGAATGACGAGTTTCTTATAGAAAGCCACCTATGAACCACTTGCTAGGAAATGACGAGCAATTTATCTGAATTTAGCTCTGTAGTGCTCGATTGTTTGCAGTAATACAATTTCTAGAAATTGAAAAGTTCTCTAGGGTTTTTACCCTTAGTAGTACAAGTTCCTTAGATATTTAGGCCCTGTACAGGTAGATTCCTTATAAAGTGGTTCCTCATAGAAAAACGTGTATTCTCTGCTAAAGCTAACGGGGTTTGAGGAGTGCCCTGACACGATGGACAAGGAAGAGTTCAGAACCCTGATAAAGACTAAAACCTAAATGAAAATTGTTGAATAGTTAAACTACTCATCCTCAACATTTGATGCATGGGCTAAACTTGCATTATCAAGGACCACAATTGGCTTCAATTTCTTTAGTACATCTCATTTGTGAAGCACCTAGCTCAAAACCAGGGTCGTAAAGTTCCCTACTTTGAAATCTCTCTTGATCACACTGTAGCACTAGAACTTCCTTACTGGTTTCTAAATTTTAGTTGAAAATTCTGTGCCCTGAAAATAGTGCAGAAATAGATCAAATTGCAAACGGTTCAGCATAGATCGCTCTATGAAACACTTGTTGCATGGATTACAAACAAGTCATGCAAACCTGACTGCAGTAAATGGAGCCAGCTTGCTAACTCTAGATTTTCTGATAAAATATTAGAAATGGGAAAATTCTTTAGCGATAATTTCTTAAGAAGTACAATTTCCATAAATTTCCTTACCCTCTGCGCGTAGGGTCCTTTCAAAATGGCTCGATAAAAGTGATCAGATTAAATCTCGTAAACAGATCCCATGGCTATTCTTGGTGCGGTTTTCTTCACTTTCGTTCCTCTTTCTATTTCTCTCTCCCAGTGCTTTTCTTTCCAAACTTCTTATTTTCCCCTTCCTCAAGTTCCTACCCATGGCTTTCTACAAAAGGGTATTTATACATAAAAACACATTTCTTCTTTCATACGAAACCGCTTTGCAAGGAACCTACATGGAGAAACCCTGAATATCTAAGGAACTTGTATTACTCAAGATAAAGTCCCTAAGGAACTTGATAATTTCGAATATTTCTGTCACTACAAGCTATCGAGGATTAATTAAGGCGCCAAATTTGCAAAGGTTATCTGTAACCCTTATAACAAATGATTCATAGAGGGGTTTCCGCTGAAATTTACAATGTCCATATTGAGCTATCTTAACAACGAACACTTACAATAAATGTTCAGTTACATTTAAGGAATTACTAAGCAACTATCAGCACTAAAATTGGTCTGAAGAGGTCTAAAATAGAGAGCTTTTACAACTAGGCCTTGTGGAAGGTTTCAAGATCATTAGACATCTTTCTCTGAACACAGGCCGACTATGTGGACCTCAAGATAGATCACTAACCATCCACGTTGCTGCAAATTAAGGCCATTCTCATACATATTGGGAATTAAATGTTAGAAAGAGTACCTATTTAGATGCAGAGATAATCAAAATAGCTCGAGAAATTCACTGATATTTCAAGTTACAAGTCTTTTCCATAAGGGACCACGCTATACGGAACCTGCGATTAGAAGGTCAAGACATATTATAGAGCTTGTACTTTTACGACACTGGTAATACCACAATGTGGCAAAATTAGGTCCAAAAATAAGCAACTTCGAGAACTTGGCCTTGAGCTCGGTTCTCTATAAAAACGTGTACTGTATCCATTACACTCTTGTGTTGAGTTGACATCATCAGAACGCTGATAAATCGATCGTTCCACCGTCCGTCAACTTTGATGCCATCACATGGATGGTCTTGGCTGTTTGTACGAAGATTGAAGGGGCATTTGGAGCCATCTACATGGCATGAGGTTACAAAGATCAAGATACACATCCATCAAAAATCTTTAAATAACCTACCCAGGTCTTGTACAGTCATGCAGGAGATATCCTCCACACATTGTGGTTTTCGGGGCTTAAGATATATAGTTACAAAGGCCGAACAGAAAGCTGATATGCTTCAATATTGATTTAAGAAGAACACTATAGGCGTTAAGTGTGTTGATGTTTGCATATAACACCACTAGACGAAAACTATCGAAGATTTTGCTTAAAGACTTTATTAAGTCTGCTAACAGTTTGATAAAAACGAACTTTTTCCGCGCACTCTAAGTCTATTCTATACACGTTTTAAATGTCCGAAAAACTAAGAAACTTCTAGCTCAAAATCTCTCAAGAAGTTTATAATAAAAAATACGAGCACACGTTCTTTGATAAGGAACCGCTTTACAAGGAACATACATGAAGAAGGCCAAAAATAAGTAACTTGTAAACATTCTATCACCTCAAACAATCCAGAATTAGGAAGCCGGGTCCATTTACTTTAGTCAAGTTTGCTGGAATTGTGTCCAAGCCTTGCAGCAAGTGTTCATAGCGGAGTTTCCGCATAAGCTAATAATGTGCCCGTCTAAATATCTACAAACTTCTGCTGCTTCTGTGCTATTTTCAGGCACTAAATTTGAAGTTAAAATTGAGGATTTATCAAGGAACTTTAGTACCATAATGTAATAAAAAGAGGTCCAAAATAGGGAACTTTAAGACACGCCTTGAGCTGCACGCTTTTTCTCTTGTAAGGAAATTAGCATACGGCTTACTTTGTAAACTACGATTACTAAAAGTTTTTTAATAGTTCTTTAATTTCAAAAATGTATTAAGTGCTACATATCCATCGTAAGGATCAACTGTAAAGAATACTATAGGTAGGCCATGTACATATCAATCCCTCTTAAAAAACTTGCTATAGGGATTACACGCAAGCCATCCAAACTTTGCCTCCTAATTCTCAATTCATTGCAGAGAAAAATATTCTCAAGTTAAAAACTCTTAGGGATTTTGCTTTTAGTACAATACGTTCCTTATATTTTTGGCCATGAACATGTAGGCAGAATCAGTTAACCTATGACTTGGCCATTTTCGATTACTCAAACACTCAACAAGTGCTTTGATCCAGTTGTTTAATGTCGAGAGGTTTTTGTTTTGTTTTGTTATGGTTTGTCCAATGAACAATCTACATCATCATCATTAAAAAGACTATATTTCGTCATGATAAAAATCTAGGATCCTGAAGTGAAAAGACACTAACCCCTTCACCAGCCTCACATCTATGACATCTTCTGGTTTCTCTAGCACTCCTAGTACTTAATTTACTGTAAAGTCTTCCTTTTTCCTCTTGATTCCATTTAATGTTATTATTACTTGATCCATCACAATCAAGGCATTTCCTCTAGGAGATAAAAATTACATCTTAAGATAAAATAAGCAACTGTAACATATATGATGGGGCACCAGGAAGGAAGGCAAGGGGTAGGCTTTCCTGGGCCTTAAAACCAGAGAGGGTCCCAAAGCTGTGAAGTAATTTCTTGGTGATTGCAATAACTTTAAACTTTCATAATGACAGCAGGGCACCATTTTTCATTTAAGTCATAGAGCGAACTCCATCCCAGCAAAGAATGATGTACAGAAGATGATAACAGTAAACATAAAGGATGATACTGTATATTTATGTGCAATTTGTGTAAAAGTAGACAAATGAATAGTGCTACAATTTTTCAGCTATCAACCTGTATTCAGCATTTTGGGGGTTTAACAATTCTATGCTTTAATGATTACAGGCCCTCCATCATCCCAATGGGATGCTGTTGTACCTGGTCAGGAGTGGATGACATACTGAAGAGGAGTGTGAAGATACACTATCTATCTAACCATCTATAGTTACTATGCAAAACCTATGAAACAGAATAGGTATTTATACACAAGCTTGGTAAGTGACTATGGTTATCAATAAGTAACAGCCAAATAAATGAAACTTGTGGAGAATCACTGTAAGTGGGCACAACTGGATGAGCAAAATTGAGTAACCCTTAAGTTTGATGAATACACATATGAGTAGTTCTGATTGTGAATGAAAATTAATTGGTAGATACAACTTGCACAAGAGCCAAAGAACATAGGGCATAAGGGTCATAGAATATAGCTCTGTAGATCTAAGTACATGTAAAAGCCCTTAATGAAAAAACAGTAATTTACTTGCAGTGTATTTATGTGGATAAGCTTGATTCACTTTTATATGTGTACCAAGTTTCCCTTTGAGGTCATAGTACAGTAAAATAAACTTTTCAATTCTTTTTTAATTAGAACAAAGTATGTGATGGCACAAATCTCCCATATATGATATCCTACACTCTGTTCTTGAAAGCTGTTAGAGTTTGACTGTCTGTCATATATCATATCCTATCATGCTATATAACTTATGAAATGCTATTTTATTCTATAATAATATCACATCAAGTCATATAACAAAAGTATACTTAAGTTTTCACTGAACCTTAATATTACTAAATTTTTCTGATTTTGGAGCATAAAGATATTCTTAAATTATTTTTAAGTTTTGGTAATTTTGAGGATTAATTTTCGTATATACCATATTCATACACACCTCTCATTGATTACAGGGGGCTACCCCACAAATTATACACCATTTGATAGCTCTTCATCTATATATTCAAACACCACCACATTTACTCCATAGGGTGAGGGCTAGGGTAGGGGCCAGGGTTAGCGTTAGTTATTTCATGTCCACCATTATGAATATCGTATGTATTTTACTTAAACCCATAATGGCTCACATGACATAACTAACACTAACCCTACCCTTTCCCTAATTGATACCCTAACCCTCACCTTAAGGGGTAGATGGGGTAGCAGATGAAGAGCTATCCAGTGGTGTATAATCTATGGGGGTAACCCCTGTATTCGAGGAGAGGTTTGAAAGTACATTGTCATTTGCGTTCCACAAATCTATAACAGACTTTAAGCCTATAGCACAGTATATAATATTAGCATTATTAGTATTAGTACAACCTCTACAGCTGAAGATTGCTTAATCTATACGATAGATGAATCATAAAATATAACAATGTTAAACATCTAGTTTGTTTAAAGTTACTAGATATGTATGAGTATAATAGTGCATCATCACTTCTATGTAGCGCTTACTTGTACATATGCTACAAATAAAATACCTTAGATGGTAACTCCAGAGGTTCTCTGGAGTTTTGGGCATCATTCGCATAACCGTTTGCATCCATCGTTACTAAATGTTTCCGCTTAAGCTCTCTGTCTCTTCGCTGTAACCCTGGAAATATAGGCCTACAAAAGAGGCTGTTACCTATATAACCCATTCCATTGCTGTCTCTGCTAGTAGGCGATGAATTTACAGTCACTTGTTTTCTTTCTAACTTTCCAGTTAAGTTCAAGGTCTCTTGCTTCGACAAATCATTAAAATCTAAGTAATTTCGACTGCATATCTCTACTTCCATTTCACACGCCATTTTACAAATTTGAATTTGGCGTTTCATGTCCAGACTTCCTGCTCCATGCACACAATTATCTCCTTCGCAGCCACCTCAAAATGCTTAAATACTTTCATTTCTAACTAACTGTTTGATAGTGTTATCTCTAGGTATTTATATACTCGTACTTTCGTCTTACCATGTGCAATGGTCAAAGTGTAATTAAAATAGCAATTGATTGTTTTTGTAGAGAATCTTATGAAATGTTGTCCATATGGTTCTTGTGTAGTTTCCTCATAAAAACATTGTGGATGGACAAAATTGTTGTCAATTCAAAAAAAGAATAGTGGGCCCCGGCAAAAAGTATCTGGTTTTTTTTAAAAAGAGTGTAAAAAATATCTCGTTATTGTAAAAAGAGCGTACATATCAGCCCTAAGAATAATCAGGCACATTTTCGTAACTTCTAGAGAAGGGGTGCATTTTTGTACTTTTATGGATGTCAAATTGCACTACCAGAGTGGAAACAGATGAACAAGAGCCAGTGTAAAGGCAGCCTGGCAACATGTAGTAAAGATTAACTGAATTGCTGACATTTACATTGTCTATTATAAGCAATACTAGCGACAGCTGCAATATGTCAAGTGAGCATGTAAAGAAGACATATAGTCATCTGCGAAAGCCGTTATGACACAATTAGTATAATTCTTCTTGACCAAAACAAAATATTCGTCCAGTTTTGCGCAACCAAATACAGAAAAGAACACTATCACACTACTTATGTTTGATCGCAAAGGTAGGCGGCGTGAAATGGTCAGCAGGGACAAACAAGCTACCACTGGGAAAGAAAAACGAAAATCAAGAAATATAGCAAATAGGATGTAAAATATAGAATAAAGAGAATTTACAAATCAAACAGGGCATAGAATTTAAATTTTCTGCGGTACTACTCTATAAGCATAACCTAAAGTTAAATATGCGACACAAAAATTTTCTCCACGTCAGTATCACTCAGGTCCGTTCCAACAGTGGAGTGTGAGGGAGTCACATCCCTAAACAAAATTTCTGTCGGCAAATAGCCACAATCTGCAAATTCTGTCTGCAAATAGCTTTAATTTCTTGTATAGCTTTAATTTAATTTCCAGTGGCCTAAGAAGAAGAATTAGGTGCTGCAGAGAAGCAGAATGCATAATACTTAAAAATTTAAACAGATATTCTTCAACCATGTAGCAGCTATATTAATTTTAGCCTATTTTAAATAAATTTATTATATTATACCATATAATATTACATAATATTATAATATATTATATCAGATTATATTATATTATATTATGTTATATTATATTATATTATATCATATCATATTATATTATATTATATTATATTATATTATATTATATTATATTATATTATATTATATTATATTATATTATATTACAATATATCATATTTTGCTACATTATATTTTGCTACGCATAATACATGCAAGTCTATATAGTAGGGTATGATGAAAAAAGCGAAGAGACTAACTATAGCAATACACTTAAAACACTTTCTTTTCTATCGAAGGAGAATTTTCCACAAAAATCAATTAAAATGGATAAATATTTGTAGCGCTTGAACGGAACGGGGTAGAGGAGTAAATTGAAACTCGCAGAAAGTTTGTACTGCAACAAGTATCTTCATGCTGTCTGCATGAATTCTTGCCCAAGATCACAAGAGATCTCAACGGTCACCTGAAAGAAAGAAATACCTTCTTCAAAGGCACAACACACCTGCTTATTCTACAAGGAGAATGCTAGGTTTCTGCTTGATGGCAATCAGAAAGAATGTGACATTGTTAGGAGTCTTGTCAAGGGCTTTGTCTCCAGATAAAACATATATAAGACCATGGAACAGACAAATGATTCTATTGTATAAGCTGGCTGCAAGAACATTCTACAACACATAAAATGATTGCATTCATTATCTTCGGTCTGCTCGCGGGTGGCAGCTTTGCTCAAAGTAAGTTTCTGTAACTCATTATGTATTCATTCAGGAGTGAAACATGAATGGGAACTACAGTTTGAGATTCTTCTCATTTCCTTTATCTTATACTATTTCATTTTTCCATTTTTTCTTAATGTAGATCGCTACCCAAAGTACGAATTTCTCTTCATGCTCAACATAATGCAGTGACCGATATATTACAGCTTCGTAATGGTAGTTAATCATCTGTTTCAAATACATAATTTTACTAGACTTCGTTATTACACATGTGAAAGTAATCGTTGATAATCTACAAAAGTTTGATTTTACTGTCAGATTATGAACTCGATCACAAAGAATGCCCAGTTATAAGACAATCCGGCCATTCCTCTGAAGACGCCAACCTCTAATAAGCGCATATTTGTATTTATAGCAATACCTATATGAACATTTCTATCCATATGTATTTGTGTAGCATGTGTGCGTGTGCGTGTGCTTGTGCGTGTGTGCGCGCACACGTTCGCAAAGATTTCACAACCTTGAAATGTAGTTCACACAGCTTGCCTTAAAGTCAGCATTAACTATTTCTGTTATCTGTCACACCTTTTTTTGTGAAGAACAACGTTACAAAGAACCTACAATACTCGCCAAAAGTCCTGGGACACTTTGCACTTTTTCTATTCTGCAACGAACTTTCATCTCCCTCTCCCCCTGAAACAATGTTGGTTTTCTGGAGGTGCATGTTTGTAGCAACTATGACAATATGTAGAGGAAAGTGGTTTTTTATCTGTTTCTTCTAAGTGTCCAAAGGACTTTTGGCCACTATTGTACATGCAGATTGAGAAAATGTTTAAAGACCATATGCTACTTAAGGAAAATTTCCTAGGGAACTTTCAATTTGAACAAGTCTTATAATAGCAAGCAATCAAGAATGAGGAAGCTGGTTCCATTCAGTTGCAGTCAAAATCAGCATAGATTGTTTCCTATGCTTGTGTCAAAGTGTTTCATTGAGAATGCTTTATGCTTCAATATTTCGACATTATGCTCTATCACTTATGAAATTTCTTTCCTATCTACTTTGTGTTTGGTCTTAAGTTATAGTCAAAACTAAAAGCAAAATTCAGAATTTCAATGTTTTACTTGTGTCTGTACCATTTTTGTGGCACTAAATGTGCAGTGAAAATTAAAAAAGTATTGAGGAACCTTTAGCACTAAAAATTTGGCCACAGAAGGTCCAAAAATAAGGAACTTTTGGAACTGGACCTTGAGCTAGGTTCCCTATAAAATAAAAATTGTGTATTCTCCTCATACAAAATTCGAACAATTGCAAAAATTCCAGGACCCTAGGAAACTTCAGTTTAAATGATCCGTGCAATCCACAGCCAGCAATCACGCCCAATGGCGACTGTAGGCAAATGAACTATCCTAATGCAATCGAATGACATATAAAAATGCTTATTGCTTATTACTGTAACTCATATAGGATGCGGAGTGTCATTTGCGCCACAAAGTCGTGTTATTGGTGGAGTTGACGCAAGGCCTGGTGCATGGCCGTGGCAAGTTGCCATATACTACAGAAACAGATTCCACTGTGGAGGATCTTTGTTGAATTCCCGATGGCTTGTAACTGCGGCCCATTGCGTGGATAGAACATACATACAAGGATTTGAGATTCACCTCGGTATGTTATATACCATTACGTAAATTTTGGGGTTAAATGTTGCCTTATCGAACTGCCTTAGCTAAACGAGAACCAGAGAGGGGACAACATTTCATTTGCAATGGCTACAACCACGTATTATATTCCTTACAAGTATTGGCAGCGTTGACAATGCAATCCCAGAAACTTTTAAGGTCAAACGTCACTAAATGAATCTAAGAATTGAGTATCTTAGTACTTGCTCCAGGGACTCATTCAACTTGTCAATTGGGGCAAAGGTAACAATTGTTCTGGACTGGACTTACGCAATATAATCTATTTTGTACTTTCAAATATTTTCAAGCAATTAATGAACCGCAACTGTCTTTCAGTTTTCAGATCGTTGAACAACCATGAATTTAAGGATAAATAGGAAAGTTTGCGTCACAGACACGCTCTTCTACCTGTAGAAGGCCAAACATTCCAAGGAACATATACCACTACAGATAAAATCCCTTAAGAACTTTTCACTTCCCAGTACGCTGATCACTGCAAACAATGGAGAACTATCAAGCAAAGTTTCGCATAAATTGTGTGTAATCCATACAGTAAGTAGCTCATAGGTAGGTTTCCCTTGAAAACTGGCAGTGTATAAACACTTACAATTTCTATAGCATTAAATTTGTAATTAAAATCAAGGAACTGTTAGCACTGACATACAGTCAAGAAAGAGGTCGAAAATAACAATCTATTAGAACTAGACCCTGTGACAGGTTCACTAACAAATAAAAACGTGCACTTAACAAAATCAATCGTGAGCAGGCTTTGTACTAAGGTGCGTAAACTACTTATGTGTGATTCCATTGTTTGACATAAGAGCTTACATGCTATCAAAGTATTCTTAAAGTTGAAAGAACCTACAGTTATCGGTTATTTTCTTCACAAATTACAGGTGAACACAATCGCAAAGTAAGAGAAGGTACTGAACAAGTATTCAAAGCAATACGGGCTTTCTCCCATCCAAATTATAACAGGCAGTCACAACTCGATAGCGACATTGCATTGATAAAACTAGACAGGCCGGTAATTTTCAATTATCGGGTACAACCAGTCTGCTTACCACGTTCGCACCCAGCACCGGGAACAGTCTGCTATATCACAGGTAAGGAGACAAAATATCATTGGTTGAAAAGGTAACTCGTGTACATCGATTCATGAATGTATTTCGAATTCTCTGGAACGACATTCTCCTCCAAACAACATAATAGTAAACGTAATTTTCTGTAATAACATTCTGGTCAAAATACTTTACTGGGAACAGGTTAGTATCTCTCTGGTCAAGTGGGGTTGAGGGTGGGGCAGGCATCCAGGGTATATTTGTCGAATACTGCAGAATATGTGAGACAAAATCTTTTCCACACCAATAACTTCTTCACCTCTAGAGATGCCTTGTATAACCACGCTTAGAATTAATAGGGGATATTTCTTTCCTTTCACCTCATGACACTTTCAAAAAAGTTCTAAGGTTGGAGTCAGTTAAGTATGGCAGGCAATAGCCCTGTGAAGTATGACAAAAAGAAGCAATTCCAACCAATGAAAGAGGAGTATTTTCACGCTTTATTTTAGGCTGGGGTAAAACAAAGCACCCAGGCTCCGCTGCTACAATCCTACAACAATCCCCACTTCGAGTTGTCTACAACAGCGTTTGTCACCGACTCAATCAGCCAAACACCAAAGTAAGCATCACGAACAACATGCTGTGCGCAGGATTTGGACCAGGCGATATCAGAGGAGGCTGCCATGGCGACAGTGGTGGGCCATTTGTTTGCAGAAGCGGATCCCAATGGGTCCTCCATGGTGCAGTCAGTTGGGGATCTGGAACCTGCTCAACAAGAAGTGCGTACACAGTCTTTGCAAGAGTCATGAACTTCAGGCGGTGGATTGACTCGTACATAAGATACTAAGGAACGACTGTCCCACTAAATTTCACTGTTGTAGCAAATTTGCAGTTTTTCTGCATAATACCTTATGATGCATAATACATAATACCTTTTCTGCAAATCATATGAATATTAAACACTATCTGCAAACAAACAGGAACACAGAAATTTTACAATAAGCCTGAAGCCTGTTTTCATATAGCGAAATTGCACGCGCGGTGTGACATCGTTCGAAGATACATTTAAGTATTTCGTATTCTGTAGGGAAACGCAATCGCAACGGTGATGGTATTGGTAGTTTGTTCGTAATCTACTTTCTTCAGGCGATCAACATTATGAAGCAGATTGACTAGAGGCAACATAATTGCGATAGCAAGAAGCGCAAAAAATTTTATCACTGCGTTTCGCGTCGAGCGAGCTATTTTGCCTATTGGTAAACAAGGTTCAGAAAGGTCCTCTCTCCTCCTCAATCACCGGCCGAAGGAGGTCTCCCAGGGTAATGTCTAAAGAGTTATCTATACACTGAAAAATATAAACATATGGCTGAAATATATCAAGACTCATGAGCAATAACCAAGACAATTAGAAATAACAGGTCGATGGCTACCTAAAATGCATCAGAAAAAGTTTGGTTGAATGTGATCCTATCGATTATCCAATTAGCAGCAACACCAGGCGTAAACTCTCGTACAAATCTGAAACAGATACATTCTCATTATTCAAAGAGCAGTTAGGAGAGCAGTTTGGAGAGCAGTTTGGAGAGCAGTTTGGAGAGCAGTTTGGAAAGGATTTAGGAGAGTAGCTAGAAGAGCAGAGGTTGTGTAATCAAATAGTCCTAATTCAAATATAAAAATCACTTTCAAAACATGAAAATCATCTTCCATGCTACCTGTGCAGAGATATTGTAGTAATTTGAACCTGTGATTAGCAATCTTGGGTGTACACGGATCAAATCCCACTCCACTTTCAAAGCAGTGCATTCACAAACATATGATCAGTTATGTAATGTCAAAGATGATTGCAAAACAGTTAGCATAGAATACCATACTCGGCGATACAACAGTAAGGCTTGGTAGATAGTAAAATGGCAAAGGGGGAAGAATAGCTTGCTGATTGGAAGAAGCGTTCAAGGATAGTAAATTCTTAGCTAAATTATTCCTAACATTTGCACCCCTATGCTAGAAACAATTCTGCCCATTATATATTTCTTTGCAGTCCGTAAGTCGGAGTCAGTGTCTCTAAGGTTACGATATGCAGAAAGAGAATTTCTTGTGAACAAGTCCATCAAATATTGAGGTGCCAGCAAGGGGAAAATGTATAGGATGTAACTCGACAAGCAACATATAGAAGATAAAGCAAAATAAGACCTGAAAGGGGAAATATTTTAACAATATGTCTGCAAAATTTAAATCAGTACACATGAAATGTGGATGGGGAGAGCCAACTCAACAGTTCTTTCAAAGGAAAGACTATGGTACAGCAAAAAAGCCTATGGTGCCGTCTTTGTTTCTGAAACTGATCAAAAATGATATTCTCTTCGTTTTTTATTGTCTCTTGCGTGTTGTGATTGGCAAATGAGGATGTAAATAAATGAGCTGATTGGCTCAAAATATTTTTCCCTTTATCTGAGATACAAATTTCCTGACTGATCAGAATGTCAGGGTTTTAACTTCCTATTTAATACGATTCTGAATGGTGTCCTAACCCAAGCTCTGAATTAGGGGTTTGCCTGGGGCATCATAACTATTTTTAGTTAAGATGTGAGCTGCCCTATTACGTAGCTCTTGCAATTTGTCAATGTCAGTTCTCCCACAGCACTTTCAAGCTGAGCAACAATATCTGAAATGAGGCTCCATGATGCTTGTGTATAACATCTTCAAGGTTTCAGATTGGAGTAAATGTTTGAAATAGCTTTTTTGCTCTATGTTTTGGAACAGGACTATTTTTATTGTATTTACCACGTAAATAATGGAATATATATCATAAAAGCTAAATCAAATTACTTTTGACTTACTAGTTCACTCTTTTACTTGCTTATGCCTACAAACATAATTGCTTCCCTAATTTATGCTCACTTAGTCCTTTGTCAGTTTGTGATTGAAACCAGGAAGAAGGATCAACAAGCTCGTTTTCTGACGACGACTTGGCTGAAAGGCATATCGTAAATCGAGGATCATTATATTGCGACCTTACAATACAGCACACTATTCGTTCAAATATCTTCTTATGATTCTTATCCAGCTTCAATCAATCTTATGATATTAAGGAATCATTCTATCCAATAAACTAGTCGACATTTTTCAACATTTTAGTGGCGGAAAGCTACCTTAACTCAAATAACATCTTTATTTTAATAGAAATCATGATTTGATATCTATTCAACCATATGATTAGCTCTGGAGATGAAGTATAAGATGATGGAGAAGTGATGACACTTTCCCTTACAACAATTACTGCTCTCCCAATAATTCCCTACTACTTTCTGGCAAGTCACTACCTCTTACCAAAACCATTATTTTTGAGAGGCATTAGTAATGAAAACCTGCTAGAAAAAATTGTCTTAGTCCCCCACCCCCAAAAAATAGAGCCCCCCACTTCGCCACTGAATTAAATACATAAAAATAAACGAGATGGTAGATTACACTGTACACCAGGGTCTACAATAAGGGCCTAAAACAAGGGAAAATTTCCAATACCATTATTTCTAGGCAGTTGCTATACCTATCTGCAGGCACTTAATCGAGAAGATACTAGAAATAAAATATCAAGAAAAAATACTACAGGTAACATACGCAGGGTGTATTACTGCGTTAGGTAGCGATCAGGAATTGTATAGGTTTATGGTACGTACGAAATATTGAAAATTCTCTGTGATGGAATGCCAATAATTTCACCATTAGCTATCTTCTTTGCAATTGATTCATCATCTACACAATGACAAGTTACCAAAATATCTGCCCACTTTCTACCTAGAAGGCAAAGGGTAGGCTGATGTGAAGCAAAATTGTACAATAAATTAATGCGTTATTATTGTTCCATTAAATCAAACTATTAGTGACAAATCACTTTTCTAGTTAGGGGCCGTCCAGAAAGTACGCACGCTTTGAGGGTCGTTGGGTGGGTAAAAGCCAAAAGCGTACTCGCGCGTACAGGGTGGGTGGGTTGGTAAAGCTCAAAGCGTACGTACGGTGGAATCACTTCAAAAAGTGAGAACTTAATGCATGTTTTCTTCATTTTGTGAAAATCTGTTACTAAAAATGGCAATATTTTTCAAGAACTATAAAAGAAACCGCATGTTGGTACAGAGGTGGATGGATTTAGCCAACAGTGTACTAGCGTGTACAGGGTGGGTGGGTTGGTCAAAAATGTGATGATTCTGAGCGTACTTACTGGATGACCCCTTAACTGATGGAAAGGCAGAAATCGTAACTCTATTATCAAGATTTTTTTGCTAACAAAATAACTTGGCTACTAATCACGAACGTTTTATATCCTCATAAGCTTCTGCTCAAAAGCCCTACCCACGTTACGAAATTTAACCCGGGTTCTAACCGAGCTAAAATAACTCAAATTGACTTTTGGCAGTGTAAGAGTAACTACCCCATGTTCGATCTGCGTTAACATAGCTCAAAGATGATAGGTGGTTTGAATAACCCAAATCGAAACAGGGCTAGTTGCATTTACACAGCAAAAAGTTAACCTGAGTTACTTTAACGCGCGTCGAACCCAGTTTAAGTTTCGCAGTATACATAGTGCTAAAGACAGACGCTTCCAGAAAGGATCAACCATCATTTTCACTTTGTTTTCGAGCCAAATCAACTCAATAATGCAACAACCATCCAACGACAAGAACAAATCTTGCATACATACAATCACTGCCAAAAGTCCTTGGAACATATACCATAGTGGAATAATATTCTATTCCCAATACTAGTCTATGGCAATGAAATCAATAGTAACTTAAACCACAAAGTAAAACTCAAAATAAATAATACCTTTTCCATCATATACAAAGCCTAAATTTGATATAGAGATATTGTCTATTTCCTCATCAGTTACTTTTAATTTTGTTCTATCAGAAACATTCTTGCATAGTTCCATCGAGTCTTCTGTTGCCTAAGAATATCAAAGTTGACAAAAGGCTCACAGCATATTGTGGGCAGGATTTGTCTCAAGAGGGCATATTTGAGCGTAGAGCTTCGTCAAAGTCAGCTGGGTTTAATGTAAATACAATACTTCCTCTAATAAACAGCATCTACCTAACTGGCTTGTGACTAATAGAAAGTAACTGCAACAAATTCCGGCCGTTACAGGTATATTCCAGTAATAAATTCCGGCCATAGAAAGTAACCACAAATAAGAGAGTAGCTTTGATATATCAACAGTGTCTAGTATGCCAACATAGAAAAAACCTCTGCAATGACTATTCATGAAAAAATTATGAAAATAAAAAATAAAATAATTGGCTTTGAAGCAGTAGTCAAAAGGAAACTATTAACAAAGTCCCTTTTTATGGTATTCATGAAGAATGATAGAAAAGACTTTAGTGCTATATGCTACCCTGAACTTTCCCTGTTGTTCTAATAAACGCGACTTTGTATGCTGCGGGATATATATTAGGTGGCTTTTATAAGGCGGGCGTGTATATTAAGTTCTTGCTCAAACTGTGGTGCTTATTTTTGGGAGGCCTTAATTTGAGGCTAAGCATTTATTTGAGGTAATAAGGTATTATAGGAAAACAACACAATAAGAACTATGGTGATAAACTAATAGCCATCTGCCCCCAATTATCATTGATGAATAGTCCTTTGGTACTACATAACTTCACTATTGCTCGAATAAATGGGAACATTCTGTTTGATATGCTAACAGAATGCTCCCACTTTTTCGACTTAATAAAGTGCAAATGTTTGGTGATTGTTAAATGCAAAATATGGTCATTTGCTGCTGTTTTATCATATTTCTATTGTTCCCCTGGATATCATTCTTGTAGTGTATGTAATGCAGCATGTAACTGACAGTATTTAGTAATATGTCTCGCAACTTTTATGGAATGTAAACAAATACTTTTTCGACTAGCTATAATTCTGAGAAATCTGTGATTCCCATTACACAATATGATGACCATCTAGATATAGAGCTATTGTGATATGATAAGATTGATTCATGACTTTGGGTTTTGATATGGCCAAGTATTCAAGCTGAGCGTCACAAGTCTGTGTCCCACACTGGTCACTCACTTTCCTACACTTTAAAGTGTGGGGCTCAAGCAACCTCATAATTTTTCCTAAATCTTATTGTCTTTACCTGAACATACCCCATAAGAAGATTTTCATGAACATTTTGCAAGATATATCAAGATTTCACATCAATAAATGCAAAAGGAAATGAAACCAGTTCTTTAACAGAAAGGTCATGGCTGAATTGATTGACAAATAATTTAGCAAGGTATATCTTTCATTTGAGTTTATATAAGTGCAAATGTAGAAGATACCATCCCTCACCTTATCAGATACCATTCCAGTCAATCCTTTAAAATTCTCTTCTGATATAAACCGTGTAACAACACATATTGCCTAGGAGAACCAGTTAGGTCCATTTATTTCATACCATAAAGATGCACCAGGCAAAGTTTAAAAAGCCACAAATATGAAAACCTTGACAATCATGAATGTGTAAAAGGGGCAAAAAGCTTTGCCACACAGCAACATATCTGCCATCTTTACAACAATAAAATGCAACTTTGGCACCCAACAAATGCTACAATAATAGTAAAATAAACCTCATTATAAGACATGATGCCACAGGTGTATTGCAACTTTGCAATCTGGAGAATGTGACAGTCTCAAAAAGATCTTCTGTATGAAGAGGCAAAAGAAACTTATCCATGCATTCATCAATACTGATGAAGATATCAATCAAAACTTCTACAGGAAATGACAGCATGCATTTTTGAATTTCTCTATAAAATGATTATATACTTAGTGACATTTCTTGAGCAGGATGCAAGCAACATGGACAAGTGTGTTTATATGTACAGTATATGCACAGGTGCAAATTTTTTAGATCTGTGTAGTAATCTTAACTATACTAAAAATTATTGTATTTAAATTGCAAAGTATGGCATCTATAAAAGATATTCAACTATTTCTTTCTCAACATAATCTGAGATTCATTTCAATTAATTTTTCACAACGCAATTAACTTACTTTCAAAGCAGACTGTTTTGTAGAGAATGAAAATACAAAGTAACTGCATTAAGAAGGAATGAAAAGTTCAGAAAATAGACTTGTAATTAAGTCCATTCTTTACTTGTAAGTATCACTCACAAAATGGTTTCCTTTCTTAGCTTACAACTTTCAGAGCAGTAATTTGCTTGGTGAACCTTTTTTGCATGCAAATCCCCATTGCATTGTTTACTTCACCAACTAATTGCACCTAACCTACTTGTCACATTTATGAAGCTTACTTTCATCCTCAAAACCAAATTTTGGAAAAGTACTTGAAAAGTATTTGGAAAGTAATCAAATTACTTATCAAAGTAATTTGTAATGTAATTTAACTACTTTGCCAGGGCAGTATTTTGGAATTTATTCAAATTACTTTTCAAGCAACTAATTTGCAATTTATTCAAATTGCTGTTTGAAATATAATTTAGATAAAGTCTGAAATTTGGTCATACTGTATGTATGAATCAAAAACAAGTACCAAACACAGCTCTAGGCCAAATGTTGGCCGGAAAACCTTTCAGGACAAAGCCGCCACTTGACAAAAAAACATGAAAACATGGTAAGTGACAATAAAAAAATCTAAGTAATAAATACATCCTCTAGCATTAAATTTGCAAGCCCGGTATGAAAACACTTTTTCGAGCTACAAACCTGTTTTGCTCCTTGGAGAAATTCACTCTCTTCAAACTCTTGGTCAAAATAACTTCTCAGCAAAAACATCTTCACTTTTATATCGAACCATTTAAGTGGGCTTCTCATATAAATTCTTTTTACCTTGACTGTCTCATCGCTATCGTTGTTGCTATTTGTACTAAACTGTCTTGTGCTGTGAATTTTTGCATAATAATGAATTCTTGATAATTGTGCTTCCTTCCAAACGGAAGGCAGATAAAGAGAGGCTCTTCTCCGTAGAGAAGTAGAACGTCCAGTGGCTTCGGAGTAGCATCTCACCAGATCACTTGTAAATACATAAATTGGCATCATTCCCAATCGAAATTTGCCCATTCTTTTGCAGCTATTAGCACCATTGCTAGAACTTATCTTTCTTATAATGAAATAGTGCCTTGAACATGACTTTAGGATGCCCAGCAACATGACTCGAAAATTTCTCAAAAATAGAAAGCTTTAACTTGTAATCTTACATATTGCGAAGTAGTTAAGATATAATTTCATACACAGAAAAGTAAAACACTATATTCTCAACTTATTTCCTAACTACTTGTCTCCATTTTGCAGTAATTGACCGTAATACTGTATTTCGGTAGCCTCTTACTATTACCTCGATTTCGTGAGGATCCGTCAAAAAGGGAGTCCGAAAACAATATAGCACACAGGAAGACCATGCATCGAAAACCCCACTCTATGATAGGCCCATTAAAGAAAAGCAACACAGTTGCGGCTCATTGAAATAAAGTCATGGTAGACAAGTTATTCAGATATTCCTAGGGATAAGATAGGAAAAAAGAAGTACTTTGTCTCTACTTATCTGTTGGATGGATATAACAGGAATTACAGCTCCAATAAGAATGATTGTCAGAAAGGCTTTATGGGACTGATTGGAACACTTCTTACTTCCATCCGCTACCGAAAGGAAAAGACACTGTGTACAGTTGTCCCCTTGACCTTTTCTTCGTGTATCGCTCCAAGTAGATACAGCATGTAAAATTGGTTTTCTTATTGATTTTTCAAGACTTCGAACTGTGATGATGCCCTGATCCAGGGCCTCTTTGCGTCTCCGGTTGTCAGTGTTCGTACAGATATGTTTGGAAAAAACACTTTTGCCTTCCCATTTGAGACATCAATATTTCAAAGGCTATGAGAAAATATAACTTGATGAGTAACTCCCAAATCCATGTTTCCCAAATATACACCATTTCAACACGCTGAACTTGAATCATGCTGTAGTTGAAGCAAAGACTAACAGAACAATGCTGAGTTAGCAATATACTTACTGTTGATACAGTTTATTCCTTGATGGTTAAGCTACTTCAAATAGAAAGGAATATATGTAAGCCAAGGGGTTATAGGCAGCTTATTGTACAGAGCCACTCTATAAGGAACCTGCTAAATATAGAAGGCCAAAAGAGTTTAGCAACTTGTATTACTGAAAACAAAATCCATAGGGAGCTTTTCAGTTTGGAATAGATTTGACACAGCAAGCAAGCAATTGTGAGTTTGGAAGCCAAAGTCACCAAGTTGTTTGCAAGCTTTGTAGCAAGTGTATTGCAGAGGGTTTTGCGCTGAAGCTTAAATACGTCTATAGCATGCTATCTTAACACTGAACGCTCATAATGTATGTATACCTAGCACTATATGTACAGTTAAAGTTAAGGGCTTAACAAGAAACTGTTGGTAATATACTGTAGTCAAAAGAGGTCTAGATGTAATGGACTTTATGAACTCGGCCTTGAGCTAGGTTCCTTATAGATATCGTGTCTATTCGTGATACGCTTTTCCTTAACCATTCTCTGATGTTAAAATGGGAGGTTACGAAGGTAAGTTACGATCAATGTACAGGAAGCAATTTATGTACGAGGAAAGTCAAATATCAGTCAATTTTTGTCCTGTTACTCTGTTTAATCGTGTGACAACAAAATAGTCCATATCATCATTTGGCTTCCTAACACTTCGCCAATATTTAGCTTTTACTTTCATTAACCATACATATCGCGGTATGTGAAACGTCAGTTACTTGCTGAATTGCACGCCCTTTTATAAAAGTGGTTTAGAAACATTTAGTAGTCGACTGCTTGAAAAGTTAAGAAAGTTCAGTAATGAATTTCTGAGACCCAAGAGAGTTTATAACTTCAAATGCATTCACCATTCCAATTTTCACCCTGCCAATCATCTCTTTAGTTCAATTTGCATAGATTTCCTATGATAATTTCTGCATTTCAGTGCTATGCTTGTACAGTGGCTGTCTTTTTGTATAGCACTGAAGTGTTACATAGACTCGAATGTTCTTGCTAAGGAAGTAAGAAAGTTTCAGTACTGAAATCATGGAAGAGCTAAGAAAGTTTCAGAACTGGATGAAAAAGACTTTGGTATTCTTCTTCTTCTTCTTCAAGTGTCAGGTCTTCACAGGCAGACATCGATGATCATGGCACGCCATTCCATTCTGTTATCCGTCTTTCTTACTAGCTCGGAATTGCTGAGTAACTTATTGGTGACATAGTTGATGAGACAGTCCATGTATTTAATTCTTTGTCGTCCTCTGCTCATCCGTCCTTCAACTTTACCACACAGCATTTGTTTCTCGACCCCATGCTTCCTGTAGATGTGTTCCAAGAAGTCCATTTGTATCTCTCACATGATTCTTCTCAAGGATATTTTGTACCTTGTTATTTCCATAGCCTCTGTGTTGGATTTTTGCCTCTGTCAATGATATTCTCATCATTCGTCGAAGAAACCACAGTTCCGCAGCCTCCAGTCTCCTTTCTGTGTCTTTGTTTAATGTCCAGCACTCACACCCGTACAAAAGAGCTGACCAAATATATGCTTTAAGATTTTTGTATAAAAAGCGTTTGTAGCTCGTATTACATTGAAAGATATAGATGGAACGAAGTTGGGATTATCAAGATGAAGCTCTTAATCTTTACTGCTTTTTTACTTCAGCTTTTATCTTCTAAGAAGAATCCATCAGTACCTGAACTAATGATTCAAAGAATGGCTCCAAGCATATTTGAAACCTAAAAGCAAAATATGGTTAGAGGACTTGACTGCTGAGTGGAGCATCAATGGCTAGAGGCGAACACTCGGATCTTAGTAGGGATAATCGCTCACTGTTCACCGTGCAGCAAATGGGTACCTGGTGGCAACACTGGGAAGCTAAAAGCAGCGAGTAAATGAACTGGCCACCCTACCTCACTATACCAACGGCTTAGGATACACGCCCTCTCTAACAGGCAATCTCCAACGAACGTAATCGTACATGGGACTAACCTCCTACCACTTTTAATCTACACCACTGAGACCTTTATTAGTCGGCGATATTTCTTATATGTAAGTACTCTTAATCTATTCATGAAGTATAAATCGTCTCAATAGATATAAGCTTTCAAGGTGCGCATCTATAAAAGAAAACTTGAAGGGAATTTGGAAAGCTTTGAAACACTTAGACTGTTTACGTTTTCATTGTAGACAAACAAGGTATGAACTATATACATTAGTGGTCAAAAGCAATGATGAATAACACAATGTAGCGAGTCTATACTATTGCATAACTAAACTTCTATGAATTGATTCAGAGGCATTTGACCCAGCTAGACCATAGCTGGTGCTGCCATTAACGGGGAGATTCTGGTACGTGTATTTGTATGCGCAATTTGAATGTGAATTGAGCGTGTTCAGCAAGAAATATTACATTAAACCAGTCAATTGCCCTGAATCATTCATACTGTTTTGAGCGTCAAAAGCACCATCTTAATTAAAGTCAGTATACATGAATACAAGAGTCGAGCTTTGTGCGCCTAAATTTGCGGTTCAAAATCATTTACCATAGAGATAGATATGACCTAGTGAAATTAAAAGTTCTTTGGTCGTGTCAAGTAACGTTTGCAGTTAATTGTACTAACATTCTGTAGTTTGGTGAGCAGACTTAAATGACGGATAGTAAGTCTCCTCCACGGAGAACCTATTCTCAATTCGTTTTTAATTTGTGCTATACAAGGCCATACTCTCAAACTACCTCCTACTGACTTTTACAACCCCCTGAACACATCTGGTGAAAGAGCTATAAATCCTGGCATCATTTAGTGTCAGTCACCAGACTCCAAACTCCTCCATCACTTTCCTTTCCAAAACAATTGCACGTACCAGCTGAAACTTCTCTGTAGCACTGGGTCACTGCATTACACTATACGATATACGACACGACACGATACGATACGACATTTTTCTACAAGTAACTGGTTTATACGAAAGCAGTACTCGGCTGCTCAAACAATTAAGACAGTTCAGTACTGGATTCTGAGACCTAAGATAGGTTGACGCACACTTGAAAGTCCAATTTTCACGCAATCTTTCCATCTCTTTTGTTTAATTTGCTTTGATGTCCTATGAAAATCAGTGCATTTTCAGTTTTAATGTTTGTGTAGTGCCTGCCTGCCTGTGGAACACTGCAGTGTTGCACAAAATCGAATATTCTCGGCAAGAAATTTGCAAAAAGCTTCAGTCCTGAAAATCATGAAGAAGCTAAGAAAGTTTCAGTACTGGGCCAAGAAAACTTTCCTACAAAAAAACCAACGTGTAATTCAAAGAGGCACTGTTGCCAAATAATACTACCTTGCAAAGCTACTGTACCTTGCTAATGCGTCAGTGGGATTGTGGCCTACTAGCAGATGATGACACATTACGTACGACTAAATAACGAGCGCTGCTTGTATTTTTTCTTATACAAACACTTGGCTCATGCCTAGTTGCAAACGTTTCTTAGTTGTAACCTGTTTTAGTAGCAAATCGTTTCATAAAGTTTCTTGCATTGAAAACAGAAAAAGTCACACTTGAAACACTACCAGAACGTAATTACTGCAAATTACTGTTACCAATTCCTTAAAATTTTTTGCAATGTGTAGATTTAAAAAATTAATATGTCAAAACAGTAGCAAATGTTCTTATAAGCTAAGAGTTCTTATAAGCAAAAGTGTAAATAAGTACATTCTTTGAAATCCTGCTTCTAGAAGTAAAAGACTTGATACATAACCTTCTGAGGTTTCTTAACCACATGTGTTAGTTCGAAAAGTTTCTTAAGTTCTAAAACCGTCTAGTTGTAAGCTTCTTATAAGCCATCCCTCCTTCAACCTGTGAGAAAACCAGGGGCATTAAAGACAACATCGAGAATCTATACAAAATTCTCTTCATATTTGCGAAAATACACAGTGTCCTGTATTCTCTCCTGTCTACAATCATATCATTACTGTACCAACATGATGATGACCTTAGCGTAGTGTTGGGTCCTATAGCTGATAGCATACAGCCATCATGCACTCAAGAAGCTGGTCACAGGTGGATAGTCAATGAATTGTACCTGTTTTCATATATTTGATTATCTTAACATCACTTCACCATCGCACATGTTTGCTTGTTATTCTCTGTGATAATACCATGGGTCTTCCAGCCTATTTCTATTCAACTGTAACATCCTATAATGTTACTCTGGTGCTTTATCTTTATGGATATAAGTCTAGCTTTACCAAGATTATTTGACTTCCAAAGAGAGCTTTGTGTACCCACATTATTGGACTTGTGTTAGAGGCTCTCAACTTGACTGTAGATAAGCGACTTCTCAATGTAAGGTATGACCGTTATCGAACTAATCTTCCAGTATCAATTTGCAAGTGGCAAAAGTGTTGTGGCAAAAGTTAACTATTTAGAGATCACAGAAAGGTGATAAAGAAAGCTGCGATAGACAACAGTCGAAGCTGGTAGGTCAAGATAAGATGAAAGCAAAAATTTTCTTAGCAAGACAAATCTCAAGCAAAGCTCTCGGACTGAATTGAAAGAAGATTTCTGTAAAACCTGCTTTCAGTAGCATGTTTACACAGCTTTAACAGCAAAATTTCGATACTTTAGCCAAACAGCACTCCATTCTGTAGCAATTGTGTTTTAAAACATCTATCAAACATCTGCAAAGTAAGTTCCAAGTCATTCTTATTTCAGATACTATTGCTTATGGCTAACAGAGCAACTCTGACTAAATCTCTACACATCTTTTCGACTTAATTTACATTCATAAGCAGTGACTTCCCTATTTACTAAGAATATTGTGCAGTGGGAAGCATTTATTTAAGAAAGTAAGTTTACCGAATTTTTGTTAGCGCTTACACTGGATCGTATCTAAATCAGTACCCGTTTACACTAGGAACTGTACTGGAACGTTTCCATTCATTTGAAGCCGTCGTGCAGACAGAAGGCCTATCTGTACCCATATAGGTGCGGGTCCGTAGGGATCCTTTCAATTGTAAAACGGGTCTACGAAACTAAAGATCTGGGATTGATTTTACACACTAGAACCCATAAAAGCTTTAGCGATTTTAACAGTATCTGAGGCCGATAAGCAGGGAAGATAATAATCAAGTTTAATTGAATATATTCCATGACTACAATTGTACGTACAATAAAAATCGTCCGGTTCCAAACAAAAGAACAAGGACAGAACAAATAAATATTTCAAAATTAAAAAGTAAAAAGTAGAGCTACAGAGGACTTGAGGATAAAAAACATCGATCAGTTCTAGACTAGATTTTACACTTTGAATCCCCATAAAAGTGTTCATGATTTTCACAGTTCCTGAGATCGAAATAGTCTGTAATTTTCTCTTGATATCTTGTACTTCTTTCTCGTCAAAGTTCACGTTTTCCAGGTTGGTTTTCAATTCCTTAGAGTAAGTAAGTAAGCTTCTTATATATAATCCATTTACAATTAGCATTTCTCAAACCTCGAGACAATATTGACTATTAGATGTCAAAAATAACTTCGCAGTAAATCTAAAATCAGCACAGTTTACTCAAATCAAAGCTTACTTTTTATCGGTGGAGTTCAAACAGTGTAATAGTTTAAGAATGTTTTACAGATCTTAGCTGTTACGCTAGTAAGAGTTGCTTGCATTTTTTTAATGTGCCTCAAAGATTCGTTCTATCAAATCCGAGATCATTCATGTACTTGAAGAGGCACGATGGTACCATTTAAGTACGAAAGTAAGATTAAGGATCCTTCCTTGCTCTTAGGCAGCAGCTGTATAAATCTTCACTTAATTCGTACGTCCAAACGAATTGTTTCGAATAGTCCCTTCTCCTCCTGTAGCTCACAGCCATGATGATATCGTGGTTTGCTAAAGTAAACAACTTTCAGGCATGAAAAGAAAACCACAGAATATCTGCTTTCCGATGCTTGTGCGTCTTTCATATCCGAACCAAAAAGATACGCATTAGCAAGGCTCCCGGCTGTAATAAACTAAGCTGCGTTAGAAGCAAAATCTCAGGTTTAGAACCGAAATTGTCTGCTAGCTTGATAGCACATCCGCACCGCACGGCGGCCATTAAGTAAGTGAGTAAAACCGTACTAAGGAAGTTAAGTAGAGAAAGTAAATGAATCAGTTAGTATAACGGAATATTATGGTCTGGATCTTCGACACTCCATCCTATTGCTAGGCTGTTCGATACTTGCCGACTGTCAATGCACTTAGGGTAGTTATTCAGAATACTTTGCCTTCAAATTGAACAACAATAGATTGGACTTAAGCAACGCCGTTTCTAGAAACTATTTTAAAGGACATAAGGCCAAGAATTTGCCGACAAAAAGGATGCAGTTCCAAATAATGTTCTCCTTAGGCTCAGGAACAAGCCCGGACATAAGGACGTCATGCAAAGTTCAAGAAGTAGAGGAAACATCAATTATGTATTTTAAGTACTCTTTCAAGAATCATTTCTTTGAAGTCTCTCAAGAACCACTGATCTCTTCCAAATGCACATGTCAAATGAATGCAAGTTTTACGTCCTAATTTCAAAGTAACTTCGAATGCATCTTTTCCAGACGCGTGCGAAGTATCGAACCTCAACAGGATGATAATTAGAATGCAATCTTTCTTTCTTGCCTCCTGGTAGTCTTTTTAAGTGACATTTATTTCGATCCCTTCAGCGCTGTTAACAAATGTAGCTTGCATCACGATATCAGGACTCATGAAATCCTTCTGTATCATCGTTCAATGCCACAGTGTGTTGGACAATTCTTCCGAGTATTTGATTGGTGTCTGTAAGTAATACGTCTAGGGCTCTAAGTACGAAAAATAAAACTAGCGAAGTATGACCTCGAAAAATACCTTTCCTTTATTTGAGGGAAATCGAAGGTATATTTATGAAAAAAGTAAACCGCAATATTAGTTATATTAATAAAAGTGGTATTAATAGTGATAATATAAAAGTGGTATTAATAGTGATAACAATAAGGAGATAAGGAAGTATAACATTACAAGACCTAAATGTAAATTACTACACAAAGAATGATGCTCCACAATGAAAACACACATGCCCAATGGGCTGCCTAGCTAAGGTACCTTTCTTACAAATAAAGTCTTGAACTATTAGAGCTTAAATGAGACCAGAAGCGACTTGGCGAAAATACACATTCAGAAGTAGATATTGTTGCATATAAAGCGTTACAAGCATGGCTAATTCGGTTGTATATATAGCGAAACCGAGGCGATGTGCCACATGCACGCTCAAGAGCAAAATGAAACACATGAATAGGTATTCAGTCGTTCATCGAACTTGGTGAAAATCGACTGGTCCACGCATTGATCAATTATTCATAGCGAATTCTGAGCCTTTAACATTGATGTGGGAGATACTGTAATACAATTATTGCAAGATTCTTCAAGCGAGAGAGTGTGGTTCTTGATTACGGCGGCGTTTCCAATTCGGCTAGTGAAAATTTGCGGCTATTACAGTAACTGGAGATGACAGGTGAGGTACTCTTGCCTTTTTGGATTATCAGGCAAAACTAGCTAACTAAGATCAAGTCTAGTAACGTCTGATCATGATATTGTTTGTTACTGCATAAGTAGCCACCCGTCAAGTTACATAGAGCTTGGTTTATATCTAAGCTTTTAAGTAGATAGTGGTGGGACCACCATAAAAGTACTAAAATACATTTGACATATACACTTACTCAAACAGAACTGAGGATAGAAAAATTGAAAATTTCTGCCATATTTGTTTGGGCAGAAAAACAAAACTACATGTGCTCGTTTTAAGATAACCCGCTTGTAACACGATGTTAGCGACCCGTAAAAAATGCTTGTCTCACTCACGCACGAGATGTACATCGGGTAACCTGGCTGATCTACTAGTCTTAAGGCCTTAAGGTTACAGCGTAGAAAAAGAAATTGTTGTGCTATTGCCAATGCAAGGTATCTAAAAGGTAAATATGCCGTTGTATTTATTTTCCTGCCATTTGACTGAGATTAAGTTTACTTCCATTTTGGACATTGGGACCAAGCAAGCTCGACTGTCCAGCTTGTATTTATTTAGGTAAAAGATCGAGCAGCTTGAAAAGATGTTCTGAACTCTGTAGTTTCGTTGCAAGGCTCGCTGTAAACAACTCTAACGGGTTACTGTAACAATTGAAACTGAGATACTGAAGTGATGCAAGACTTATATGCAAAAACCTACAAGAATTTCCCGTCTGCATATTTTCTCTCTTCTGCGCTCTGAGAGTTCAAAAACTAGTTTCTTACGGGTTTCGCAGTTGCTAACTTTCTTAAGAATTTAATATGTGGGCTCACTACACAGTCAATATGTACATAGGATCCAATGCAGCAAGAAATACCTCCTTAGAGCCAAGTAAGCATATTCAGACACAGCTTAAACGTTGCTTTCCGCAAGAACTCAAGTGCAGTTTATTGCTATCTTTGCAAAAATCACCTGAACATATCCGATACAACAGTTTTATAGGACATTTTACCCCCTCCCTCTTTCTGGAAATTCGACATACGTTAGATAAATAGCTAGTGAAATAGCTAGGCCAATCGATCTCTTTTCCACAATGGGCGTTCTATTGCGTGTAGAAATACCAATTGTGCTTACAAATGAATAATTAATCTTCACGGTGTATACTGTAGCTTTGAAAATAACTTTCTAAGAGTTCACTCCAATTTGATATCATCCAAACAGTGCTCTACTTGCGAATAGCCCTTTGGATGTTGCAAGTTCTTGCACTATGCCAAAAGTACTTATGCTATCTGCTCACCACTAGGACTTACGCTTTCTCGTTGCATTGGCATCATGGTCCCAGTGCCTATACTATACATTATGCTGTGACCGCAGCATGATGGAGAACCGTCTGGAAAGATTTCATAGTATGATTCGCTATCTCGTTTCTCCTCCACACCTGATACCAGTTGGTTACTATTACTATCATTCTGTCATATCGCATACTGTCTGTGCCCGTACAAATCCTTTTCTTGAAGTTCGGTGACAACTATTCTCATCAAATCTCATGAAATTTCTTAAGGAACGCTGCAAAGAGTACAAGATGGCAGTCTTTTACAATCCCAGTGCCTTTGTTTCAATGCCAATGTTCGCGAGTCTCTTTCTTTAACGTCTTGGAGTTGTGCAATATTGTTCTGTTTCAACCTATTCTATTGAATTGTGTTACACTTATCTAGAATCTTTGTCTCATTAACAGACAAGCCAATGGCAAAGTGTACCAATGTATCATTTAATACCTCCATTTTGCATAGAATGAGATCAAGTTGTAAAAATACAAAACTCTTTACGGTGGTTAGCTTTCATAGCTTCTTTACATGTTGTTGTAAACAGAAATTCGAAAGGCTACAAAACCTATTACCTTGCACGATTACTTAAAACTAAATGAATAAATCGTAACAGCGCAATTTAACAAAAGAAAGATGCCAGTGTTATTTAAACTCTGGAAAAACATTTAGCAATGGAATTGACAGAAAACACATTAGCTCTTTGTTATCATACATACCTAATACACATCAATATAAAACAGTCAATAATTTTTAAGTAAAGTTACAATATGCTAAACATGAATTACATTACTTGTAAATACATTAAGGTACGCATAGTAATATGATGGTATACACAAGGAATCGAGGTATGTATATGTGCTAACGTAGGCAATTTATGAGGACTTTAAGATTATCCAAGATTAATAATTAGTTTTCTCATGGTTATCTTTTTGTATAACGTTAAAACCAAACATAAAAACAAAAAGAAATTGCTATAAAAAAACCGCCAGTAAACTAATTGAGAGCAATTTGGTTATCATATGAACAGATTTTTTATGAGCAGAACTAAGGTGTTTGGAGTGTTTTACATCGGTGATTTATTTTGAAAAAGAGAAAAAGAAAGACTGAAAGCACGAGAGATCAGTAGCTGGTTCAGAATTCTGAAAAAGGAAGGGATGACCGACGTTTCTAACAGTAGTCAATACGTCTTTTAGCAAGAGACTAAACTAGCCTGGCTCTGTAGTTCATTGAACCTAAAAGCCGAAGTCCCAATTAACCAGTGTACAAGAACTTTTTTCAAATTCCACAGGGCCTAGGCACATTGGGACGAGCACCCTTATGTGGTGAAAATATAGGTTTAAAACAACATCACAAAAAGATATTGTTCAAAAGTTTTGAGAAAATTCACTGAAGGTACAGAGTTTTCAGCAAAAAAAGAGAAATCGTACAAAAAACACCAGACAAAACTATTCACTCTTCTGCAAAGCTATGAACTACTACAGTGCTTATGGTTCCGTTTAAATTTTCTCTTCTGCTTTAGTCTACATGCAAACTAGATCAAAATATCACTAAAAGTGTTTGGCTCTATAAGACGAAAGGCTGAAAATTTATCGAGGGTTTCTTCCAAAGTAATGTGTTTCACCTGGTTTATCGAGTTGAAGAGGAGTAACTTAGCGTTCAAGAGCCATTCACCAATACGCCCTAGAATTTCGCTAAAAGTTTCTCAGGGTTGTGATCAAGGTGCATAATTTTACTCAAAACAGCTGGGGAAGGTATATTATATAATTTGCTATCATTTGTACCTCTTGTTTCGTTTTCAAAATCAGGAAACTTTGCATAGATATAAGAAATGGTTTATCTTACTGGTATTGATGACGGATAAAGTGAATCAAAGGCTGAGCGCGCTATACTGATAATTTCATTTTGATCCACAATTTTTGAACTTTACGAAAATCTACAAGTGTTGCGTCAGCAATACTGAGAACGAGGATAGAAGATGCAGCTCCTGGACACGACTGAATCAAAACTGGAATAACTTTGCTAACGACACAATGCGGAAATCCCTCCGAAGAAGTACATTTCCAAAAAAACAGTGAAAGCCATCAATAGTGCGACTGTACCATAGCACGCACGTAAGCTACATAAGAAGGGTCTACTCCCTTACAGAGACATAAAGTTGGTTCTTCTGCACCAAAGCATAAACTCTATTCAGACACTCATTCATCTGGTAACATTTACGAATACGCGACGGACAAATGCTCTATAGCAAATGAATCAAATTTGTCCTCTAGTTCAACGAGTAACAGGTGTCTCTGGTTATTCTACAGTAATCAACTTCACAAGAACAGGTGAAGTCATTTACTTTGAAAGAAAAACTGTTACGGTTAACACGTAATATTAAAACAACCTGATAAAATGGTGTTAAAATAACTCATCGAAGCTGGTGCTGTATTTCTTGCGACTATGCACTGCTCGAACAGCAGACAACAAAGTTATTGATCTTTTTACGTGACCCTATAAGGCACTTTCTAAGTTAGTTGTAATTGTTATGAAACCCTACAAAGAAAAATATAATTTCTGCCTTGGTTGCTCTGGCCGGGGAGTTTATTGCAAGGAATAAGTTAGAGGATGGCGTGTAGGCTGTGAAACCAATATCAGGAAATGTTCCCTATGTGTTTCCAAGAGCTAACAATTGCTAGAATGTCGCTAAATATTAGTACACTTGTTTTCAACCTGCCATTGTCCGTAATTGAAATTGCAAGAGACAAGGAGTGCGACCTCCATTGATCTGGAAAACAATTTCCAAACACGTCTCGTTGTCGGGAAGTCAAATGCTTATCTAACAAACGCCCTCAAAGTTTATAGGTACAGTCAGTGTAATGGCTGCACATTTCATTTACAAGAAGTTTCAAGTTAGGAAGTTACCTATGCGAAGATTTAAACATGAAGAAGATATCGGTTGAGTTCTCGAATTGAATGTCGAAGAAGATGATTAAGTTATTTCATACAATGGCAACGGTGGAAACAATTCAAGTTACAATATGAAAGAAGAACATTGCTGCAACGATAAAATGTATTGAAGTAGAACATGAAGACTACGAGCCGTTGAGAAAATAAGAAATAAACGAAACTAAAGACTGCAGTATGAATTTTAGGGGGAATGAGGGTGCTGGTACAGCTATGCTTGGTGCAAACTAATGTAGATCAACAGGCTTTTAATCATGTGTTGCTTAAAGAATCTCAATTCTCTTGAAAGAAGTCAGGAATGCAAGAAACCTCATCGGCATTGTAAGCCACTACGTTTATCAAAATTCTAACATTCTCTCTTTCTCCAAAACTCTTGGGAATCAAAGAGCATTCAATTTTTTATTATCGAACGGAATGCGGAAACATTCTTTAGTATACTTAAAGTAATGCTTTCACTCGAACTGTGCTCGACACTCGAGAGAGTATGAAACGTTGGATAACGACCGAGAGGTGAACCGAAATATGTAACCAGATGCGGATGAATTCACGTGACACGAGGGACACTGTGTCCGATTCGCCATATGTTCTGGCCAAAAGGTACCCAAAAAAATGAAGGGTCCAAAGGAGAAAAATTTTCTTCCTTAAGCCTAAAGGAATTCCAAGGGATATATTGACCAGTGAATGTTGGTTTCCTGTAAGAAATCCAGTGCCCTCATCCTCCACTGAAGCATCTAGAAATCCTTAAACTTTCTTAAGCTTCCTAAAAGTAACATATATAGATGATAAGTTTCAGATTATTAGACAAATGAGATCTTCTTTTCTTTAAGTGTCCTGGAATCTGTCTTCATGTGCGCAGAAAGAGTTTGCTTTCTCCCTTGCGCCATTCAGCCCAACTAGGAACGAGCGGGTGGTCACTGGCCAAACCATGTGGCCAGTCGGACGTGGTGTTCCTGCTGTCACATACAATCATCCGCATCTAGTAAAATGCATCGGTTCACCCTTCCGTCGTTATCCTACTTCTAGAAATATGATGAGTTCCGGATAAAGAAAGCGTCTTCAGTAGGCCCTAAAATGTTTCTGCTTTTCGTACGAAAATGAAATTCCGTAGTACCAAAAGATTATTTAACGTTCAGTGTATGTTGCTACTATTGTTCTTCAGTGTTGACTCTTTCGAGTAAATGGTGGACGAGGATGAGTTATGACTCGATTAAAGTGAGATCAATAAAGAAACTAACAGACAGGCTTAACATGCAAAATGTACTGTAAGAGTGAGTATTGTGTTTCGAGATTGCTAAAATTTTTAGTAAATGGAAGAAACAAAAACACTTTCACTTTCGGTTCTTAAAAGTGTATAAATAAGTAAAAAGATTTTCTACCGACACAGATAAGATAGATGGTCATTATGCACTCTGGCATTAAGATTCAATGTAATAAGTGCAGCTATTGGAGGCTTCTAACAGAGTATTTGCATTCGGATACCAGCCTTGGCTAGGTCAATCTAAGTTGTATGAATAGCCATTATAAGTTCTACTTTATTATCTACTATGACTCATGATTAAAAATTCGGTGCTTTTCATTCTGTATACAGTGGGAATTACGCAAACATTAAAAAGATATCAAATTATAACAAAGATCTCTACATAGCTATTGATAGGCTGTGATTGGTTGAGCATTATGAGTCATGTTATCGAAATAGGCTATTGCTACTGTAGCTAAGCAACCCGTGAATAGATTTTGACCACTGTTCAGTGAGGTGGTTTTGTATAGTGTGAAAATTAATTTGCTGGCAGGAAAGAGAGTGGGTCCAGAGTACACATATATTCACACGCTAATTTACGTCTAAATCGGCCGGTTCGTCCTTCGCAATCATATCAGTACGCAAGGTACTGATAATAAGTGCGGGTGGCATGAATTCTTACCTCGAGATAAGATCGGGCCTGAGCTTTGAAGTAATTATATAAATGGCAATGCATAGCAATGTGGGCTACCATGCAAAGGCTATATGTAATGTTGGCAATGCCAAACATTTTCCCTTTGAACTTCATCTTTTCCTACGATTTTAAAAGACTTGCAGTCGAAGTTCTAGGATTAGAATAGAATGCTGATTTCAACCAATATGACTGTTGCTTGCGTACGTTTTAGACAGCGTCCTATTCGTAAATCCTGTTGCCTTCCTGTTGCCTTTACAAAAATATTCGTAATTTACAAATGCCACCTTTCCCTCTTACACTTTTTAGAATGGCTATATACGTCCCCCCCCCTCGTTGTTTAAATGTGCCCCACTAGCTTATTTAAGCTAGTTTGTCCCTTCGAATATTTATACTGACAATGGGCCTTGGCATGGGCCCGAAACTTCTACGTCGAAAATATCACTAGCCAACATACAAGTGGATTTGTCACAATGTTTTCTTAAAGAAACTCATTGAAGCATCATAACTTTTTCTCGTCGTTTTGGTTCTAAAGTCAAAGTTTCCTAACAGGTACTAGAGCAGCGCAAGAAATGGTTCGCTGGCTTCATTTCTGACTTCACTTTAAGTAAATTCTCTACAAAATGCTTGCATGTTATGCAATACAAACCTCCGAGCCGTGTTAAATGACAAAGTATGTGGTACTGCCATGCGATATACTCTCAAACATGCATACAACAGGTGAAAAGGTGGAAGGCGTGGTGAGTGTCGTTTACCCGTAGTGGCTCTATAAACAGATGAACCTAGGCACACAGTGGACAGCACACTTATCCATTCGATGTTAAGTTGCCTTCTCCTAAATACCGGCAGAATACAATTTCCAGGTTATGCATATGGTTCTAATGTTACACTACGTCGATATGGCTCTGACAAGATACATTATCTTTCAGAATATTGACTATTTTGCAAGCAACTGCTCTTTAGATAAACAATGAAGCTAGCTCCCCACCATCCCTGCAACTGCTACAACGACTATTGCACTAATAGCATCAATCAATTGTTGAAGTTTTCATCCTGTATAAATTCGCTAATCAGTTCACGTTTACAATTATCGCCCTCTTTCACTTCACGAATTTGGTTATTATTACAATTATTATTGAATATTGAAACAGTATCCATGCAATGCCTGCCAAAAGTCTTGGAACATCTACGCTACTTTTTGATAGGTATAGCAAACTCTCCCACTCCTCATCAGAACAATGTAGAACTAAACAGGTTTTACTCGCAGCAAACAAGTCGATTCGCTCTGAAATATAACTCTGGCGATTAAACATTTATCTCAGCATTGTTCTACGGGGGAAAGGGGTCAATAGCTTTCAAAATTCGCCAGAAACTCATTATATTGTTAAATGAACTGCATTATTCAGTAGGTGTTTAAAGGGTTATAGGCAGTTATTGTATGGGACAAGGCATGACATTGCACTTGATACTCTGATCAGTGTCGGACGAAAAGTGCTTGCAGTGTGCTAAACAATGCTTCCAGTTCTTCGTGCACTAGTGACGTTCATGTTGTTTATAAAAAGCCCCCATTGTTCATGTAGGCACACTTTCATATCAATAGATTTCTCAGCCTATCGCTAATTGGTATCTATTTGCATTCATATATAGGTGTATACATTACGGCGTGGTTAAACTTTACCCGCTATGATATCGTTGTTTTCGAACTTAGAATCATGGTCACTTAGGTTTTCTGTCTCCTTTCGAGAGAACTGTCACTGGTGGTGCTATGGAAGAGTATCCATTTGAACTGATAAAGCAAAATGCGATTTGATTACGATAATTGGTGTCTGTCTTAAAATCATTTATTAACAATATACACATGTATATACAACAAAATTGTTTACAGCTTGCACAATTAGCATATAAAAAGATTTGTTCTAATAGATAAGAAGTGGGTAAAACAGAGGATTCCACCTCTCCTGTTTGAAACGCTATGTCAATGAGATATTGTCCATTATAGCAAGAGCATACACAAGAAAGGCTGAGAACTTTCTTGTATTCTTGCTGTGATTGAAACCAGAATGAGACTTCATTGCTTACACTAGAAAGCGGGTGAGGCATAGAGCCCCAGCAAAAGGGCGTGGCCAACTTGATGAAAGAGCATGTCATGCCTGAACAAAAAACTGAGTCAAAAATTTGGGGGCAAAAACTACGAAACATTTAATTTTGTTTTTTCCATAAACTTCACAATATACTAATGCAAAAAGCAGCAATGTAGGAACGGCAAAAATGAAATTTTCCAGAATTTCCCAACAAATCCACGAACTGTAAATGAAATTGTGAAACAAAGCCTCCTTGTTTGATAATTGGGAATGGTGCACCTTATATACCCTCCAAGTAGAATCATCCCTGATTGAGCATGCTCCATCCCTGATTGAGCATGCTCAGTTAGCATGACAGTAGATTTTGTACCATATTCTGACTTTTAAAGTGGGCCTGATCGAATACCAAAACAGTTGCATGCATTTTCACAACTCCACTATCGTTCAGAGCATTCTGTGTCCAAGTTATTATGGTGGAAACATAATCCCTCCACCCCTACGAGTTCTCCTTGTTTTGGGCTGTCATAAAGACTTCAGCTATTGTCAATACTAGATTCCTTTTATTTTGTATGCAGTTCTACCTTTTAGCCGTCACATGTGGCTTTCCTAATACCAGCCTCGTATGTAAATCATTGTCTCATGCTGTGTCACACAAAAACTTGTTCAATGCTAGACTCTTAATGAAATTTATTGCAAATAGTTGATAATGCAAGAAGAGAGATGAGAAGCTAATATACGAGCATGCAGATTGTAAACGAATAGCTTCAAAAAAACCCCTAGAAAAATATCTTAAAGAAATATCAAAAAAAAAGATTTGAAGTGAAGAGGAGGTGAACAAAGAAAAGAACTGAATAAACGGTTATGTCAGCGAGTAGTTGAAAGGATTAATTTAAATAGCAAATGAAAGGAACTAGGGCAACAAAATAAATCTCTTCAACCTAAAGTTGTGATGCAGAACAAGAAAGAGAGATTTAGTCACAATGATTGGAAGTAGTTATGACTTATCAGGAAGGGGCATTGAAGGAATGAAATGATTTCTCTATCTGACGTGTCTCAACTGAAGCAAACACGTTAGAAACGTCCTAGAATAGAAATGAAAATTTACATCAAAAATACGACTATCGACTATATTGACCGAATGAATAAGGCTGGCCAAGAACAATATTAAAATGTCTATTTAATTTCATGGCTCGCAACCCGTAAGCAGGTTATTTTTGCAACAAAGAAATCAGGACCAGTAATTTACTGCATGGGTGGATCTAAATACGTTGCAGAGTGCTTGATTTGTTTGAAATCGAGAGGCAATCCAAGAGAATGACACGGGTAATGTCTGATCAAGTGTAATGAGTGATTATGCATTCGTAACACTGTATCGACTTGCGCTTTGCTGGCCTCTTACAGTCGCCAATAAGTCAAAAGCATTGAACAATATTTGCTACCTTTGGGTGGCATACCGGTGACAGGCGAAACAAATTCAAGAGATATTTCTTCGCAGTTTTCATCCAGGTGTTCAGAGACCTTCATGTTCAAGGTATGGTAATTTATCTTATGTTTCAATGGCCATCCGAAACCAGTGCTCTATGACAGCACCGTAATACGACCACCGACTTCAATGTTCATTTTCTAAAATCGCATATGGCTAAAAAGTTCTCGTATGGGGGAGGAGCAAAGCGTCGGAGCGATTAGATAAAGAACAAAAGAGGATAATTTTTTTCACCCATTTCAAATAATTACTGGAAAATGTAAGATCTTGAGCAGTGTTCTACTTTTCTTTCACTATATTTAGATACTAAATCAACTGTAATTCTGTGTCCTATCGATCTTTCTAGTTAACAAGTCTGTTCGCAAAAATCAATCATGATTATCGCTTGAGCAGTTACCCAGTAGAAATCATATCAAATCCAATTGTACCAAAGCAGTGAAATAGAAGAATATTGTTGGTTTATTGAACTATCAACATTTCTCATCAGCAAATTGCCAACGATATCATGCCTAAGGCTTATTTAAAGGGATGGAAGTCTGTCTTTTATGTCATTATCATGAATATAGCTTGCAAAGTTCACAGTGGAGAACACCACACATATACGATTATCGAAGGAATTTGTTACACCGCCTGAGCATTGCTTGCGGTATCTTTATGTCTAGCGAGTAGGAAACCAGGTGGACGGGAACTGGTCTATTTACTGTTTATTGTCTCACGCTTAGTAGCTAGCTCTATTATCAGTTTCGAAACTCTTCTCAACAAAAGGGATGGAATCGAAATCTTCTTCAATCCTAAGGGAATTATAGTGAGCAATCACAGATGATGTTCACGCATTAGCGAAGTGGGATAAACGTTCACAAATGCAGGCGATATGTATCACATGTAACTATGTAATTTGTAGCAGTTCCAGCATCAGTCTGACAAGCAGGGACGGTCTGACCCGGGCGGCAAAGTGGCCATCGCCAACTGGACCCTCATATATCGGGTGCTACTAACATTTCTCTCTGCGATACCTTGAAGTGCGTCCTATTCCCTTGCTAGCCACCCTGCAATTAAGATACCAGACCACCGCCGCTGGTAAAAAGTATCGAAATATCTATAGATCTCGATCATGTTTGTAAGTGACTACGGTAGAATTTTTCATTCATTCAACAAGGGCTCAACATTTCGGGCCAAGGTCTGTGTGCACCGAGTAAAACTATATTTATACGGGAACCGGTAGATAAGATCTAAGCTGGATCGGGTCTTTCAGGCCCAGTTCTGACTCAGGTGAGCCTTACGTCTACACGATACCTTGAATCCAATCCACTTTCGTGCCTGGTTACTAAAGCGCGCGTAGTTTGGTTGTCATTGGCAGCAACAACACATGACCGTCAATACATGCTAGTTTATACGATACAAAAGTAGATGTGGTCTAAATCAGATATAATCTGAAAGCGGTGAGAAAATTATGTACAAGATCTAGCGTAAAGGCAAGGTCCATCCGTATCAAAAGTAGATCACATCATGGACAGATTCTGTTTAGTTGTAAACGAGTGGTTAGAGTGGGTGATTGCCGTGCGGAGCATTGGTGGAATGCTCCCTTACTGTCCACCCAGCAGCAAAAGGGTACTAGGTGTCAATACCGGGAGTTAAAGGCAGCGAGGAAGGAACTGGCCACCTTACGTCACTATGTCGATGGCCCAAGATAAGCGACCTCGCTAACAGGCACTCCCCAAACGTACGGGGTCGCATATCAGATTAAGTTTTACTGTTTGCTTTTGAAACTAAAGCTTCTATTTTATTAAATATATTATAACTAACTATGCACAAAGGTTTCTGATATGAATACCCTTGATGATAATGTAAAACAAGAACCAACACTCGCACGTTTTAAAAATAAGATAAGAAATTGAGCCGGAGAACACTGCACCTGCAGAATATGCCGCTAACAATACAGGACATGGCACTAGTTTTTATTTAAATTTATGGTTTTGTATTTATGTAGGTTGGTCTAAATTAGTATTTATTAACACTCGCCTCTGTAAACCAACGTAAAATAATGATTATATGATATGATATGATATCATATGAGTTTATCACTAAGAAGCTTTTTTCCATAGGTATGCAAGGAAGTCCAAAACCAAACGATACTGCAATTGAAAGTCTATCGGACTCTGGCATGTCGCAGCGAGTTCCAAAATGTGCTAGATGCCGGTCTCATGGCATTAACTGCGAATTGAAAGGGCACAAAGAGAAATGCCCGTTCAAAGACTGCCAATGTCGGTCGTGTCTCCTCGTTGTTGAAAGACAGAAGATAACGGCCACCAGGGTAGCGCATCTACGCCATCAGCGCAAAATTGACAAGCAAAGAAACAACGGGTATTATGGCAATTACGCTGGGCTCACGGAAGAAGAAGAGTTTGTTCTAACCCGGTACGCGGATGGAACAGAAAAGAAGATAAAGCAACGCCTGACTGGATATGAGTGCATTGATGGTAGGCAGAATCTATTCGATAATTAATTGAGTATTCTTCTGCAGAAAAGTGTGTATGAAATAAAAGTATCAGAATATGAGGGATCCGAGCGGGTATCGAACTCACGATCGTCGGCTTTGCACGTCGAGTACTCTGAGTATCCCTAAAGTCAAATTCTGATTTGTAGATCAGAGATTGATTCTGTGCGCCAAAGAGATTACAATAGAATTCAGAATTTCATTAAAAAATGGAAATATATATGTATTGCCACAAAATCTAATCTTCTACAAGAAATCAGTAGATCAAACTTATAGTAGTCTTTAGGTTGTTCTTATGCAATTTAGATGAGGAGAGTTCATGTCTCATAAGTAGCTCTTGTGTGACCCGTCATTTTTCAAGCTATTTATTGTAAGACCGCAAACATTTATCACATGGAAGGGTGTTTGTAAAATGGAACGTCTTCAAACAGGCGGGTACCCAGAGGCAAGACACTAAAAGCATATTATAGCCGAATGAAAACAACGTATACAAAATGTTTGCAAAAGCCAGTTCCATCGAAGACCTGCATTGTTTTGAGACACATTCTGTTTGTCGGACCCCACCTGTGAACTCGAACAGGTAGCTTGATTAATTGACTGAGTAAAACTCTATTGTTCCATCAGACCAATAAATCGGTGCTTTTTCAAGGCTAATTTGTTTACAATTCATGGTATAGTCTAAGGCTACGTTCATATTACTCAGTTTTCATTTTGATCCGTCTGCACTCCCATAAATGGAGCTGTTTTTCTTCTCTGCTCATACTATTCCCTTTCAAGACAAAAACAAATATCTATTTATCTACATTCATATTTGTCCTTAGGCCCCGGCCAAACGATATGGTTTCATTCAAGTTTTCACTCTATAAAAAATCGAGGGAAAAATCGAGCCGTTTGGCCACCTTGTCGAGTGAGTCGAGTAGAGCCGAATGATGTCGAGTGAAGTTTGATCTTGATAAAAACAATCGAGTGAAAAGTGTTGTCGAGTGAAAATCAAATCGTTTGGCCACCTTGTCGAGTGAGTCAAGTGAAGGCATGAGCAGTAGTGTCTCTTTGGGGGGGGGGGGATATTTGTGATGACTAATATATTTTAGCTGATATACGTTACTGCAATATGAGTAAAGCGATGGAAACAAAAATTCACGTTGATGAGTGTGAAAATGCTGAAAGTTTTTAATCGTATCAAGCTTCAGGAACCAATGAAGGTTTCTACAGCAGTTACGACGAATATGGATCTAGTCGGGTGAAAAGTCAAGCGAAATATTGAATCGTATGGCCACACATGCTCGACTAAACTTGACTTTGAGATCAAATATCAAGGAAAAAATCGAGTGAAAAATCGAATCGTTTGGCCAGGGCCTTACACAGATTCGTTACTGTATAGCTTCGTTTTCAACATCGTTTTCATTTGTTTCCGTTTATGGGATGGAGTAATGTGAACGCAAAGTAGAACAAACAACGGAGCCGAACATATCTGCTTTCGTCGAAAAACGGAGTATGGTGAACGAGGCCTAAATGCAGACGTTGTGCACACTGGTAAGGGCATGCAACTCAGCCCGATATGCAGAGGCAGTAATGGTGCCTACGTGCCACGTTACACTCTTTTTTATAAGAACACGAGCCTCAAAAATTGATGGGAAATTAAGACAAGATTAAGAACAAGCTGTGGTAAAATGGTTTGAAACTTATTTAAAACTTTCTAAGCTTTACAATGTTTGTCAAAAGTCCCTGAAATACCCTAAACATCGGTGTGTAAAAAGCGGTAAGTGTATCAAGACTTTTGGCAAGGATTATACATCTGTAAGAACGTATATCTTTTGTCTTCTGCTAATGCTATTAAAAATAATACCAGTTTCATAAACACCCAATATTGTCTTGTTTATTGTCTGATCTCTAAATTGCCTTCACCCCAATGATTTAAAAAGCAGAACAATTCAGGATCAAAATTTTGGAAAAACTAAGAACAGCCAGTCTGAACCTTAATTTTACTGTTTCTTATATAAAACAGCGTGTACACTTGTTTTATTATAAGGAACCGCTTCATAAAGAACCTTCGTATAGAAGGCCAGAAAAACACCATCCTCAACAGCAGCACTATCACGTTCATATAGAGACTTGGGCTGACCATGGAGTCGGTGGACCACCTGCTGATTGTTTGAGATAGGTGATTGAGTCAGCTACACTCAATCCACTCTGTAACCCCAACAAGTACTTGGCAGAGCTGCAGCTTAAGCTGGTGAGTTTGTATTTCACTGAAGGGACCTGGTTGGACAGTTTGCCACAGGTCATCGACATCTGCCCCAATGCGGAATCTCTACGAAGTTAATCACTATAAGCCATAAGGGCAGCAACTCTCTGCACCCGCTCCCCACTACGAGGTTTTCAACCATGGGGTTGCTATCTTCACTATCAGCATCAGCATCAGCATCAGCATCATTATTATCATCCTCATAATTGTCATCATCCATATCATCAGCGTTATCACTATCAATATCATCACTATTGTCATCAACGTCATTACAATTGTAAATATCATCAGCATTATTGCCAGGGTTTCCTGAAACCATTTTACACACAGGTGATGAATTTAGTTACTGTTACGTTTGACGTCCATTTCAGGTGTCTCTTAAAAGATGAAGATCATAATTCTATTCCATTGTTCAGCATGTGTCGAAACTAGCTGCCTATGGGATTACTGGGCGGCTTCATCAGTTGTCCTTATCCTACCTTACGAGGAGAGAACAATATTGCCAAATTAGTGGAGTATGATCAAGTAGTTGGGTTACAAAATGCGGGATTCTACAGGGGTCATGCCTTGGGTACCTTTTGCTCATAATTTATGTAAATGACTTTCCGCACTGTACTAGTAGGTCTTCCCAAAACATGTAAGTAGACGACACTACTGTGACATATTCAGCAGAGGACATTGAAACACTCTGTGGTGATTTAAACGAGGAATTAACCAGCATCTCAGAGTGGATGCAAAGTAACAAGCTCAGTTTTAACGCTAGCAAACCTGAATTCCTGATCGTGGGTCACAAAAGGTAACTTAACGCTATCTAACGACCGGTGCAACTAAAGATAGACGAGGATTCGATAGAAAGAGTGCAGAAAGTAAAATATCTTGAAATGAAAATTTTAAAATTTAACTTGGAATGAACAATATAAAAGTCCCAAGGACAAAACTAAATATGGGCTATCCTCAATTCGAAGACTAACAAATATATTATTTTAAACAAAGCTAGAACATGTCTGCAGAGCCCTTGTTGAATGTCATCTAAGATACGGAAACGAACTATGGGGTAGCTTGCCTGATACAAAACTGGATTATTTACAGCACCACTGGGAGTTTTCATTTTTCTGCGGCTAAATTGTGGAATAAAAAACCTCTCCAAATAAGGAATAACCCCACAATTTATCGCGTTCAAAAGAAAAATGAAAGTACTTGCTAAATTAGCAATTATCTCAAAAGCAAGGTCTCTAGGATGAGCAACATTTATTGACTTTTGTATCGTAATTAGCAATATTACATATTTTAGTTATATTGTAATATGCTTATATATTTTAATTTATATTTTTATGTATTTATACTGATAGAGATTTGTGGAAAAATATTAAAGAAAGAAAGCTTCATTGAAGACAAGTAAAAATGGAACTGAGCTCGGGGTGGACTGGTTGGTCAGGTGGACTGGCTGGTCGGGTGGTATGGCTGGTCGGGCGCACTGGCTGGTCGGGCGCACTGGCCGGTTGGGGGCACTGGGCAAATGCCTGCCGGGTCCTTTGCTTTTGGGCCCCTTCACATTTGATGTACAGTAGATTTCTTCTAAGTGTAATCTGATTGGTGAGACTTGTTTAAAAAGAATGAAAGAAAGCGAGTGAAAAATACCTGGGCCCCTGAGACCCAGCCAGTATGCCCCTAAACCGGCAGGACTTTGTATAACTTCACACAACAAGGAACGCAACTGAATGATACAAATCATCTCCTCTATTTTCAGGCTCACCATATAAGGTTCCAGCAGTACGCTACAACGGTTACCATGACCCAAAAGCGTATGCGGCCTACTATCAGCCAGAATCATGGGAATACCATCGGGGTAACAGACTGTCTCCATGCACCCGAGAGTGTTGCATGCCTTGGAAAGAGCACATCATGCCAGAGACTCATTTTGCAATTCGAAAAGTATATGATGACAACCAAAACAAGGCAAAGATGGGCGACAGCTTGCTGATAAGTCCCAGCGCACGTGGACATGCATTTGAAAATCGACGACTTTTTAGCCACCACTTCCATCCATATAACCGATACACAAATCTGAACCAAGAGCCAAGGCAGGTCGGTCTTGATTCGAAGAGGAATGTTGACGAGTCGAAGATAAGTCAAGTTGGCATTGAACATTGCAAAAAGCATCATGATAGTGAGGCAGAAATCGAGATTGACGTTGTGCAAATAAAGCAAGATGAAACCGACGGTACCAGGCATGATGATGAATATGCAGATGTGAGGAAATCTGAAATTGAGGCAGAAGAAAAGCGAATCATTAATGACGACCATGCTCAGCCTAGGAGTGCGGCAGAATACAAACAAGAAATGAGGAATGACTACCACAAAAGTTACAGGCTGAATAATGAAGACGCAGTGCGTAGTGATAGCACAAGTATCGATAGAACAAGCGATATTGAGGAGCAGAGACGAAAGAGGGACGAATTTATCCGCAGCAAATGTGGCGAAGTTCTGTCGGTAATGTTTCCAGACTTCGACGGGAGGCTGATCAAAAGAATTGCCGAGAGCTCTGATTACGATATCCAGAAGTCGGTGGAACAACTGCTAGAGATAAAGAAAAAGATGCGTTTGGGTCATGTCAAGTCGGCATTTTCGGCGTACCATGACGGAGCAAGTCCCATTGGAGGTAGGCCATCTTGCCAGTGTTGCACGGGACTACCTATGCCAGCTGCTGACATGAAACCGAGGTATTTCGAAATGAGAAAGAGAGATTGGGTAGAGGTCGGAATTCAAGATGGACGTATCCATGAAACATCTGGTACACAGAGAGTACAATTGGGGGTATAGGCAATTACATAATTAACATATAATACGAATGGACTTTATATCTCATATTTAATGATTCAAGATATATTAAAGTACTGCAAATAAAAAGCTAGGTTTGAAGCATGCGGCCCCCTGCTATTCTTGACAAACGCAGAGAAATCCCTAAAGGAAACCAGACTTCCATCTACAAGCCTAAAGATTTTTCTCATTTCTAATAGGAATCTGTGACATTTGCCCTTCTACCAGTTATGTGAAATGTCTCTTTCTCGTGTCCTTATGCATTAGAACAGTGCTTCGTTCACCTGTGGCCTTCGATAGCCTTTCATACCTATTCGTCCCCCCCTTCCCTACTATTGCTACGGCATCCCTGCATCTTTCTCGTTTGTCACATCGCATTTGCAGCCACCTCTGCCCCACCCTTAGCATATTTATATTTATTTATCTGTCTTCTAAAGACCTTTCTAAAATTTTGAATTAGAACGTAGATATATTCATAGTGGTTTGCTATGTACAGAGATCAAAGATTTCATTAATTTTGACAGAATTTGTACAAGATGAAAGTACAAATACCGGTGTACATAAAATTTACATAGATAGATATTTACATAAATAGATAGATAGATGACAAAACGTGTTTTCCATTCAAAGTGTCTGTGTTCAAAGTGAAATTTTGTTGCAACAGCGCGCAGTGTGCCCAGAGAGCATAAATTTGAGAAAAATTCAATTATAATACTCCAGTTCAACTCAGGATAATGGTTGGGGGCTCAACTGAATCAGAATTATATAGGAAATTTGATGAAAGTAACTATAGCTGAAAATTTTTCATTTTAGGGGTTGCTGGGGACTTACTACCAAATATGGGCAATGTGACCAAAAATACATTTTTAGCAATATCTTCACTCGAAATCATGTTTATAAATTGATTATGAATATACTTTGTGCATATGTGTAAGATGTATCTGATAAAAATAGAAATTACTTAAAAATGTGAGTTTTGGGGGCTTTTAGGGTGATATTGCCATATATGGTCACTTTGGCCTAAAACACAATATTCAACATAGTTTTGCCCAAAATGATCTTAATAAAGTGATTATGGACATATTTGATAAATTCTGGTATGGTGCATCTGGTAAAAACAGAAATTACCTAAAAATGCGAATTTTGAGGGCTTGTAGGATGACATTGCTATATATGGTAATTTTGGCCTAAAACACTATATTTAACATAATTTTGTTCAGAATGATCTTAATAAAGTGATTATGAACCTATTTGATCCATTCTGGTATGCTTCATATGATATAAATGAAAATTTTTGCACAATATTTAATATATTTTTGCTCAAAATGATCTGAATACAACAATGTGAATTTCTGGGGCATTGAGGGTGAAATTGCCAAATATGGTCATTTTGGCCTAAAACCCAATATTTAACATATTTTTGCTCAAAATGATCTGAATACAGTAAAAATAAACTTATTTGATCTATATACATTAGGTGCATCTGGGAAAAATAGAAAATACCTAACAATTTGAACTTTGGGAGCTCATACGGAGATATATAGAACCGCAAAATATTTCTGTGCAACATCAATGTTATGGTTGCATACCACGAATGACAAATCCTATGTACAATTTTTATAATAATACTGAATTTTTGCTGAGCTTTGATATTCTTCAATTCTGTCAATTTTGAGCCTAAGATTATTCTTAACTTAATCAAAAATCTCATCGACTTCGGGCATTATTATTCATATAGATTACATTATTATAATAAAAAGTCTGTAGCAGATATTCCCCTTAGAATTACTGTGTCGCATCATAAAGTAATGACTCCCAGACAGGACAAATCACACTCACACCTTTCTATTTTCCATAAACCTCACATAAATAAACGATCTAAGTCTTCATGAAGCTTGAGGGTTGCACTATTCTTAAACTATTCTTAAATATGAGCGATGTTGAGTCTTAATATTTCTATAGACTATATTTTTATAAAAGTGTATAGACATGAACATAAGACGAAATGTAGTGCATTTGGCAGTTTGGGTCACATAGCTCGATTGAAACTTGACCATGGTGTTCCCGGTAATCTTGTTGTCAAGATAATTATTTAATAATAGCTCTCTATTGCTCTCCCAGATAATTTTCCATTTATAACAGTGAAGCACAAGTTTAATACCATTGACCTGTATCCTACTTCAACTTTTTCTACCACAATTCTGTTTGGCAAATTTCTACTAGTGGTAAGCAAACCGCCTTAAGTAATATTATCAGGTTAAAGTTTATTGAAAGTACTATCAAGGTAATGCTTTTGGACTTGGAATTTACAGAAAGCTTATTCAGTACAGAATGTAGCATGGCTCTCAATCGGATTGACTCTCTATCGTACAGCTTCTTAAAGATTACTCTCATTTTCACGTCTACCATCTGCCCAGTAGGTGACAGAACAGGTGAAGCTGTGCCAATCCGCATTGCCGGGGCCCCTTAAACTCGCTTGTTTTCACCAATCTGTATGCAGGGCATTACCTACAGATAAGAATTTATCACCCCCAGGTATGCGAAAAAATTGCAGTTAGGATGGTAGTGTGCTGACATTATAATTATATGTGGCAAAAAAGTCAAGCATAGCCCGATATTTAATGGATATTCACTAGCGCTAAGTAAAATAGATAATCCGGTCAAAGAAAAGTATCTGAAAGTAGTATTTATAACTATCTGCCAGAAGCAAACAGAATTTTTTAGTTACGTTCAACAGGCTACTTGCAAGGCATATCTTAGTTATATGATATTTCTCCATATCATCAATTCTGCTGGGTTTTCGAACACCTCCAGTTCGCAGGAAAAACGAAAGTGAGCGCATTCAAACCAGTCTTACACGAAATCGGTAAAAGATAATTCAATAATTCAAAAAGCGTATTGCAGCTCAGTTTATTGTGCATTTAGGAGCAGTGAGCATTTGCAGATGCAGAAATATGCGATTTTCACTTTTTCCCGCCTCTGGGCACACTGTGCAGCGCTACAATCAGGTGGAAGACATTGGCGATCTTTTATAACAAATTAAACAAAGAATAACATGCAAGCGCCCAATATTCAAGAAGGAACATCTGAAATGATTAAGATAATTCTGCCCAAAGGTAAAGGTTAATCCCAGATACGATTCCGTACGTTAGGGGGTGCCTGATAGAGAGGAAACTTATCCTAGGCCGTCGGCATAGTGAGGTATGGTGGCTAGTTGCTTTCCTCGCCACCTTCACCTCCCAAGTGCCACCGCCTGATACCCATTTGCTGATAGGTGGAGAGTGAGCGAGCATCTATACTACAACCCGAGGTGGGTCTTGAACCATCAGTCCTCCACATAGCAGCCAAGTGCTCTAACCGCTTGGGAATTTGTCGTCTTTATCTTCCAAAGGCCTATTCCCACCTTATTCGGAATTCGCATTTCTCATGCGAACTCACTGTTCCCAAATTTCAAATATTAAAATTTGAAACTTACCCTGTATAAAGAAATTGTAAATGAAAAGTCCATTTGTGAACGGTTTGCTATGTGCGAACATGTTGATGTGGACTGGGAACAATAAGTTCGCATGCAAAATGTGACACCTGAAAGTAAGTGGAAATGGGCCTTAAGTGTTGCCATTTGGTACCCATTTTCTGCTGGGTAGACATTAAGCGAGCGTCCAAACAATGGCTTCAGGTGTGCTTTGAATCATCGATGTATCTTTATATCAATATAAACTCAGTTAGGAAACAATTTGAAAATTTCACAGTACTGCCTGGTGACTACGTTGATATTTTGATAGTTGCTGAAACAAACCTGGATGACTCTTTCTCTGACGCAATGTTTAGGATACCAGGATTCCAGGCACCCTTCCGCCTTGACACATCAGCCATTTCTAGGGATCTACTGGTTTTTGTGAAAGACCATATTATCTCAAAACGCCATTGTGGCATATCGCAACGCACTGCTGTACAAATAGCACGTGTAGAGTTAAACTTAAAGTTACTAAGTGGCTGTTAATATCTATATACAAACCTTCGTGCCAGAATTTTCCGTATTCTAAGGACGAGGAAGAGAGTGATTTTCTACTCCAAATCATATGATGATCAGATGATACTTGGTGATTTTTATTTAGAAATAGAAGACCAACTACTACACTTGTTGCTCGAAGATCACGATTTATACAGCGTTATTAGGACACCTACATGTTTCAAATCTTATTGAGGAAGAGGAATAGACTTAACTATCTCAAATCAACAGCACAGTTGCTATTCAAGCTAGACTTTTGAAACAGGTTTCAGCGATTTCCATTATCTTGTGTATTCTATACTATACTTAAGACAACCAGCGTTAAGCTGCCAACAAGAATGATTCAAAACACGTCCCTCGAATGACTACAATGATTTCGAGCGATATTTCGTCTCAACAGTAGATAAAGATGCCCCCCCCCCCTAAAAATAATCAATATTCGAGGAAATAACAAACCCCACACGAACAAAAATTTGAGAAGGGCAATAATGACGCGTAAATGATTGAAAAGGTCATTGCACAACATAAGAAACAAAGAACTCTAGTAGTTCTATTAAATAAAGCAGCAAAACGAAATATGAGAATCTAGATCCCAAACACAATTCCATAATGGCAGCTGTTGAGAGCTCAGTAACCAATTTAGCTTCAGCAAATTTGATACAAAAGAATTTTGGGATGAAATTAGTCGACTTGACAGAACAATAACTGTCAATGGCAGCACACCCGCAAAAACCTTAAAGTTAGCTTCTGCCGTTTCTTTAGTGAGGTAACCAAAAGTGCTAACTGTGACTGAACACTGTATGTTTTAAAAAATTCTTTATTCTAATTACAAACTCAAAATAAAGCAAATATTATTTTATTATTATAACTATTATTATTATGGGCGTAGGCTGTTATAGCCTTTTACTCTCCACAATCTCTTGTTTCATGCAACATCTTGCATGGATGGTAATAATCTGCTACGTGACCAACAGATCGTTTTGGAATGGAGAACCGAAAGTCATAAAAGGTGCCTTGGCCCGCATACATAGATAAAAGGCTGAGCCTCATAGTACATTTATATTACGGTAGACTCTCGACTAAGCGTCCCTCGAGTAACCGATTCTTGATTAACTAAACCTCCAGTAACCGAACTTAAAAAAACCGAACCTCGGTTAATCGTCCCACGACTAACCTGCCAGAAAGCACAAAACGCTTTGTCCGTCCTGACAATTCGATCATCCACCTGAAGATGTAAGAAGTATTAACATACTTCTGGCTGTTCCAGACCGTCCAAACTGCACAAATACACCATTAAGTGCCCGGTGAGATAAACACTTGGCTTTTCGGAAACGAAAGTAAACAAAGATTGACAGTTTTAAGTTTGCATGATTAACAACTTTATACAATATACTTTCTATTCTGGAACATTATATTTATGAATTAAAATTAACTGGCTTTTTCTGATTGTCCACACCTGTCATAGAAAATCCCTGCCAATGGAGGCTGGATAATCATAAAAGTACTGAATTCACTTTTCCTAGAAGAGGGTCAACAGCAGAAATAAACATGCTTTTGGTTCATTGACAACAAGTGGTTAAAACGACTTAATAATCATATGCAACACTAAAAAACTAAGAAGACAAGGGTTTTATTAAAAAACAATGAACCGAAAATAAAAGAATTAAAAAACAGATACATTGTGGACAAGTACTTGATGGTTACTAACAAAAAAGTCATTAGTGAAGAATGTAGTTTTATATGAATGGGAAGCAAACAGGGCAAGATGGTGGCCTCAGTCTTAGGTAGTTGAAAAGAAATGGACAGAGATCAGATCTATAGAGAATAAGGTACATAATGTCCACAAAGAAGATGGAATTGGAGGTTGGAGGTTATTCAATGAAGTGCTGCATATTTTCAGTGCTAATATATAAATATGAACTATAAATGATAAGCAATAACATAGAAAACAAGCTTGAAGTAATAGATATGCGATCAAAGGGAAAATAGCGGAGATATTACAGATGGAAAACGTCATGACTGGAGAATTCCTAGACAAGGAATTATACAATAGTGTTGAACAATGTCCTGAAAAGACAATTGGAATAAGACAAGAAGAGATAGGAAGGAAGAGTATCAAGGGTGACAAAGCACTGTAAAGAGTGAAATGAGGAAAATGATCAAAGATGAAAGACTGGATGACTAAAACATTTGACATTAAAATGGAGAGAGAGCACATAACAATGATCTGTCTACAGCATTTGATCACTTGGCTCTAGATGAAGACACTGTCCATAATTAAGGACAGGCAGGCAAAGGATATAAAACATTAAGTGTTTTCTTAGAGCATGACAATAAATGGTGATAATGATAACTGATGCCATAGGCAAAAAATTATCTGGGTTTCATATATCTAACAAACATAACAAGTAAAATATAATGCCTATTACTACATGTAATCATGTAACAATTCTGTAAATAACCTAGTTTTCATTTCTATTGCATACAGTTTGTCAATGATAGATTAATTAAATTTTCTAGCTTTACTAGCTAAATCATTTTACCTATAATTCTGGGCTTCTTCCTCCTCTTTATGAGCTTTACTGACCATATGAAGGCGGTATGGTTTTGGTCCATTAAAGCTTTTTCCACATATCTGACAATTATATTCTGATGATGCTGTACTCTCTTCAGTATTATATGCTAAGATAAATTGAAACAGGTATCAAGATCTTCTAAGATATCAATAGCTTTTCATAAATAACATTTTCAATCTACTCTGTCTGGACAATTTAGTAAAACTGGATGTCTTGAAATAAAAATATTGAATGTTTTGATGCTAACAAACTCAATCTTCCATTTTGAATATGATCTTCTTCCACTGAACTCAAGATCCAATATATTTCTTCCACAAGGATAGTTGGATACACTATGTCATAAAATACACAAAATTCTTGGTATGAATTATGTTTACATTGAACAACAAGGGCAGTTTGTGAAACAATTTATCCCCATAAAATTGTCAATAGGCAGACCTTTATGTGACAAGATTGTTGCAAGGGCAGTATATCAGCAGCACAAATCTGCCTAGGAAGGTGATTGGGCAATAAAATACTAGTTCAAAATGTTATAAAACATTAACATGTTGACACTATATAAAATATTGTTTTTGGCAAAACCTAGTTATGTTGATGTGTGTGATTAACACTTCAAACCTACTTTATACCTAACCATGACAGCATTTGATCTTGAGCACACCACCCAGAAACAGGTTTAAAATATGAACCAAGTTCACTGAGTCTCTGCATGGGAAGTCTGTTCATGATAGGTGTTGTTGTTTGGCTATGTTCTCTGTCTAAAGTTGGGTGCTGAGTCAATGTTGTTGGGGGCAATAGGTCTAGGATGGTGTATGTGAGGGTAGGGGTAATTGTCCACGTAAAACAAAAAGGCCTGGATAGACATTTGCTAGTGTATTGCTTTACTTTGCTTTACCTAAGGCAATTTTCAGAATTTCATAGTTAATCTACCTGAAATATATTTCCTAGGTGCTAAAGTTCCAGGAGCTGGTACTCCAAAACCTTTACTTCCATCTTGCTCCTCCTTTTTTCTCTCTGTTTCTCTTTGTAATCTTCTATTTTCAAGCCAAGGAAGTTGTGATGGCTTTGTTTCAAGTTTCTGAATGGGTTAAAAACAGAATAGATTTAACATGTCAAAGATCTATGCAGCTGTTGAAATGTATGCACAGAGTTGGGTAAATACACTGATAGTGATCTAGCCAATAGCTACAGGTACAATGTCACAACAAAATTTGATTTCCTGTCAGGATAAGAATCATAATAAAAAAAGTAGACATTTCTTCAACTCTGTTATGGATATTATTCTGGTATAAACACGGTCATTGCATATAAGTATATATGCTCCAAAGCAGTGTCTTTGGATGAAAATATATATATATATATATATATATATATATATATATATATATATATATATATATATATATATATATATATATATATATATATATATATATATATATATATATATATATATATATATATATCTATTAAATCAGTTTGTTAACTTAGTTTCATCTTAACATGACTAATCAACCAATGAAGATCTAAATGATACACTAGACTGTTCATTGCTTTTGAGTCTAATGTGGTTTGTTATGGTCCTCACAATCAGATATCTATCAATACCTATCAAATGCTGAATGGAAGCCTACAATACCTAGAATTGGCGCTTGTATGGTTTTGCACCTCGCAATGATAACAGGGGGCTACCCCCATATATTATACACCACTTGATAGCTCTTCATCTGTACATTCATATGCTACCCCATTTGTCCCATAGGGCTAGGGCTAGGGTCAGGATTGGGGTTAGGGTTAGCGTTAGCTATTTCTTGTCAGTCATTATGAATATCATCGAAATGCTCATGATATTCATAATGGTGGACATGAAACAATTGATGCTAGCCCTAACCCTTCCCTTACTGCTAACAAAAACCCTAACCCTATGGGTAAATGGAGTAGCATATGAATGTACAGATGAAGAGCTATCAAATGGTGTATAATTATAGGGGTAGCCCCCTGTTATCATTGTGAGGTGCAAAACCGTACTAGTGCCCCTAGAATCTATGAAAAGCAATGAAAAACCAGGGGGTGAGTGACCAAGTGGTTCAGCTAGTTTCCGTTAGCTAGCTGAAGTTAAGCTTGGCTGTGATAGGTCAGCAACTGGATGGGTGACTTTCAAGATAAACAACCAAAAAAAACTCACTCCGCCGTCCTTCAGAAGGGACGTTAAACTAGGGGTACCATGCCTGGTGTAGCAGCAACAGTAGGCCTAAATTAGCTGAAAAGACTAGATATAACAACCTACTCAAAATAAAGTAAACAACAACAACAATAGCCAGAGTTTCTGGTGGAGAACCCAATCTGACAATGAATCATAGAATTAGGATACCAATAAACAGTCATTTTAGCCAGGGAAACAAACCAATTAGTGTAGACTAAGACATGCCCATTTAAAATCACTGACATAGATATAGAATAGAGATCTGACCATTTAATATAGGCACAATTTCACAACAAAATTTGGATAATCTGAGGATGAAAATTAAAACAAAAAGTAAGTATTCCTTCAACTCTACTATGAATGTTCATATATGCTCTGCAACAGGGAGGTTTCCTTGAGCAGGAGGTCTTCCTCAACTGGGAAGTCTCCTTCTTGAACAAAAATCTGGATTTTATGTATTTTTAATGCTTTATTTAATTCATAAATTGTATGACATACATTGCTTTCCTGGATAGCATGTTCCCACTAGCTGTAAACTGACATTAGTTCAACCTGCTCTAATAAATAAATATGCATGTATGCACTACTAAGGAAAAGAATGAGCTGTGTTTGAGATGAAAGCATACCATAATATACTCTGCAGGCACATGACCAATAACTCCTTGATTGTTTTCTGCCTTCACCCAATATGGGTTGGTAGGATTGACTCCATGAAAGTAGATATATTCACCCTGCTTTATTGAAAGCTCATCAAAACCACCAGGCCTGTCTGGATTTGCTTTGTAGCTGTATTTTGCCAATACCTTTGTTAACTGCTTTGTTGGCTTACTCATTGGTTCTGTGAAACAATGGTAAATCTATTTCACTTACAAGGTATGAAAATAAAAGCTATCATTAAACTGCAATGGATATAGCTCCACACTATTGCGCAAAGGCTGGTGAGAAAACTTAGGATGACAAAAATTGGAAAAAAGCCATTTGAATCACTTAGATGGCAGTTCACAGAGTACTGCAGAGCTTGACAGGATCTCAAATGTGCAAGAAGAACTCTTCCTTGAGTGCACACTATGCACCTCTAACTATAGTCATTATCATCATTCTTTTTGTCTTTCCATATATTCTCTTAATATGCTAGTTAACTAAGGCAAAATGTTGTGTTAAACCTCACTTTTTGCCAAATTTCTCATGAACACAGCCATCATACTCTACAGACTGGTCTAAACAATGAGCAAATCACAAAAGGGAAGGCAGTCAATGCCCCCATAGTGAGCAGTATCAAAATTTCTGATGAGATCCTGTGCATGCTAGCATGTGTGCTTGCCAAGTGTGCACAGGTGCAGTTACCACATGGAATGCAAACTGTGAATCCACATGTGCATGTATGGTGGCAATGGGTGTGTACAGACACATCGCTCTGTTGAGGTGACTAGCAAAAGTAACAATATCTTGAGCATTGCTGCATTTCTTCTAGTATGGCCAATGTCTACCTCTATTACCTGAGATACAACCAAAACAGTGCAATGGTCAACAGGTGCATGTTGAATTTGTGGGTGTATGGGTGTGCTGCTCACCACAGTTGCAGGAACTGTCAGTCATTTCTGGTTTGTCAGTAACACTTCCCAATAACGATCATGGATTGTCATTAATTATGGCACCTTACCATTATAGCTATGGGACTTTCTCAAACATGTCGGTATACATACACACTTTTTTATAAGAAACCCATATTTTGTCTGAGCCGTAATTTCCTTAACTTTTCCGGAAACTGAAGCTGATATTTTCTTACTGTTTACTGGAGTAAACTGGCTAAAAGATGATACCATTATTTGCTATAAATAAGGTTGATCTTTTTTATCCATGATTATCAAAGAAAAGTTTCAATCTTTGTAAAGGAGCTTGTGAGCTAATATCGATTTCTAGCACATAAAAGGACGAACTATGGAAACTGAGCCTTGTGATTTTCTTAACATACTCTTAAGATTTTGGCTTTAAGAGCCTCATTTTCTTATAACCTAGCCTATACGCCTTTCAACTCAAAAGTCCTTCTGAACACCATAAACGGTCTCATAAATTTTGATGTCAATACTGATCACATATCTGCTGAATTATAGAAAAGTAGTCCACTAAAAATAACTGCAGCAAAATGGGAAATGTGATACATGGGTAGAAAAACTAGTCCACTTCTGATCTGACGATGGCATATATGACTTGATGTGCATTAAGTTGTTTATAGGTTATATGAGCAAAACAACACACCAGTCCCTTTCGATTTGTTGGATGGTCCATTGCGTGCAACGGCACTAGCGTTTCTGTCGATTATCTGAGCATCGCTATCATTACTGGTCTTAGAGCAACCAACTGTATTCTGCCCATGTATTATGTTGTTGTCGTGCGTTGAAGACGTCCATGTATTCTGCTGTTGTCGTGCGTTGTTTTCTTGACCAGGTCGAGGAAGTGGATTCCAGTTTCTAAGTTTTAGAACCCCTCTACCACATGAACTTTGCCTCTTCACAATATGTGCCATGGATGCATTTCCTTTCCTACAACTAGGTCTTGCGGCATAGACTCCATGTGACCTACCCTCGCCCGGCCTAGCTGCAGTGTGGCCGTGAGTATCCTTAACCTCACTTCTAAACAGAGACTGCTCTCGCCACCATTATGTGATTATCATCAGGGGTTCAAAATCCTTATGGTGTTTGGTGTTTCCAAGATCAATGTACTTTGCTCCTTTTCGGTGAAAGTTGTTTGTGGAATAACTCTCTTGGTACGAATAAATCATGATTGTGAGTAGGTTATGTGTCATATTTTCTCTTGTCATTGGACTGCTACTAAATCACCAGGTATTTGCAGACAAAACTAAACCAAGTGCTGAAAGCGAAACATTGGACCAAAGTAGTGATATTGGTGAAACCAAAGAGAAAGTTGAAACAAGTAGCGTCAACCAAAGTGAAGAGACATTATCGAGAGAGGAAAGCAATACAGATAATGATCCCAAAGCTTCAACTGAGGAAGACCAGGAAGAAGAACCAGCTAGGAGTGGAGAAGAAGAGGGAAAAGAACAAGATAATTATGGAGAGGGTTCTGTCTGTGTATATTGTCAATATTGCAAGGTATGTAGGTTGAGAAATCGAATAACGTTATAGACTATATTATTTTACTTATCGTCTAGCTTACTTGAGCTGCCAATTTTCAGTTGGCATAATAAGAACCTATCAGGGAATCCTATTTGGCTTTGGGAATAGAGTACTGTAATATACATACATATACATATAAAATTTAATGTTTAGAGGTGGCTCAAGAACAGCAGTAGGGATCAGTTTTCAGGAACTTGAGAATTCAACACAGTGAAAGGAACTTCTAGGGAAACTTTGAAATTCCTTGGAACTTAGAAATTATTGAACTTAAAAATCCAAAATGTTGAGGGAGTCGAAATTTTATTCCAGACACATTTTAAATTTCCTTTTGCGGTTGGACCACTTCAGCTCTTGATTCTTAACATCAAAATAAAAGAAAACTCTTTAAACAGAAAATTCCAGTTTTAATTTCTAGTCTTCCCAATACTTATCAAACCTGTTCTTAAAAATGTTCAAATTTTGCACCTGGACTACTTTTTCTGGCAAACTATTCCATGTACTGATGCATCTCTCTGTGAAAAAGTTCTTCCGAATATGTTGGATATGGTGCATGTTGGGTAGAATTTGTACTTTATATTTTGCAGTTTTGCAATACTTTGCTTCATTTTGATAAAAAGTTTGAATACTTACATAGTGGAAGATATCTACTGCATTTGATTATATATTTTGTCATGCCATAAAATGTAATGTATGCTGCAAGAAATAGAAAATATTATAGAAGTATGCAGTAGTTTCGTATGTTTTTCCAATTGATTGTGGGGTAGGCACAAGTGATGCTGCCTGTATACAAAAAGTTTAGGAATTAATTTTTTGAAATTTTGTACAAAATGTGCAATGCACAAGTATTATCTTTTCCTCTTGTACTCCCCCCCCCTTAGCAGATAAGTTAGTCTGTCCTTTTGAAATAATTTTATATTGATGATGGATCCTGGGATGTTAGAAATGCTAGACTGCCCTGTTCTCAATGCACAATGGCATCTTTTCCTCTTGTACAATATGCTCAGAAACATTCACTCAGTCATCACTTGGGCATGCCATGGTCTTTGAGATATTTCAGTTTGTAATGTGTGTCATGCAGAATTCTGAATTTATCAATGTTTCTCAGATTTGGAGTATGTAACTGAGTATGGTGTTGTGTTTTTTCCATTGGAATGTAATAATTAGTTGTTGACTCTGTTGTATGGCATGTAAAATTTTCATTTTGAATATGGATAGTTTTCATTACCAAAGTGGTTCTGGACTCTCTCCCTCTCTCATCTCCAGGGACCTTCAGCAAGGTTTTTGCTTAGTGCTTTAGCAGAGTAGCATACATTATTTGCAGCCTCTTGAAGAATGAGAAAGTCACTTTTTTCTTTATCATAATTTGTTTGGTTGTTCATTTCATTTGAATTTCCCAGTTGTTATATAGATATGGTAGAATTGCTATGGCCTAGAGTCTCCTTGAAGATTAGATTTTGTACAGCTACCTTATTTTTTTAAATTTTATAGTGGTTCATCATTCTTTATTTAATTGTCAGCTTTCCACAGCTGCTTCTTTCACCTAAATTTTTGTCAATAATTGTAAAATAAATGTGCTATATTGTTTGACAGATATAATAGTTGATCATATACTATGGTTTGGAATTCTGATTTGCTGTTGTCAAAACCTTTTTCCTCTTTAATACTTCAAAAGCATTGCTGTTTTCTTTTCATATGCAATTTTAGGCTACCTTTTTTAAGTAAAAGTTTAAATACTTTTACATGGGAATACAATCAGAGCTCCAGATTACCAATTAATTCTCTAGTGCTTTGCCATTGAATTTATTTTCTGTGTAAAAAGAGGAGATATGATCATTTATAGATATTCATGGATTCTGAGTTTTTGGAGAAAATAAATAAATTAACAAAGCTACTTTTGTGTATTTCTTATAAGCTGGAATAGTAGAAGCATTTTGTCTTCCACCAATTGAAAGTAATTATAATGACTGTATGTGTGTGTGTGTGTGTGTGTGTGTGTGTGTGTGTGTGTGTGTGTGTGTGTGTGTGTGTGTGTGTGTGTGTGTGTGTGTGTGTGTGTGTGTGTGTGTGTGTGTGTGTGTGTGTGTGTGTGTGTGTGTGTGTGTGTGTGTGTGTGTGTGTGTGTGTGTGTGTGTGTGTTAAATTATTTTACATCGATTTTATTTCTAGTTTACAAATATGCATATATATACACGTAAACTAATCTAAATCGATAACTAAGTAATCATAAATAAAGAAAAAATATTTTTTGAATTTTATTTCCAGTCTAAATGAAAAGATACTAATTTCTATATATACATTTACATACGCTGCATTTACAGTTAGGGCCCTCCCACTTTTTTAGCATATAAAAAAGTATGGTTTCAGTATGCTTGTAATTCTTTTAGTTTTGCAAACTATGTGAAAGAGACTGTCCTTGTAAGAAATCAAAGAGGCGCCCTAATTGCCACATGTGCAAGGTAAGTTGATTGAATTCTTACAAGTCATATATTGAAGCGAATGCTGTTTGAAATTTAGTTACATCAAGCTTACTCATTTGAATAAAAGTTCACAATTTGGACACAAAAATGTCCATTCACAAATAGATGTTTTCTTGATTACAAAGAAAAGTTTGGCCTATTTAGGATTCATTTAGTATGCTTTTTTCCTTTTTGCTGTCAAATACCTGGTAAAAGGTACCAAGTAGAAGGAGCTTATTGATAAAATAGAGCACAGCTGTGAAAGTCTAGTGCATGAATCTACTGAATAGATGAATATTCTGTATGAGAATGAAGAAATCTTTGGGTGGTAGATGACTTCAATGTCTGGACTTAAAGATCTGGTTCAGATTGCTGTCAATTCCTTATTAAATTTTACAAGTTTCACAAAACACATCCTATAATATATATGTTTCATGTTATAAAATTATCTTATTTAAACTTTAATTTTTTAGTATTGCAAGTATTGCTACTTATGTGAAAGTGTCTGTGATAATTTTTGCAAACCTGGTAAGTAGCCCTAACTTATCACTATAAAGAGCATGCTATTTGTTTCAGTTGTATGTTCTTTGATTTTTTTCATACACAGACAAAGTACCTTAAGGACATGTTTGTCAGCCTTGGGAGAATCAATCAGAGGGATCCCAACCATTGCACTTTGTGAAAAGCAGAACAGACTACAAAAATTGAGAACGGGTTCATTAGGACTTTACTTATGAAGACCAATCAGTTGTTTAGTTAAAATTCAGGGGGTGACAATTGTAGTATTATGCTTATTAAATAGCCTCTTGATGATGAGCTGCTTCTCACAGACATATGAAGTGAAAAGTTGTTCTGTTGAGAAGTGGCTGTTGGGCTGACTTATTTTGCATAGCCTTGTGCTTTGGTTTTTTTCTGAGTTCATTCTTTATTTGATGCCACAGGCACAAGAAATGCCTCCTTCTATTTGTACATTATTTGTTTTCTCCTTTCAACTGTTTATTTCTATCCTGATTTCAAGGTATTGAAAAATGCAGTACTGCTGGAATGAAATAGATAAGTTAAATCAAAAAGCAAGTTACAAAATTGCCCTATCTTCTATGCAGTTATATGTTTGTTAGTGAGCTCAGTAGCATAGCAGGAAAATGTTTGAGAGCCCTTTCAGGTCTATTTTCTCCCAACCCAGGTGACCAATCATCATGCAAGATGGGCGTAGTCTTAGCATGTGTGATCAGAATCCTGCACGATGATTTATCAATTATGTAGGGAGAAAATAGACCTGACAAGGTACTCAAGCATTTAGTGGCTATGCTAAGCTCAGTAGCATTTATCTCAGCCAGTAGTCTTATTTGCAGTTTTTTGGTAAATTTTCTCCTTTCTTTATTTACAGGAAGTTTTTTGGACACAATTTCATCAGCTGTTTGGAGGTATGATATAATAGTCTATAGCCATACAACAAAATCCTACAGAATGGTTACTAAGTCTTGTGGATGTTCCGTTTTGAGGCTTTAGCTGTTTGTTGTTATCTGAAACCATTTATTGTTTGATTTTTAAACTGTACATTTTTATATTTAAGGAAGCTACATATATAGAAAACCATACAATATAGCCAGTTCTCACTACTTAGCAGACGATTGCTATGGAACTTTTCAATTTCGGATATTTTTAACACTGCAGATGATTTTGAATTTGGAAACTAGTTTCATTAATTGCAGTCAACTTCACATCAATTGTGCATAATCCATGTAGCTCTGTTTCATGGAGGGATTATCTGGAAATATTGCCATTGTGTCCCAAGCTATAACATGCCTTGTTTGTTTCTTCTTTTTCATCTTGACACCGTTTGCTCCCTTATGATTTACGATCTCGATTCAATTGGGTTGTCCTGAGGTGGATTTGCTGACTTGCTTGGCATAGGATAGTGGTAATTGGAGTTGGGAATTTTATAACCGATGAATTTGGAACAGCTGTTTAGATGCGAAATAAAACCATATTGGGCAGAAAACTTCTGGTTAACCTCAATGTTTTCATCAAATTAATTCTAATAGTTAACGTGAAAACAGATCTGCTTTTTGGAATCCTTGCTAATGAAGGGAAGAGCCAAGCTTTTACTTCCAAGAAGTGAGACAGGCTCTCAAGAATTCAATTTTCAACTTCATAGTAGACTGCATTGGAATTGACTTGACCTCTGCGGGGCTCGTGATGAGTCATATATTGAACTGAACTTAACTAACCATGTGTGCGGGTGGACCTAATCGTCTACTATTACACTGGAATCCTAGACCTCTGCGCAACTCTGTCGCTGGTGAGTCCTTGTGAGACATGAATGTCATTGATAGGAGCCTGTTCTATCCGATGTCTGCCTATGAAACACTCTAGCGTACCAATTCGGCTTATGTTCCAGCCACATCCTAAGTAATCCGTACCAGATGAATGATGGGACAGAGAATGACTGTTAACTGGGTTATGGCTTTTAAGCTGGTTCAAATTGTATCATAATCCCATTTGTGCTATTTTGTACAATAGAGTGAAGTTTATTTTTGTCTTCAGTTATGTGTGTAACGAGTTGAGCGCAAAAATAGATACAGCCAATGACAGCGGATCCAAATATGTGATCTTGATGTCAGTTCCTGACTCTCTTGAATCCCTGCCTTGCTTGTTTAGATCCATTAAGCGCCATTTGATTTTTATCACATCCTTTTTATTACAGCCTTTGGCCAAATAGGTCGTAGAATGTATATCTTCCACATATGATACAACCGTTCAACTGTCTACACGGACTGGTACCAAAATTGTTTGATTATTTCTTGAAGTTGCATCACGAAAAAGGAACTAGAGGAAATATTTCGAGCTTTGTCGTCCTTCATATTCGAATAGTGGCTGCACGTAAGCCTTCTATTACCTAGGAATCCAAATATAGAACAAACTACATACCAATAGAATCAAAGCAAGTGAATACTCGATTCTGAAATTGAAAATGAGTTACAAGACCTCAGAGTTCCACAGTTCCTTGATTTAAAGGAGCTGACCACATGTTGAACAAGCAAGCCTGTTAAAATATTGTTTTAGTATTGTTATTATTATTATTATTATTATTGTTGTTGTTGTTATTTTTAAGTCTTGCTTTATGTCCCTGTATGGTAAACCGTGGTATATGTCAATCAAATGTTCGCTTTAATGCACGTGGATATGTATTTGCAAATCAGTTGTGATTTGTCTGCCACATGATTTTGCCAGTATGCACTCGAAGCTAGGTCTTATTTGTAGACATTAATAGGTTATGGCTGCAATATTGGATCTTTATGATCACTACGATCATCGCCTTCATCGTCGTCATCATCATTACCATTACCACGTTGAGTAACAGCATCATCACCTTAATCATTGTTAGCATTATCACTATCATTGTCACTATTATCATCATTATCACCATCACCTTTGTCAGCATCATCACAATCACCATCATCACCTTAATCACCATGATCATCATCATCATTAATATCATCATCATCATCATTATCATCATCACCTCAATCATCTCTTTCATCACTATCTTAATGATAAACTTCTTCAAAAACGCTTTTTTCACTACCACCATTATTTACATCATCGTAACCACTGCTATTTATAAGATCATTATCACTTTTGCTATTTCATGTCCGTTAACAACGATAGTATATTCGTGCACATCATCGTTAGAAGTAGCATTGTCGTCAACATGATCACTTCATCATGAGTTCATCGTTAAAGTCCTTGCCATCGTTATCCTTATCATGTTCATAATTGTTTGCCTTGCTTTGCAGTGCCCTTCCAAAGTTCGACAACAAGATGAAAGGTGAAGTTGAAAAGGATATCGAATCTGTCAAAAACTGGATCAAAGATTACCTTTAAAGGTTTTTGGCTAATGTAGGATGTCAAATTTATCATTTATATAGCAAGGTTTGAAATTAATTACTATGATCCATTTTGAAAGTCAACATCCAAAGTAAACAAATCGTTTAGGACCCTTTTCAATCTTGGACAGTTTGCTCTGATGCTTTTTATGTCAATTTTTTAGATATGAGTTCGAATTTATCTCTGTTGGAATCCATTTATGCATTTGAATATTGCGATATATTAACTTTGCGTCATTAAATTATAGCACAAATTGAAGGACATATATAAGGTATAGAAATTGTTGAGTATATATGAGATCTGTTTTAGGTACAATTAATATGTTACCATCTTTATTAATTGCTGCCTGCAATTTTGCCTGTCAACCAAAGGCCGCCCGCGGTATTGTAGACAGCTGAATTGGACTCGGGAGGGGGGGGGATGGATGTAGAAGTAAATTATGCAATGATTAGAAATGGCAGTTTAGTGCACTTCTTTATGCAACCTGAGTACAATGACCCTTAATGTTTACGGGCCTCGCTGTACAAAACATTTCAACCATGAGCTTCCAGCTTGAGCTTATATTAGTATTTTTGAGGCATATAAATAAGATATGTTGAGGAAATGCACCGCAATGAGGCAAAGATGAGGTAAAGGTCATGAAAAGATCCGAATTAAATCTGGTCGATCATTGTGTTGATAGCTGACTTCTGTTTGTTTAACTAATAGCCAATAGGATATGGTCTTGACTTACTATGAAGCTGAATTTTCCTGACAATGTACGTTTTACCTTAGCACTTGAACTTATACCGGACGGTGGACGACAGCTGAAGTTTGACCATTGGCATATATTCTCAGCTTTACTGCGTCGAAGTTTTCTAGCAGCGAAATTCTGATTTAGGAAACTCTGTAAGGGAGCGGTCACTATCTATGACCGGGGTGGGGACTGAAGATAGAATGATGGGGTAACTGAAAAAAATAAGCTGTGTTAGGTGGGGTAGAAGAATAATTTTTGACTACAGGGATATTGTAAAAACATATACCATATTTAAACATAAATGCACCCTTGTTTTACTGTTTTCCTTCAGTGTGGTAAAGAAACTTTGACTTGCACAAATGGCGGGGTAAAATTTTTTTGAGGCCACATAACACTTTCTCTTCAGTCGCCACCCCGGCCATGTATAATGACCGCTCCCTAATACAGTTTAAAGACGCAAATATGAACATGCTGATGTTTTAATGATCCAGATCATGTTCTTACGTGATGAGGTAGTTCCAGTAATTAGGTTGCAGACTATTGGCACTAATCTATTCCCTTCTGTCCCTGCTTGTCACAATTATGTTGGTAATTGTGTCGAATCATCCATGAAAGGGCTTAATTCCCAAACAGGCTGAATTTTTTCTCAGTAAATAAAGAATGAAACCATTTATATTAACCTAGTTAGAATATCAGGCTGAAAGCGGCTCAAAGTTGTAATCAAAATATACGGCCGTAGTCAACAGTCGAGGTGCCACGCAGTGGATCCTTTTGCAATATACTCACCAGCAAGTGACCCTTCTTGTTCATAAATATGTTTGTGAATAGCAACTAGATAGGCTCTCAGAGTCCGCTGAAATGTGTTTTTCGATTCAAAAGATAGCGCTTCCCAAGCCAAGCCTTCCGTTAATGCTAGAAATAACCGTAATTCGACAAATTCCGTGCTGTAGACAGTTATTGCTCTGGCTTAATTACCGCGACAATTGTATCCCCCAGTTGTATTTTCATTCGTTGTGATGTTTGAACCGGAGAAGATCATAATCGAGGGGGTCAGGTTGATTTATTTGATTATAATCAAAGATCATTTTACGGCTAGAGTTGCAATTGTGATTACTTAAAAGGTCACGCTCTATGATGAGTTTGTCAGTGAATAGGTTCAAACAACGAGAACAGAGTCGCTACCCTACGTCAGAGCATTGCTCTACGCCAGAATTCGTTTGGCATCAAGTGTATCAAGCTCTAGAGAAGCCCAATAGAGATCAAGGGTAACTTATGCAAGAGTTATTGCCAAGAAGGCCTGGTGTCATAGTTGAAATGTACAGCACTATAAGGTGAGGATTGCAAGTTAATATGTCATATTTAGAACTAATGATGATGCAAGTGCCCTGCAAATGCAACCGGAGTTTCCCAAGAGGTTAGGATGCTTTTATGAGACCTTGTCGAGAGTAAAAAGATCGGAATATGTGCGAGACTTACACTCAAGTCGGGCTTTCAGCAACTCCATTGACTGGTAGATTCATGCGTAGTCATGTCGTGATTTATCGGTAATGTCACCCTAAGCATGTAGAATCTTTCATGTCGCTTGTGGCAATGATTTCGCATTAAGCTACTCGGCCAATATAGACCTGATATTGTTGTACCAATAAATACCTCCCAGCAAGCATTACTGGTTATTGCCAGTAAGTCCTTGGCAGAACAGTACCTACTTTGCAGCAAGTGTTCGAAACTACCACTCTTCTTATCCCTATCCCTGTTATTTTCACTAACTATTTGTAATGAAATTAATCTTTCTTCTGACTATTTCTCCTACATGGCAACTTCCTTGTAAGTGTTTGTATTTACAGTCAACCTCGCATAATTCGGATCACACGGGACTGGCTGATTTTGTCCGGATTACAGAAAATCCGGATTACGTAGAAACTTTTCCAGTGTCGCACTTTAATAGGACACTAATTGGACTTAGCAATTCTGTCCGGAATATACAAAAATCCGGATAAAACCGATCCGAAGTATACAAGGTTGACTGTATAAGAAAGTTTTTTACGCATAGTACTGAAACTTTCATAACTTTTTCATGATTTAAGTACTAAGGTTGTCTAAAGACTTTCTATTTGCAAGAAAATTTGAGTTTTTCCGTGTAACACAGCATGTTGGACAGACATGCACTGCACAATCATAGCATAGATCATAGCAATGAAATACATAGACTATCAGAGGCAATCTATGCATACTAAACATAGGAGATGATGGGCTTTTGGCAAAATTGGGGAATTTCACATGTGTGTCAACCTATCGATTTGCTAAGATCTCGGAATGTAGTTATAGACTTGACGAACTTTTTTTCAGTCAAGCGCTGTTGTCTTATCTACCACTTTCTTGTGAAAAAGCGTATACTATACATGTGTAGATATATGCACTCTCGCCCCACTTGTCACATGATTCTCGTACTCTTAATGCAAAGCCATCGCCTGTCAAAAGTGACTGTCAGACGAGATTGTTACTGTAGGAATTTCATAAGTGGGGAGTGTCCTTGAAAAGACTCTTAATATTCAATAATATAATGGTATTCAACTTGCGAAGGTCCTTGACTTGCAGCCAGCACTCGTTTGTACCTTAGCTGCTCTCCAGTTCATACGAAATCAGAGTTTGTTTGCTTAAAGGCAAAAGCTGTTCTGGCGGTGAGTGACTTTCAAGTTATAACTCTATAATGAATGTAAAAATGAATTTGATCCGGGGTAGTTCTGAGGACCGTGCCATGTTAATTTGAGTGGGAAGTCATGTATGCGCGGAAGTATCGACCATGGTCACGGACAGTCATACACTTTTTTATAAGAATACAGTATAATAAGAGTATCAAGGATCAAATTCGCTGAAATTTAAGAATAATTCAAGAATAATGCAAAGCTCAAGCTTCATCGTGACGTAGACTTTTTGGCTATTTGGACTTTCTGTAGAAAACAGAACAAGTGTGAGTTCCACTAGTCCGGTCTGGGAGTCATTACGCTTGACGCGACTCGGCAACTCTCCGGAGAATGGCAGTTACACAGTGTTTATTAAAATATTAAATTTGATAATGCGTGCGAGTATTAATTCTCAAAATTGCTAAAGTTTAAGAATAATTTAAGAATATTCTTGGGCTCAAGATCAAAACATTCGAATATTGAGGCGAAGAATTAGGTATTCTTATAAAAATGAAGTGTGTAAATCCAAGGTACAGTCCGTGCAGAACTGAAGCCGGATATTCACCCTGTCACTTTTGCCTTCTAACCAATGAAACACTAACTAATTGACACGTAACTAACATATAAGGAACCTAGCTCAAGGCCTAGTTCTAAAAGTTCCCTCTTTTTATCAAATTCTAGTACTGAAAGTTCCTTAATAGTTCTTTAATTTTTACTGCAAATAGAGTGCCACAAAAATGGCGCAGGCACTAGAAAAGCATTGAAATTCTGAATTTTGTCTTTAATTATGGCTAGAACTCAACTTCAAAGGCACAAATGCGACAGGAAATAAGTTCTATATATGCAAAAGCATAATTTCAATCAAGAAGTATCATGTTTATTCGATTGATATCATCCAATGTAAGGTAATCTTCACTTGCATTTGAGAACGGTACTCGGAATTTGAAAATGAAAAGTTCCTTAGGGATTTTTCCTTTAGTAGTATAAGTTCCTTAAATATTTGGACCGTCTACATATAGGTTCCTTATAAAGTGGTTCCTTATAAAAAAGTGTGTATGCGATGCACGGCTTGAATGCACGTGCTATATTGAAATGTATCGAAAAGCAGTTGTTCTGATGATCATGAATTGATCAGTGTTATAATCCTAATATGAAATATGTAAAAGAAATGGAAGCATCTAGTTGGTTAATAATTTGATGTAAGCAATCCGTTGATTGCTCGAGATCAAAATGCGGGTACATATGTTGTTTTGAGCATGTATTCCTTGCCCCGAAAAATATGTCCTATCATCTAAGCTTCTACTTAATTGAGCCTCTATAGCTCGGTTGCCAAACGGACTTGAACCATTTGTTTTAGCAAATCAATTTTCTGTTTATTTTTATCATAAGGGGTAGATGTGCTGGATAATGATTTCTAATGTATATTGATGGAAATTTCGTATATATGAACCTCCCTTACTATTGTTGGATCTTGCATATGTTGCAACACTTGAATGAAGACAGCTATACAAGTGGCTGTGTCCTGTGAGCGTTTGAGTTCTTATCGCCACCTTTCATACTGGCTCACTACTGCAACTGAGCGCAATACCAGATGTCGTTTTTGGAACCTGGATCAAATCCCGTTTGATCTGATATAACAGTGTTGCAGATCAAGCTTTGGTTATGCAGCATAGCAAGTTCCCACTGGGCTGTCAAACCAGCTATCTGGTACAGTTTTCAATGTGTTAAGGAAGGCACTATTGCCTGTACAGGCCTGGTGACGGTATATTGTCAGTGATATTAAATAAGAACTCTTGTTTTAGCGGATTAGAAGCGACTCAATATACCGCGATCTCAGTCAAGCTTCCCAATCGATGTATGCCAATACAATTCTCTAATGCATCTCATGAATCTCATATGTCACTCTTTTTCTATAGTACTAATAGTACTTCAATAGTTCCTTAATTTTTAATGCACATTTAGGACTATAAACATTGTAAGTAGTTTACTTTTAAGACAGAACACTATAGATACAGTAGATGTCAACGAAAGCCCGCCTATGAACCAGCATAACCGCCTAATGTTTGAGAGGCCTGTCAGGTTTACTTTCTCACAACCTAGTTGACCAATCAACATGCAAAGTGGACCTATTCTCAGCATGTGTGTTCAGAATCCTGCATGATGATTGGGCACTTAGGTTGGGAGAAAACATTTTACTTTCTCAAACATTCGCCGGCTATGCTGTATAAGCCACTTGATACAAGGATTACCCACAATTCATACAAATTCAGCTTGCAAAATCTTCGAAATTGAAAGTTCCCTGGGGATTTTGTCTTTTGCAGAAAGCTCCTGTCTACATTCAGGTCCCTTATAGAGCGGTTCCTTCTAAAAGCAAGTGTGAGCAGTGAGTATGAGCAGTGAGTGTGAGCAGTGAGTGTGAGCCACGTCCTCCTCCTTTCACACCTATCCACAAGTATCGCTTTAGAGACATCTAGATTTACAGAGGTGAAATTAGTTTAGAACGACGGAGTACTATGAAATCACAAGGTGCAAAGCAATTTACCTGCCTGACATACTACTAAGCATGGACAGTGACAAGCTTAATGAATGTTGTTGACTTATGGAGTTCAGGAGTAAATATCACCAACTGAGAGCACAGACTTGTGGTGCCCCAAATTGCCAGGTTTTAATATCTATTCAACAGATTCTTTTTACGCATTTGCTGCAATGGATTGGACGAACACATTCTTGCTATTTAACTGCTACTTATGAAAAATGATAAACCATATCTTATGCCTGTTTGTCTCTGGCCTTTTGAAGGTTCCGTGTGGGATACATATTCCCTAATGTTTGTTCATTTGAAAACAGTTCTCTCAGTCCAATGGCGCTGTCTGATGTTTTATACATTTTACTTGTTTTTGAACTTTTTTATCCTTGGCCAATTCTTTCATTAACAGGATATTTTTATGACTTCCGTAAACTGTACGTTCGTCTTTCTATGTTTCACTTTGGTCTCTATCGCTGTTTTGGTGTATGGTCTACAGCTGGCTCTTTCATTCCCAACAAATGACAACTGTAAATGTCAACTGATTTGACGTTAGTGGTTAGCCAGATTAGTCTTGTATCAACAAAACTTTGCTTGGCTCTGTTTTGTAGACATTGTCTAGCCCTTGAAACGCAAATTTTTTTATCGGAAGGCGTCGTGCTATTTGATATGGAGCAATGTTATCCCTCTGCGTTTTCCGAGGGGCTTAACTGTGATAACAATTATTCAGGTAAACGCACTACTAGACAAGCTGTACTAAAATTGTTTGTATATGGCCAAATGGTGCAAATAGGTTATGGTCCTTCCTTGAGTGAGGCCGATTGCGTCCACAATTTTGACTAATCATTCAGTCAGTCAGTTATTCAGTCAACTACTGTTTGTGAATAGGGGACCATTGCGTTTACTTCGTTCGTGTGAATACCTTACGAATATACTGGATAGATTATATATTGCCATGTAACTGTTGCTGTGGTTTCAAATAGGCTGCAAGGAGAGCGTTCCAGTTGCCATACAGTACAGTTTTGCACTGGATATATTTCTTGATCGTGTGATACTCTATTCCCTTGACTCTCCCGAACATTGCATTGGTTTCGTCTCTTATCGGGGCATTTACCAGCGTTGTTTTGGTTTCTTTCCTATTAACACTCAACTCCCAGCCCAGTTGTGGGTTTGCAAGGAGGGACCATAAGCATACGAGCATTATTTGTTGAGCTTGCGTGAGTTACTGCCAGTCCTGCGATCTAGTAGAGAGGAGGATTTTGGCTGTTGTGCAATCGTGTTGTATTTGACGCTGGAATCATAGAACAAGGTATAGTACGTTTTGATCTAGTATATCATACTTTTTTGGATATTGTAGCGGAGTGCTGTTGACGTCCTCGTGGTATTTTTAGGTCATATTGGGGTTTGTATGTCTGTGCAACAGATATCGTTTGGTAGTGATTGCAAGTGCCATATACAAAATGCTGTCATCAGGGAAGGACTTACTGGTGGGGCGCATGGTTCAAACGCCCTCGGGGCCCCTTATTTTTAGGATTCTTCACGTATTCTGCAAAGAAGGTTTAAGTGTAATCAACTTGCTGAGGCTTCTGAAAAAGAATGAAAGTGAGTGAATGAAAAACGCCAGGACTCCGTAATCCCAGCCAGTCTGCCCCTGAGTGTCATATGTGGGCAGCTCACAAGCGCTCACAGTTAACGACCAATCCCGACTTTCCTGGGGTTGAGTTCATTTGTGACACTTTAACAGTGATTTGACAAAAACTTAAAATGCTATGAAGATTTTCGTTCGTAGCTTTACGTATCAAAATATGGTCACTTGGCTACAGGAAAGTAGAGCAACAGGGTGAGCAAAGGTCTTTACACCTTATGTCTTTAGACCGTAAGGACGTAGTCTTAATGGTAGAGACTACGTTCCAGCGAATGTAGGGTAGTGCTGTTCATCCTACATTTGTTGACGAATTAGTCCAATAAGTTCAAGGATGCATTCTGTGTATAACTCACGCCGGAGGTACACAAGTAGTTGCTCAGGTCTACACCAGTGTTCTAGATAAGGGTTCATGTTCATAGGCCATAGCTAAGAAGGTTTATGAGGTAATACAGGAATGGTGCCGCCAATTAAAGGGTGTGGGGGCTACATATAAAAAGTGGGGGCTACAGACAGTAAAATTGCTTGATAAAAGCTAGAAAAATCGCTGGCTGGCAGAATTGGGGAGGGGGCTGAAGCCCCCAGTGAAGCCGTTCTTGTAATGAGGTGTACTACGCCAGTCTGCCAAGGAGCATAGTTTAGTGTAAATCCACGCCGACAGGAAAACTAACTCCACGCCGGAGATGTTCGGGCCTAATTGCATGAAATGCACCCAGGAATGATTGTCGATTTATACAGCGCTATTTTCCGCTCTAAGGAATATAGCTTTTGTTCAGCAGAAAAGTTGTCAATAGGGAGATACTGAGTTTATGATAGTTAGGAATAAAGATCTGCAGAAGTAAATTCTCAGGCTGATACATTATATGCTCATAAAGTTGCGGTTTGTCATATATAAAACTGTAAATTTAGCTGACAGCCACAGAAATGCTATTGCATCCTTATATTGTAATCAATCCTTTGCTTTAGCAACGATTTCAAACACTGCCAATTTCTAGTGAAAAATGATAATCTGTAGATAGTCATTTTCTTGGCAAATTTGAAGATATCTTGATGGGAAGGACTACTGATTCTTTGCGAAAATACCCGAAAAACTATAGAGCACGTTAAGGTTGAAACCGCAGACGAGTTATGGCTCGTTGAGGGCTGGCACCCAGAAACACTTTCCTTATCAAGAAATCGAGATTTGGGGTAGGCGCTGTAAAAACGACTGCAGATGTTTTGTTGTGAGACATGGAGTATTACAACAGAATGACGTATTGTGCATTTCACCAGATTCTGAAATGATTTCATAGCCTTGATTTCTTGTCAGATTCTTATTGCCGAAAACTGGATCAGTATGTTTAGGTGAAGATACAACAATATTATATCGGTTCGGAATATTGTCATATAACTAGAAGATTCTTTGAACTTAGACTTATGTAGAAAAAAGCCCTATAGTCTCTTCAAGTATCATACTTTCTAAAAGCCTTGTATGAAGAAAAGGTGTCTACCAACTTGACTAGAGCATAATTAGTAATTATTAAGTAAATTTAGTAAGAACCTAGTTATCATTTATTACATGGTTAGTTTCACAGAGCAGTCCTAGCAGAAAAGACAATTCTGATATAGAACAAGTTCTGCCACCTACCTTACAATAACTAGCAATTTTACCACCTACCACATATCCCCCTGAAAATTTACAAGAATCCTCCTCTGTTACTCACCTTTCAGCCCCTCGTAAAAACTCATAGGAGGGACATGTTGTACTGTGTGCCCAACAGGACCTAAAATAAAGGAAATTTGCAAGACCAATATTTAGCATACATTCTGTAGGTGGAGCCTGCGGGATAGACTTCTAGGGCCATGCCCATTTCCTAAGCGAAATACTTTGTTACTTTATCATACTTCCATATCTTTATACTCTTGTAAATGGCTGAATATGAAGTCTCTAGTCTCCTTTGATCCCAAGGAGTTGTGACATAAAATTTTCCGTGGCCTGTTCCCTGAAAAACCTCTCCATAAATGTATTAAAAGATCCATGGTTTCTAAGTATGGAACGAGAAGTCACAGAGATCTGCAGATTCCAAAAGTTAGGTTAGAGTAAGAAAAGAAAAGTTTTCACTACACCAAGATTTCATTTCATTTTCATATTTTTAGGAGGGTTACCCTTCAGCATAGCTGGTTTTCGAGGGGCCCTCCTTTTAAAAAATATGTATTTATATAACTACAATATACTACAATAAAATATTTACAATAATCAAAATACAGAATAGGAGATAAGTAAATACATAGTTCTGTGAAAGGAAAAACTAAAAATTTGAAATCATTTCAAAAAGGATTTAAAAACTTGCAGAAATCGTGATTCTTTACACTCAGTTGAGATGCCATTCCACACCCTGGCACCTCGGTATGAGAAACTTTTCTGTGCCCCAGTTGATTTTCTCAAAGGAAGCCTTAAATCAATGGCAGTGTTTCGAAGATTTCGTCCAGAAAAATGTGAATTTTTAGTTAATATGTTGTGCATGTAATGTGGTTCAAAATCATTAACAGATTTGAAAGACATCATTTTCGTTTCGTCAGCAATAAGTTCTTCAATAGTTTTCCATCCAAGCACACAGAACAGAGGCTTGCTTGGAGCAGCATAACTGCTGTTCGTCACAATCCTTGTGGCTCAGTTTTGCAGTTTTTGTAATTGGATGAGTTCTGTTTTCCGGCAACAGCCCCAAACGGAGCAGCAGTAGTGAAAATGTGCTTCAACGATACCTTTGTAGAGTGTTTTCAATGCATCTTGAGGAAGAAGCTTGCTAGCATGCTTCAAAAAGCCAATCGCTCTTGAAACTTTAGAGGACATCACCTCAATGTGATCCTTCCAATCAAGAGAACTATCAATATTGACACCTAGATATTTCGTATTCAGAGCAATGTCAAGCTCCTTGCCTTCTATTTTCACACGAAGATCTTGGTTATGGTCCTGCAAGGCCTTGTACTTTTGCTTGGTGGAAATTAGTATGGCGCGAGTTTTTCCCACATTCAAATAAAGCTTATTTCCCGCTAACCATTTTACTAGCTTGTAGAGGTCATTGTTGATAGTCTCATTCAACTGATTGATGTCATGGGATTGGTAACAAATACTAGTGTCATCAGCATACATAGCGGTATTCCAATTTGTTATAGCTAATGGGAGACCATTGATATATATGAGGAATAGAAGGGGTCCAAGACACGATCCCTGTGGCACTGCTATAGTTATATCTGTAACCTTTGAATCTGTGCCATCTACCCTGTCAAAAACTGGAAAAATATTTCTGATAACATTTGATAAATAGAATCAGTCGCTCGTTTTAAAGATGATTACGAGGGGTTGAAATTACTACTAAAGTAATTAAATATGTTCTGGTGTCCTTCACAGTGTCTTCAGCGCATATCAATATTACCATCAAACATATTACTTCTTCATGAGATACACGCTCTTTATAAGGAACCACGTTATATGGAATCTGCATGACGAAGGTGAAAAAATCAGCAGGACTTATCACTGCAAACAACCGAGAATTAGGAAGCTGAGTTCGCATATATTGTGTGCAATCTTTGTGTGAAATGGTTCATAGGCGGGTGTCCACAATGTTTTGTTAAGAACTATTCGTATTCAAGCTTTGCTGTTGCATTTATCAAACAAATTCCTGCGGCATTTGGTGCTCTGCCCATGTAGTAGCCTCTTTTTCATGCACGTTGGCCTCGACTTTACATTTAGGAAAATCCTAGCAAATCTAGCATAACATAAGACTATATTGGCAAATAGCCCATGAAATAACCACTTTTTCAGACATTTTTACCTCGATTAGAAACTTAGCATAAGTTTAGTGACTTTGTGTCTTTCACCACTATGAGTAACGTGTAAGTAATTTTAGCCGTAGATTACTTATTTAGATGTATTGAAAAATATTATTTGTTTCAAGGTATGTTATGATGCAGCATACCTTTACAAATCTGTCAGGTTTATCTATTAATTTATTTCTGTCTCCATATCTCATTAATATCATTTATCTACTAACATAAAGACACGACACGATTTGAATTAGTTTCTACTGTGGTGAAACATTATGTGCAAAAAACTTGAAGTGGTGACTGTCAGATGTCTTTTAAACACAAGGAGTCAAAAGTTTCTCGCATATCCACGCATCATTTGACTGTGAAATGTTATTCGAACGAAACGTGATATAAAACAAACTAGAAAAAGGCAGATCCCAGCTTTCTTCGCAACATTAATGATTATGGTTAAAGTGCATAGTTAAAATACAATATTTTATACACTTTTGAATTTGAAAACTATTACATAAAATCGTAAGGTAATTTAAATAAATGAGTCTTAAACTACGATTGAAAACTATTAATATTGTCAACAGCACGAATGCCCCAAGGAAAGTCTGTTCCAAAGATCATCTGCAGCATGGCCAAAAGTCCTAGCACTTAATGTTTTGTTCTTGAAACCAGGAACCTTTAGCAGCAGTGCATTACTCAATCTGAGAGTTGTTCTAGGTATGAGCCTCTCCATCATGTATCGTAGATACACATGTCAAGCACTTAAAAGCAAGCAAGCATACTCTGGAAGCATATACGTTGCTTGACTGGCAGCCAGTGAGGATCAATTAAAAGAGAGAAGTTTTAGTCACGTGATAACTTATAGGACAAACTAGTAAGTGAAATTGGTTGTGGAACGAGTATAGTCCATTATACTAACACAGCACTAAGAATGAAACATCAAAACTGCTTATTAAAAGTTCAAGGCGTACCTAAACAATAAACTTCTAGTGAAAAGTTTCCCAAAAAATAGCCTATCATCCCAATACGTAATTCAAACAATATATCAAATTCAAAATGAATTATCAGCACTCTCAGGTCTCCTATTGCATGATGTTGGATTAGTAAGAGAAGGGTGAAAAAATCAAGGATAAACAAAATGGAAAGTCGGAGTTGATGGGAAAGGGCTTGAATAATCGGTCGGTCAAAATTTGAGAGCACATGCACACTGTTTTTATAAGAATACCTAATTTTTTGCTGAGCCTCACTATTCTTAAAATTTTATTATTTAAATCTAAGAATATTCTTGAATCATTTGTAAATTTTAGCAATTTTGAGCATTAAGTCTCGTAAAGATTAAAGTCCTTTAATAAAAAGCATGCGTGTAACTGACACTCTCTGAAGAATTGCTGAGTCACATCATAGTGTAACGAGTTCCAGATAGGACAAGTGCAGCTCAATATGTCTTGTTGTCTAAAAAACTCAAATCAGCAAGAATTCTAAATATTAGCCTAGCATTATTCTTAAAGCAATTATTCTCAGAATTCAAAGGATTTGAGCCTCGATATTCTTATAGACTATATTCTTATAAAAAAGTTTGTAGAGCTGGGACAAAAGGAACTTTTGTTTGTTTGTTAACTTATTTTATTTCGAATTCACTTCTAGCTATACATATATACATATATATCATATACATATACAACTAATCTAAATCGAAACTAATCTACTATATCGCAAATGAAAGGAAATAACTAAGGAAATAAATACATTCAATGCTAAATTTTAAAAGAAAAAGGATGTGATTGAACAGAAATTACAGGGTGTGATTAAATTTGCAAACGTAGCATTTGCAGGAAGGACCATCCCATTGTTTTATCATATGTTTGAAGCTGTTCAGGTTGTCAGCTGATTTTAGTTCATTTGGCAAACAGTTCCAGATCTGAGGTCCAATGGCTTTAAAACTTAGGAACCAAGGCCCAGGAGCAGTAGTTTTGACCATTAACAGTCCTCAAAATTCAAAAAGTTATCTTAAAAATGAAAATTAGCGGCGCAAAAATTAGCAGGTAGTGCAAATTCGAACTTTTCATACAAAAAGAACATTTACACCGGTTATCATGCTGCCTGACAGGGCGCCACTGCGCAGTCAACGATCGGGTCTGGTAACTAACCATTGTGACTGGCTCACGTGCTCAGAGGCAAAAAATGGTAACTGTGGCGTTTATTGGATTCTGAATTCCTCTATTTTATTGTTGGTTTTGGTGAAGATTGATTAAAACGAATTGTTATTTTTTTATGAGTCGAACTCTTATACATTAAAGACGAGGCAGGCTAACAACACCGCGTTTCATTCATTACGACAGATTCTACATTTGTGAAATAATGGAATTAATATGTGTTGTAATGGGTATCACGTGATTGTTGTATGGCTACGATATATCTATTTTTAGAGAGAGATTAGGTTGGATATGGAGATGGAGAGAGTAGCACGCGTTTTTGTTGGATTTTGTAGAGTTTTGTAAATGATTTGAGATTTCGATGTTATTTGGATTTTGGTGTTATATGTATATAATGTAAATAATAGAAACAGTTATTACTCTTTTTGTATTCACTTCTACTCGGATCGGATAACAATCAGTAACAAACAAGAAAACACAACATATGTGTGGATATTAGGGTTCTCAAAACTTACAGCGAATATAGCCCCAATCATCCAACTACAGAAGGTGGTCTTTTAGATCCCTGGCCGTTTCTTCACAAATATAAAATTCCCTTTTTCGGGAAAGTCGTGAGTGTCGTGTTTATTGTATTTTTATTAATAAGTAGATCTCTGCTTGCACTCATCAGTAGGCTTAAAGGTAATGAGATAATGACAATTTGTGTTATACTTCTTCTCTGTCTAAATCGGAAGAATATTGTTCTAAGCTATGTCCTCTTCAAAAATTTAGGGAGCTTGCCCATGAAGTTCCTTGTTGCACGCCTGAATCCTGGGCTATTTTATTGGACTATTATGTTTCCGACATAGATCGGTCCATTTCACTTGTAAGGCGGTTGGCTCGATTTACCTAGAAAATAAGAACACTATTAGAGCATGCTGAGCTTCATATGAGAATTTCCATAAGCAGTCAACTGCTTGCATTCTTTTAGCGAAAAAATTCTGATATTTTTAGGTACCGTATGCAGTTTCTCAAGTATTTGTAAGAAATCACTCTTGAGATAAGAACAATCAAACGAGCATTTGAGTCGAAAATTATCAAAAAATTAAAAATATCCAGCTTCGACAAGAAGTAACTGATTCTTCTAAAAGAAAATGTACCCTTTTTCAGGTCCTGAAAGCAATGGTTTTGACTACTTATAGTGGTCTTTAAAATTCAAAATAGTGGTCCTGAAAATGAAAATTAGCGGTGTAATGATTAGTGGGTATGGCAATAAAGAAATGTTCTCGCAAAAATAACAAGAGCATATTACACTAGAGGAGCGTTTCATGTGGAAAATAGGTGCGGTAGTATAATATTTTCGTTCGACTTCCACGCATATACCTTTATTTTCTCCTTCATAGTGGTCTTGTAACTTAGCTTGTTTTTGGCCCTGAGCTTTCTTCAGAGTGGAAAATTTAGCATTTACTACTCAGAAGAACACGAAAGGAGTACATCATATTTCTGTTGCCTTTTTGCATTTACTGTCTCAACCAAACACTCTACAACTGAACTAGATTATTAATGCGTTTGCATTATGTAACTATGTAAATGCAGCTTCAGTACTGTTATCGCTGCTCAGGCAGTCTACAAAATAAATATATGAACATCATTACAGACAAAAGGGAGAGATGGAGCTTTATAGTTGTCCTCATGGTTATGAACAGAATTTTAGCTAAATACCCAGCTTGCTGTTTATCATGTCAATGTTATGGCCACTAATATTTAATGCAAATCAAAAATTGATGTCGCTGAGTCTATTTTATACGAAGTCCTTATTGCTTTCTATCATATCTAGATCACTACCAATCTGCCTGTCTGTTTGTTTGTCTGTATTTTTGTCTGCCTGTTTGTCTGCATGTTTGTTTTTAAGTCTGTCTGCCAGTTTGTCTACCTAACCCTGCATACAGTTCTCCATACACGTGCTTATCGCAACCTTTCAGTTTAGTCTCCATCTTTGGGCCAAGAACAATACCCAGACTTCTTATTTACAAAATTATTGGACATTGAGGAAGAACCACCGGCAAAATGCATTGCTTGTACTTTTTGATATTACATAACCAGCTTGGCAATCTATAAGGGTGATCATTACTCATGTGGGAGGGATTTTCTTCGCAATTTCGACACTAATGACTGTTGACTTCGAAAGGATTATGACACAGTTGTAGTTAGGAAATTTTTCTTAAAATCCCTGTTATCTTAAACCATCCAATTAAGTATTTTGACGATTTTAGGTCGATATAGGAGTGAGGCTTGTTTTAAATGGTACTGAATGCTGAAGACAGATGTGTTTGAAAGTGCATTGGGAATTTTAAAAAGGAGCTAGATCGTTCACACAGTTCTATTGTCCCTTGTCCCGACAAACTGCCAGGGCTGTGTTCCTCGGGGATAAGGCCTTGCTAAACGTTTAAGGCCTTTCAAAGGGGCCTAGTGCTCCTGTGAATTTTAACTTCTTTGAAATTCGTTTTTTTTTCTTTACTGAAGATTTGCAAATTCATGTTAAAAGTGTGGTCAGTACAAGTGGTAGAATTCTTTACAAATTAAAGTGATTATCGACAAATGAATTCATATAATTTGACACGATTCTAAAGGGGCTGTTTCAAAACTTTAAAGGTAGAGCATTCCGCTATGGGCCCACTTGTTAAAAATTTAGCATTACACTACTGCAAACGGTATAACTTTTAAATTTGGTCTTTCTTTCGACCCCGAACCACCGGTTATATCTATGTAGATATTCAAAATGGCTACTCAACCTGTTAATATCATCAGCATGGAATTTCGAACATATCGTGTAATTTACAGACCAGCATTATGCTGCCTCAACACAACTGCTACCACACCCTACACACACACACGTGCGCGCACACACACACATACACACACATTCGATCTCGTAACCATACGGATTATATATTTGCTCCAAAATGTCTGTAGCACTAAATTTGCAGTTAAAATTACGGAGGTATTAAAGAACTTTCAATACTAAGTTGTGGGCAAAAGAGTAATGAGGATTTTTTAGAACTGGGCCTTGTATTAGGTCCCTTATTTGAAAAAGTGTATTTCAAGAACGGCAGTTGAAATCCGATATTTAAGAGTCTTACCTTACAGAATCTGCTTACGTCACATGCTTACATGAACGTTCACCTACGACATATTTGGAAATAGGCCAATCTTGGGGGTATTGTGAAATTCAATTTCATTTCAAAATTGTTATTTTGATGCGTTGATTGTCTCACAATTAAACATCGAAACCGAAACAAGAAACTAATATTCACACATGGGTTGCGATCTCCTGGTTATCTGATAACTAATAGTTACCTTTAACGTCTTTTGCAGGTCAGCTCCTACCATGACGTCACTTTTCAAAGCAAGCATTCTTGTTTTCATCTTAATGAGAACTGGTGTCGAGTGTTATCCAAGGGCATGGGGATACTCGCAGTTTTGCCAGGCAAAAACATTCCAAATGCCAGTCGAAGCAGAAGGCTGCGATAGCATAACGATTGAGAACAATTTCTGTTACGGACAATGCCTGTCTCAGTTCTTCCCTGCCAGTTGGAAGCAGGACATGATGCAAGATTATGTCGCATGCTCGGCTTGTGTTCCAGTTTCGACAATGACAAAGAAGGTCGTGCTTAAATGCCCAGGCCACTCAAAGAAATATGACATTCGAAAGATACAGATCGTAAAGAAGTGTAAATGCAAGGCAGCATTTTGTAAGGTCATAAGCTATTACCGGAGAAAATTGTGATTACTTTGAAGATAAAGTGTCAGGCTACGATTGGACTAAACCTAGCCAAAGCCTAGCTATAACAATCGGAATAGATCTTCTATCGCCAACTGCGTAGAATATCTGCTCAACATATTCTCATTGGAAGTGTATTTTCAAACTATCAAAAAACGAAGAATTTTGTGTTTTACAAGTATTTTTGAACTGTATCGATGTTTTATGCTAGATTTTGTTCATCTTTTGTGTACTTTCATCTTTATATAATTTGCACTACTCGTGAAGAAGAGATTTGGAGAACAAAAGAGTGTACCGAGCAGAATTTTAGCCCAACTATTTCACTCAGGGAAGTTGAGTTAGGGACAGAGAGCAGATTTCACCAGGCCCCGACCGGAATTTGACAGGCCCCCAACTTTGTAGCAGCAGTAACTTTGAAATTCATAATAACGTTAAATTCATTAATAAAATCGGGCTTGTTATTTTTATTTTCTCGGCGGGTCCGATTTTACTAGTTGAAGCAATCAGCAACAATATATGGATTGTTTTTAAAGGTATTAGAGCATTGTATATTTGAAATGTATGTTGCACTTAAAGCCATTAATCATAATGCATTTAATTCTCATAATTCTGAGTTTCATTTTTATAAATCAATTTTGTTCATGATTTTGCCTTTTATCTTTGTTTTATTCAAAGTTGTTCAAGCGAAATAAATTAAATGTAGCCTATTTGTTGTCACTATATACAAAGAAATACACGGACTCGCCAAATTTGTACATCCCTCGAGAAATGTTTGTAGTCCTCTGGGATTTAGTTCGCAACGAATATTCTTGCAGCTCACTTCATTGACGATTTTCCTCTGCACAAGGCAGTTGACTTTCTAATACTGCATCTGAACGTTTCGTCTGGGCAGCTTGCGCCTGGGGCAGCTTGCGCTTGGGCCTATAACCTGAAGGTAGACGATGGGTCATTTATTTTCCCTGCTCAATGTCAACAATACATTCAAGAATTTGCATTTTCAGGTAACTATTGATTTGTAATTGAAAGTAAAAGTAGCGATTCCAGCGGGCTACATTTTTACTGTGAATTTGTTTATCGTTGTAAAGCAGTAGTGCTTCTTCTCATGCAAACAGGACTTAATTTCACATTGCTTTGGTATTACCGACACACAGCCCAGTGTTAGTTAAGGAATAAATTTATGAGAATCAAGGTATTGCAACTTTTCAGTTAAAGATAGCAACCATTTTACTGCCAATAGGCCGGTTCCAACATTCATTGAACTTGCGTGAAGCACTGATCAGTGCGCGAAGCTGGTATATTGTGAAGGAGTGGACATGTTTTGGCGGGAAAATTCAGTATGGACTGACGTCAACATTTACAGTCAAATTGGTTGCGACAAAAGTATAGAATATAGGTTCAACATTTATCACAGGTTCACATTGGAGAATACAGTAAGAAAGTTTAAATATTTATGTTGTCACTTTTAATTAACCTGCTTATAAATATCGATAGGTATAGGTCGACTAAAAAGTGTTTTATCAGGGAGACCTCTAGGCCCATCCGTATGCTTGATTCAATTCAATTTACTTGTTACTTGTAACTCAAATTATATTGCGAATACCTCATTTAAAAACAGCACTGTAAACAAGATTACAATGATAGATACCAGCAGAATTTTAAGGAGGAGCTCTCGTAGTAGATTAACAATTGTACTACATATTATCAGGTCATGTTTTCAAAATCCATCCGAAAGACTTTCCAGCATATATTTAGGAATGCAGCATCAGGTGCACCTTATTTTTGGACCTCCAATAATCAAATTGTAATATTAAAAGTTCCTTAATATTCAGTGTAGAATTAGTGCCATCAGAATGACGCAGATACATTGAAATCCTGAATTGTGCCTTTAATTTTGGCTGTAACGTAAGATTAATGAAAAATTAATGACTTAACAAAAGCATTGCAAACAATCTATACGGGTTTTGGCTGCAAATGAATGGAACCGGCTTCCTTATGCTTGATTGCTTAGTGTTACAAATTTTTTTCAAATTTAAAAGTTCCCTATTGAATTTTCCTTTAACAGTATAAGTTCTTTAGATATTTCAGCATTCTACGTGTAGGTTCCTTGTGGTTCCTTATACACATAGCGCGTATTACAGGGAGAATGATGTCTCATGTAAAGTAACGCTCCTAAAAAGTTCCTGTGTTGTTCATAAATTTTACATGCTTCCACGACCTGAAGTACATCGATACTTCAAATATTGGGGAGTGTGAAGTATTTTTGCCCGAATTCTCCCAATAAAGTTTAACTTCACTTCAAGTCAAAGAAAAATTTAAGCGTGAGAGATTCGTCCACATATTTCTGCTCAAGGAACTATTCACAGTTGCTCGTTTCTGTTTAGCAATGAAAATATTCTTCCAACGTAATGCATTCAACATAACTATACTGAAACTCGCTCGAATTTTCCCACTATGGAAATATTGGAGGGTTTAACGTCCTACCCATACCGCCAGTAGCTACGCCTTTGTCCATCGCCTGCTCAGAGGTCAGATTTAAATTTTACTGAGAATATTTGTTGCAATAGCTATATACACATTGTTTCAAAGAAAATTTTCTCGCTTAGTACTGGGATTTTCTTAGCTTTTTCATGATTTCAGTATCGAAACTTTCTTAAGACTTTCTTAGCAAGAATAGCCGAGTTTGCTTAACACTTTAGTAGGCCTATTAAACAAACAGGCACTCAGGCACTTCACAAACATAGCACTCTAGTACATAGGCTATCATAAATTGATGACTGCCATGCATGAATATTGGAATTTTGAAGGTATATGACTTATCAACTTTCCCAGGTCTCAAAATCCGGCATTGAACATTCTTAACTAGCTGAGCAGTCGAGTAATACATTCTCATAAACCATTTACTTATAAAAACCTGTATTTCTATGCTTTGTTTCCGGTACTATTGATTTTCGTTAATACCTTTACGATGCTCCTTTATATAGCGCGGAATTCAAATTCACCATTCTGGTCGTCTGTATACAGGAGAACATAAGCTGCTGGTAAGTTCTTTCCAGAAAAATCTTAAAAATGTGTGTACACGCTTTTTTTATAAGTAACCTAGCTAAAGGCCTAGTTATAAAAGTTCCTTATTTTCGGACCTCTTTTTATCAAATTCTAGTGCTAAAAGTTTCTTAATAGTTCCTTAATTTTCACTGCACATAGAGTGCCACAAAATGCCAAAGACACTAGAAAAGCATTGAAATTCTGAATTTTGTCTTTAATTATGGCTAGAACTCAACCTCAAAAGTACAAATGCGGCAGGAAATAAGTTCTATATATGCAAAAGCATAATTTCAATCAGGAAGTATCATGTCTACTCCATTGATATCATCCAATGTAATTTGTACAGCACTCGGAATTTGAAAATGAAAAGTTCCTTAGGGATTTTTCCTTTAGTAGTATAAGTTCTTTAAATATTTCGGCCTTCTACATGTAGGTTCCTTATAAAGTGGTTCCTTATAAAGCGTGTACTTTATGATGCCAGACGCAAGCTGACGCTACAAACAGTTTAACTATTTGTAGAGAATCAGAAGCTTTTGTGGATATACACATATGTAATATTGCTTCATTGACTTCAGCAGAGACGAGCATACTTTTTTATCTCTGCCACAGCTATAGCTGTAGTCAGGTTTTTTCGCTGTGGCTTACTTTTTTCGTTACTTCCATAACTTTTATACAAGGCGTGCAGTTACTCTCTGCATTTTTGGAATTTTGGCATCACTCTAGAGTAACTCGTCAACTGAAAGGTTGATGTTCTTATGGTATTATGTCCTTGACAGCATCTCATCTTCAACATTTCGGTAAATATTCATCCGACAGTAAGCTTATACGTTTTTGCAGAAGGTCAACAAATCTAAGGAAGTTTGACTACTACAAGGGCAAAATCACTAAGGAACTTGTCATTTTTTGATGGTTTTATTATAGCAAGGACCGATAATTTGCAGGCCAATTCCATTCAGTGCAATAAAGTGTGGATGACTTATGTTTAATCCATGTAGCATTGTTACATAGAGGAGTTTGCATCGAAAATTACGATGTCTACAGTATCCTACCTTAGCACATAATGACCTATATCGCTTATATAGAGCTAAGTGTAATGCAGTAAACTCAAGGAACTACTGAGGAACTTCAAGAGCTGCAATGCAGTGAAAAAGCTGTCAAAAAATAAGAAACTTTGAGAACCAGGTCTTGTGCCAGGCTTCTTATGAAAAAAGTGTACGCTTGCATTGGCTGTAAATGGCATTCAACAGTATAGCATAAATAAGTTATTGGGGAAGTGCGGATTTGTAAAAAAGTATGTCTGTTTATCGAATTAAGTCACCAAAAACTAACACAAATTAACATGTTTGCCTATGATATGCACTAATGCGTATTAAATTTTGGAAAACATCTAGCATTATCATTCTACCCTTCAGGCAACATGCTAATTTTTTAATTCTGTCACACGCTTCGTACAACAGCAATAAAATGGCACACCCTATTTGTTTGTAAAGCTGTGGGATCTGTATTTCCTATTTAAGGCTCTGATCTCAGCGTACCTTCCTCTAGAAAGCGATTCTGCGTGGACCGAGAAAAAAATGCAAAAAGATGAGAAATCCTGTTTCACGTACAAGCCATAGTCATTAAAAACAATCTTAATTATCAATTATACTAAATTGTATTGACATTATTAAACAGCTTTATACCAAAGTGATACCCATTTGCTACTCCACTACACATTCATTAACTATCCCATTCCCAGCTACTACTGAAATCAAGCACTGCCCGAATATTCATCTGTATTGACGACAAATTCTAATAGTAAGCTAGAGTTTAATACAGCTATACACAAGCCAAGAGCAACACAGCCTTGAAGCCCGTCAAACATACCTTTGACAACTCCCCAAATGTACATAGTCCTGTAAAAATCCAATGAGCGTTGGCTACTCAAAAACCATAAAAATTGAAGCAACCTGGTATATCAAGGGGTCTCAAAAATTGAACCTCATTAACTCCGAAAACAAAGTCCGTGTCAAATGCGGATGATCCCAGAGCCCTGGTGACCTGATGGTTCAAGTAAACAGCAATAGTGCATAGGAAGGGGAAGAAGAAGGGAAATTGCCACCCAATGTCAAGGTAGCTAAACAACTGACCTTCCCAATTTGCCTAAATTTCATAAAAAATGTGCCCCAATTTGCTTAAATTTCTCAAGAAAAGGTGTCACGAAGGGTGTGATGATCCAGAGACAAGAAGCGAATTTATTACGAAGTGCAAACTAATGGGGAGAAATTCCCAACCAGACCCTTGAATTCCTCCATTAGTTGGCCTATAATTTCCTACTAACAATTTCCCTTTAATACTGTTGCTTTGAAAATTAACTGTGAATACTCTCCATATAGTGTTTCGGTGTCAAATTAATTTGTTTCTTTGTCTTATTACTTTCAATCGATGTCTGCTTGGCTTTCCTGCACTGCAGAAGAGCCAGATAGTTAAATCCACGTCTCGGTTGCGATGCCCCCGAGTGTCAACTTTCACCAACGAAAATTCTTTAAAAGATCCCCTGTCAATACGTAAAAGGATGGATCTTGTATTAATGAAATCGCGCTACTTGTTCTGTTGCGCTTTAGTTTTCGCTACTTGTTCTGTTGCGTTATAGTTTTCGCTACTTGTTCTGTTGCGTTATAGTTTTCGCTATTTGTTCTGTTGCGTTATAGTTTTTGCTAATAGAAATATAGAAAACGCACTGGTGAAAAGCTGTTATACAAGGCCCTTAGGAACTGGTGCTACAATTGCTCAGTCATCAACAGTTGAGCAAGTCTACCCAATCAAATTATGAGAGAGTATCTTGGGTACACTATACAGCCAATCGTTTGTCAACCATATCACAAGCAATTTGTTCCATGATAGAATTCTTCTGTTAACTTGGCAACCCCCGACGAGCTTTTGCAACAGACTTGAGATTCTTAACAATTGTGAAATGCAACATACAATCTACCTACTGTACATTAAAACTTTAAGACTGTACATAACTTAAAGCAATACTTTTTCTTCCTTTGTCGAACACCTCGGTTGTCACATTCGCTACAAGTATCTCTAGTTATCCCCTTTAACTCCACACAGAATGTCCTCCGGTTATCGGGAAAGCGATCGTGGCAAAGAAGTGGTAGAAGTTGATATAAAATATCAACATTAAAGAGCGATGGCTGCCTTTGGCAAATTAGCAGAAAATTGATTCAGGTCTTTTTCGGCTTCAATTCTTGCAATGAATTCGCAAGCAATTCGCTGTCCGTCTCAATAAAACTTTCCTCCATAATGGACTTAAAGCCAGTAGAGAATTTTTCGTTTTATAAAAAATGTTCCATAAATTTCGAATACTTATTACCATGTTCATATCATAATCAAATCTCTTTAATGACTGTACTTCATAGCTCATGGAACCGATGTCCTTCTTTCAATTGGTTGTCTAGCTGCCTTGGGTTTCGTATTACAACCCTTTGGTACTATATCCTGGAAATGAAGGAGAGCTTACATTCAATTCAATAGTCGTTACTTAAAAACAATTCTAGACATACAGACAGGATACTGCGAAAAAAAGCCAATAGGTGAAGAATGATATTCAGTTCCTGTTAGCAAATGACTAAAGATTCTTACTTTCCGATAAGCCATCTTCAATTATTGGACAAATTTACTCAACGGCTCTAGCTCTATTTCAAACCTTTAGCTTCAAGCTTCGTAACAGCTTCTAGCAAACATTTGAAAGAGAGCTTGCAATGCTAAATTTACCTAGTTTTTGTTGTAGAAGCAGTAAGTTCTTTGTGAAAAGCAAGCACACTTACATAGATTGGATCGTAAACAGGCCTTCTATCCCGTTCATCGTAGCTGCCTTGTAGTAGTTCAGAAAATTGCTTTGCATTTCTACCTTGCAAATGCAGTTGAGTGTATGACGGCGAAGAAGGATTGCTTCGAACCCGTCTGCCAATGTACGCTGGTGGTATTACAACGGGTGTCCCACTGCCATTTGAAAATATCTGAGCATATACCAGAAGCTGCAGATAAAAAACAATGCTGCATACAAATCTCATATTGAATTAATCACCAATAATGAACAAACAGTATAGAAATGCTTTGCAAGTTTATCTCTCGGCGTGGTCTAGCCTCTTGGCTATCGGCATTCTCGACTAGCAGTGACTGACATATTGGGGGTGTCGGGGGAACGACAGTCTCCAATATCTTATTTCTTAGTATCTCGCATGCTAAAATATTGTGAAAACAGTTCATCCCCACAAAATGCTGGGCCTAATTCCAGTGGTATAGAAATAAATTTCGCATAAAGGAAGCTCTTTTTGTAGGGAATTGTGTGGGAAAAAAAACGTTGCTGAGACCACGGCCTTCGTAGTTTTGGAGACTGCAGGAGCCATCAATACAGACTAATGGAACACTGATGTTAGTAATGCTAGGAAGAACAGCTATAGTCTGAATTTGTTGGGACCCCCAGTCTGTTACTATGAGTCATATATTAACACCAGCAAGCAAACAAGTGAGCCCATCCCCCTCATCGAAAAGAAGATGGGGCCGAGCCACCCGACCCTTTTTTACGGCACTACCTAACTCTCTTTCTACTCTTTAGAGCAGACAAGATGCAAATAAGCAATTATCTGCTTCAATTTGCACAAGAAACAGGCTTTATAAGAAGCGTATTACCAGATGCCCTAAAATTCAAAAAACTTTTAGAACTACAAAGAAAGAGTTAAGAAACTGCACTACTTTCTGTGCCATATTTCAGAGTTACTGTAAACCCTTTTCTCCTCTACAGATTTAATAAGTTTCCACTACAGTATGTTTTATGTGCTAAGCCTTACGGGCATTACAAATGACAATGCTTTCCTTGCTACTTTCGCTATCACTCAAATTTTCATCATTGACTTAAGAAACTTTACTACTAGGGCTTCAGCCAGGTTTCTTATATAAAAGCGAGTAGACAATTAGCTATTACCTGGATTTCCAAGCACATGAAAGTGCAAAAACTAACTGCATTGCTTCAGTTATGCAGTATGATAAATTCATAAATTTTCTAAAAAGTAGATATCGCAAAACAATTGTAGTGGCAAACCTTTTTCTGTTGCGACTCGATTGTTTGTTTTGCTTCCTCTAGCTCATTTGTTAGCAAGCTATTCATCTCGCGCAGCTTTAACTTCTCGTCTTTCTCTTGCTCAAAATCTTCTCGGTAGACTTTTAACTAGGACGAAAGTTTTTGTGAATGAGAGCCAGCTATCGTATACGCAAAATAGAAAGGTTACTCCATATATGATCAAGGAACTGCAAGAGGGATCTCTTATCAAACAGATTCCTCTTGAGAAGGATAAGAGCTTCTTACAGATACTTCGAAAAATGGCAATTTGGCTTAGTATCTTTGTGCCTTGTGCACAAAGACACTTTAAAAGGCTTAAAGTGCTCTGATAAAACCTATATCGCTAGAATATCTGTACGGGATTACTGTCTTAGCCTCTTTAGAGGAAGAACACATAGCACTGCGCGGATGTAAAGAGATAACAAGAAATTAAATTGCCAAGTTTTTACCTGATCCTTGAAATATTCTATATCCGCTTCACTTGTACAAGAAGAAGCTGCACTGGATGTGGTCATTACTTCTGGTCGATGGCATTCCATATCTTTGACAATTTTCCGTAAATCTTGTTGAATTCTGTAGAAGTAAATATACACGTTCAAGTCTGTATATGGCAACTGCCATCTATACCTTAAAGCATATCTGACAAAAAACTCCCACTAATATAAACATGTCGGGCGAGTGGCCAAGTGGTTAGAGCCCTTGGCTGCTGTGCGAAACATCGGTGGTTCGAGTCGAACCCTCGGATCATAGTTGGGATGCTCGCTCACTGTCCACCCAGCAGCGAATGGGTACCCGGTGGCAACACTGGGGAAGTTAAAGCAGGCAAGGAAAGGAAATGGCTACCCTACCTCAAAGTGCCGGCGGCTCAGGATAAGTGTCCCTCTAACGGGCACTCCCCCAACGTACGTAGTCGTACATAGGATTCACCTTTACTTTTTAATATAAACATAGGCCTATGAATACATTGCAATTGCCAAAAGTAACAACAATCCCACATGGCACAGACGCTATTAGGCATATGGGGAAGAAGCCATGAGACCCTCTGTCCTTGGTACTCCATGAAAAATACTGAAACACTAGCAGCCTTTTAAAACAAAATAAAAAACTGGAAATACCAAGATTGAAGGTGTAGGCTATCCAAACTATATTTTCAGCATGTTGGTTACTTATGAGTGCCTGTAAATACTTTCTTTCTTATACAATTTTAATATATTGTAAATAAACTTCCATTTTATAGTGTTAAGTTAATTTGTAGATAGTGGGACGTAATCAGCTACTAGCTACACAAACGTCAAACTGTAAATAAAGAATTAAGACTATTATAAATAATTATTATTAGTATTGCGATTACCATTTCTCGTATATTCAAAATCTGAAGAAATTTTACTCTGATTAGAGATGTGGGCAATTTATTCCAGTAGCTAGTATCTCTGAAGATCGAGATATAATCTATAGGTCGGTCCCAATGGCAAATCCAAAAATGGGGGGGGGGCAGAAATATTAACAGACACCCCAGGGACAAAAGGTCAATTTCCACTTACTGTCTGATTTCGGATTTCGGATTTTGTACGCAAACTCGTTTCTCCGAACGTTCGCACATCGTAAAACTTCCGATATAGACAGGGAAGAAGTTCTACTGCTAGATTTTACACTTTGAAGTCCATAAAAGTTTTCACGATTTTCACAGTGCTAACTCTCTGCTGTTTTTCATTTTGTACTGTCTGAGTTTTCAATGTTGTAAAAATGCACAGAACAAAACAACCACTGTTTTGGAATCAAAGATTATGGCATGGATGGTGTTGGCATGGAGCTGCTGACCACTGCAACTGTGTGCAGCCCAGCTAAAGTTCTTGATTGAGAAATGCTGCTCGAGTGAACACCTAATTGAAAAGCCTTGCTAAAGTACAAACAGCCGCAGAGACTACATGAAATATATTCTCTTGAGTTTTGCTTTCGGCTACTGTGCTATTACAGAAATACTACAAAAACGGAGGGAGGGGGGAGGATTTCAGTAAAACACAATACATTATCACATATGGGCCTCTGTGCTATGTGCATTAACATAAATACTTCCCAATATTCCAAAACCGAGGTCGAGAACTAAGATAAGTTTACAAGACAGTCCTTGACAGACTTTAAGGGTCATTTTAAGCTTGACTAGGGAAAACTGAATTACAAAAAAAATATTAGACATAGTTTCTAACCTTTCCCTAAATTCCTTTTCAGCTTGCATCTCGTTTCGGTGGCATTCACGATCCCAATAGTACTCTTTCAGCTTCGCTATTAACTCAGTATTCTCTTTGCTAAGCTTCATGATTTTGCCCCTGCACCTTTCGAGCTCTTCCAGGGTTCTACAATAAGTTTCAATGAACTCTTTTGATACTGAGCTTGGCATAGGCTTGTCGTGCATGGTTGAGTCCTCACGTACCTGTGAAAAGAAGCAAACCGCGGCTGATAATGTTGTCTAGATCAAAAATCTCTACAACAAAGTTATTATACCTGTCCACACACTCCACAAGAAACATATTGGTTTCGAAAACTTAGTTCTTCCGGTGATGTAATATGTTACGAACTATAACTACCAGTGACTGGAAAGCTCTCAGCGCCTAGATCAAACAAATAATCATCGCAAATTCAAGTTCACACGATCATATTCAAGTGAATTTCCTGCATTCTAACATCGCACAATTAGTAAAGATTTACTGTGCCCACAGGCCTTGGGATATGAGACGAACGACACAATGGCATACGTAGATATACTTTTAGTGAACGGAAAATAAGAGAACTACCAAACAATCAGTTCGACAGATCAAATGGAATCACCTCGCTTTGCTACCAAAGCAATAGACGATAGGCTTAATGAGCTTTTCATGGTGAACCTAGCCCAAGGCTAATTTTTAATAAGCTCCTTGGTCTTGGAGCTCTTCTGACCACATTGTACTTAGTGCTTCACTTGTTTCAGCTCACTAATCCCCACTGCATACCGTAAATCCTCGAATTAGCCACCTGGGGGCTTATCTATTTTTGATGCTTTTTGGGTGGGGGCGTATTCGAGGGGGGCATATAAAATTATTTGACAAATGTCGTATAAAAAGCTCATTGTCAAAGCTCTTTTTCTCCGTACTACTACAAGAACAGTCTAAATTTAGGCATTAGTCTTTATCAAAGTCTTCATCATCGTTTGAGGTGGGGGCTTATTCGAGGGGGGCTTATTAACAATTTGAAGTTCTAGCATGGGGGCTTATTCGAGGGGGGGCTAATTCGAGGGGGGCTAATTCGAGGATTTACGGTACCTAGTAATTCATAGACATTGCAAGTGTTAAGGCAGTATACAAGTTTTTAATGAAAAAGTTTCCTCGCCCAGCACCGACATTTTTCGGGATTCGAATACTGAAACTTTTAAGATTTATATGATACCATAAGAAATTAACTAAGTCGACGTGATGATAGTCTTGTATGGGTATTGGAATTTTAGATGTTTAGGACTTATCAACTTCTTTAGGTCTCAGACATTCAGTATCCGTAAATCCTCGAATTGGCCCTCCCCTCGAACAAGCCCCCCTTCGAAAAAGCCCCCATGCTAAAACTTCAAATTGTAAATAAGCCGCCCCCTCGAATAAGCCCCCACTCCAAATGATGATGAAGACTTTGATAGCGACTAAAGCCTAAATATATATTGTTCTTTTAGTACTATGGAGAATAGAAGCTTTGAAAATGAAGTTTTTATGCGGAATGTATCAAATAATTTTATAAGCCCCCTCATATAAGCCCTCCCCTCGAATAAGCCCCCTCACAAAAAGCATAAAAAATAAAGAAGCCCCCAGGGGGCTAATTCGAGGATTTACGGTATTGAACTCTCTTAACTTTTTAATCAGTCGAGTATTACTTGCTCATAAACCATTTTCCGATATGAACTTATGCTATAGCCTCGACGTAAACTCATCCATCAAACACTGCCAAATAGGCTAAGTATAATTTATCCAAATGTGACTGTAGTGAGTGAAACTGGCTCCCTAATGCTCAATGCTTTGCAATGGTAGACAGTTGGAAATTGAAAAGTTTCTTAGAGATCGTATCTTTTGTCGTACAGTTTCTCTAATTTCCGTATAAAGCGAACCCTTACAAAAAATCGTGCAAGTCACTGCACAAATAATTTTTCGGTAGCTTCTAATTCGTGCTCAGAACGGAAACGTAGCAATCGAAACATTAGCAGTAGCACACGTCTGATAGCGGAAGCGAGTCAGTGACCTTGTATTCTAATTATCTAAGAGGATCCACCATGGATTGGTCCTGTACGGGAGAACCGTTTGTCTAGAATCGCATAAGGGCATCTATAAAATCTGATTGACTATTATTTTCTTTTTACTTTACTTAAAATTGGTTTACAGTGTAGCTCAATTGTAACCAAATAAACTAATTAATACCAGTACTAGTATTAAGGCGTGGGCCTACGGTACATCTCAAATGCGACTTAAAGTAGACATGACAAAACAATTATTGCCTGATTGGAAGAGGTAGGAGGGCTAAAGCCCCTTCCCCTCTCGTTGTGCAATGCTTGCATAATACTTTGCAACGTCATCCAGAATCGGATGTAGCATGTGACTTTCTTAGTGAATCATAAACTTTCCATTACCTGTTCGCGCTTTTGATAACTACATTTTAAGTGAGTATGAAATATTCCCTAATCATATAGATCAGAGCAGCAGGTAGATGATATACACAGTACACCCACTGTGTGATTATTTGAACCGACGACGCTGAAAACAACTCCGAATATTTCTAACGCTGCAAACAGTGAGAATTAGTAGGCCACTTACATTCTTGCAGTGAAAATCACATGACATCTGGTACTCTTGACTACTGAATAATGGTTTTTTCCCAATTGCGAATTTTTGAGCTTATTCCAAAACCCCATTCGTTGGATCTATTCCAATCCCATCCATTTATCAATTTTCTGGATTTTATCAAGATAAACTGTGTCTTTTCCCAGTGACTGTTGTTATTTACTTAGAGGCCAGCCCAGAAAGTTATCCAGCAATCGTTTGCACTGTAACCATAATTTTCTTTATCCTGCTTTTTATTCACAGTCTTCCTAAATTGCTCCTCCTAATACCCATGTGTTCTATTTTCCAACTCCCCCATTTGTTCTAACCCCCATAATCACCAATTTTCAGAACATTTTCCAACCCTGCCCCCCTTGAGCCAGGTTCCTTATAGAGAAATCGTCTATACACAGTTCAGCAGGGTTTCGGATCCCAGCCAAAAAATGAGGAGGACAGACAGAATGTCAGAAGTAAGTGTATTTTGGAACCACACGAATAGGAGGCCTGATGATTTTTAGATTTCTGACATAGTACTGCATATCATTAACTGTAAAAACATAATCTCCCAACATTACAGATATTAATGATATAGTTTGGAAGGGCATGGTCTGGGGGCAAGGCCCTCTCTGGATCTCCTAGAAGCTACTCCCTGTCGCCCTAGGCATAGAACAATTGAGTATGTGTTTTTGCATTCATTCTGCATCACTTGTCAGTTTTCATCCAACTTATGCAATCCAATGGATTTTGAACATCACTAGGGGCTACCAGACCGCCCAGCTAATCAATGAACAAGCTAATAAAATATAACCGGACCAAAATCTTAGGAATCTGCGATTAATGCATAGAGATAGGAATTAATGCAACTGGGGGACAATGACTAGAGGCTATGGAGTTAATATGAGGCTATGGAGTTAATATGTCCACTTTCGCCGACGTCTCTGGCACCTATGATAAAAAGTCTGGACATGTAGGCGTGGGGGCGCGTAGGTCGTAGGTGTGCAGCCATGCAGTTGTCACATGTCTTTGCCTCCATATTCCAAGAGCTTTCATTTTACAAATTCAACAGCTCGTTACATGGCCTGTTAGGCTCACAGCTTGATCGTTCGACCTCACTTCTGCATTCACTATCGTATGACTTAAACCACTCCTTACCAGCTACAAAATATTTTCGACTTTATTGGAGATAGACCGCTTATGGAGTTTTCCTTGTTCATAAACGAATTCTAGAACCTCATGCCCTGTGAATGCGGGTGCTGTTGGGATTGTCTTCCTTTTCTTCACCTGTGATATCAATTTGTCCTTTCTCTTCTACTGAGGCATTCTTGTAAATTAGTTGAAACGGAATATTACTAGTATGAACAGAGGATACAATGTAATATATACACGCTTTTCTGTCAGAAGGAACCATTGTGCACGGAGCTTACATGCAGGTCTGTAGGCAGTGGTGGATCAGGGTGGCAGTGTCCTCAATAATTTGCTAAGATCATACTTCGAGGTGTCTCAAATACCTGTTCCATCTCTAGCATAATGCAGTAGCCCCCCCCCCCCCAAACTGGGTCACCTGTCTATGGGTCTGCCAGCAAAAGAAGGCCAATAACATCGACCATGTTCGTCGCACTAGGGAACTGGTTTCAGCTGAACAAACCTTGATTGTCTTTATTAGGGGAATGTGGAGCACAGATGCCCCACAAAAAGTGTGATCTGCTTTATAGAAAATGGGAACTCTCAACGTGGGCCAAAAACATCAGGCATTCTGCTCATTTCTGTAATACGGGTATAATATCTATCGCCTTTTCCACTATAGCCTCGTTCTGAGTTGTCCTTCTTTCCATTCATCATCATTTTGCCCAGGTTAGTCATAGTAGTCCATTACGTTTAGTCGCCAAATGTCTTCTGTGTGCACTATGATTCATTTCTCACACTTCACACCCAAGGAAAGCATAGTATTTTTAGATTAATTTGTTTGAAGTCTTGATAGTTTTACGTAAATGGTTATTAGTCAGTTTTATAAGCTAGTCATTAGTTCTTAGTAGACAGTTCTTTGTCGTTACATATTTGGTGCTTGAGAAAGATCTTTTATACGAATTGTTACAGGATAAGATGAAGTTTGAAAAACTATATCCGTGTGTTTTCTGTAAAAAGTCTGACATTCAGAATAAAGATTCACATTTCCATAAACTTTATAATGAATGAATGAATGAATGAATGAATGAATGAATTAATTAATTAATTAAAAATTTCAACGGGCCCTTATCGGAGAACGAGCCCCTATCGGAGAACGAGCCCCAGGACTTTACCCCGGCTACCCTCTCTTCTCGACGGTACTGTCCACATATGCAGTTAGAATTCAACCATCAAGGAACCCTTAATACTACAATATGGTCAAAGGAGTTCAATACCAAGGAACCTACTAAGATTGGCCTGGGCTATGTCCTGTATAAAAAAGTGTACCTACCTCAGATACACATGCATACAACAGGTAATTTATCACCTGAAATCCGCCACGCAGCTGCTATGCCGACGACGACGCTAGTATGCAGCAAAGAGCACTTCACAACTGATAATATTGAAATCGTGTTCATTGTTTACTCTAAATGCCCACGCTTGCATTTTTAACAAAATGTCCTCATGACACTTGCAAAGAATCCCCATTCATACGGACATAACCCAGCTTAATTAAGTCTATTCATTTATTACTAATCTATTATTCATAAATACTTAGAAATGCAACAAAAAGAACTTCCACCCCTTGATATCTCCTCATTGTCTTAACTCATAGGCTTCACGAGGGTATATATATAAAGACAGGTAGCTGAAACGCTATATCAGCAGGCACAAAACAGAAAATTACAGGGAGCCAGGTTTTGTGTGCTTAATAAAATTTCTGTTAAAAGATGAGGTTTTAAAATATTTTATAGTCACAGGATATACACGTTTTTCTCATGAGAAGTTGTTTGAGCCAGCCCAGCATTGACACTTTCTTAGATCTAAGAAACATCTATGTTTCATGATTTCAGAACCAAAACTTCCATACAACTCTCTAAGGGCCTGCTTACATGAGACGAGCCAGTCCGGTTAGCCGGGCTAGCTCACTTTAGTCGAATCACGCATAGCAATGGATTCCTGTGTTACATCATGGTTACATTTGGTTTTGTATGGTGAGCAGGCTAGCCCGACATGCCAAGATCTGTCAATTCCTAGGTGAGATCTGTGTCAAGTGCGATGAAAATTCGTTATTTAAACATGTTGAAATGGGATATTCCGGGTACCCGGACCTGAGATATAGCTAACAGAATAGTAGAACCGAAGGATGTATCACTCGTAGAAACGTGCATAAGACTTCTGAGATCTTTGTTATTTCTATGATTTTCTGACTTCTGTGATTTTTCGCGATTTTCTGTGATTTTTTGTGATTTTCTGTTTTTTGCGATTTTCTGCGATTTTCTGTGATTTTTGCGATTTTCTGTGATATTGTGATTTTTTGCGATTTTCTGTAATTTTTGCACTTTTTGTGGCTTGTAATGTCAGTTTCGTTATTCTTTAACTATTTGAGATCTTCAGTGATTTTCTGTGGGTTTTGCTATTGATTTTTATTATTGACTTTTGCTGCTGATTGTTGCCACTTTTGTGACTTTCAGAGAATACGAGGTTTTTCTGTGTGGTATGCCCCCCGACTAGACCAGCTAAACTAGCCCCGAAAAAAGAGTTATCCACCTCCCGACGGGGACGAACATGGTCGCACAGGGAGCTATAGCCCCCTACCATAGTCCTTCCTTGGCGTTACCCCCGTGACGAACATCGTTGATAGCCCAAAAAGTAATTACATGCTAGTTTTTCCACGATAATACGTGCATAGGGAACTTGCTGGCTGGTTTCGATATATTTTCCATTACGATTCAGACTAACCAATAACATATCAATGTCAATGTGTGGTTTGTTCTTGCATGGGAAAAGTATCTCTCATTACGCTTAGAATCACTTATAAATAGGGCGATAGCGTAAGACACAAGATCATACAAGTGAAATTTCCCATCAAAGTCTGTTGCATCATACCAATGGTTGTTAAAGAAAATTGTACCATACAAAGGGCTCTAAAAATAGTAAGACCTTGAAAAAGGTGCAGTACATAGACAAGCCTGTACGAAACAAAACGTGTGTGAACAAAACCTAAACTGCTCAAAAACGGACCATATTGTTCTTAGACACTGTAAAATGCAAGGAATTCCTGAAAATGGTGATTGTTTCCTAATTTGAAAAGCAGACTGCATTTGTCTAATATTGTTGTTGTCGGCTAGTTTCGTATCATGGTAATTAATAAATGAATGTATTGTTGCTAAAAATTTGCCCATAGACCTATTGCCCATTGAAAGTTGTCCGTTGCTAAAGCAACTATGACATCAAAGTCAGATACATGTTTTCTTTATAAGAAACCAACATAAAATATATGAGGCTCAAATCTGGCAGAAATCAAGAAACATGTATGAAACGCAGGTAGGCTGAGCTTCAAAAATAAATTTAAAAAACTCATTATGCAAGACATGTCTGTTTATTAAACAAGAGACAAAATATAAACAGCATCATACATCATACATGTCGCGCAATTCTGCAGAATACATTTTCGTTGCTGCTACTTGCACCAGAACATTGTGAATTTTGCGGAAAATGAACAAAATTAAGTGCTTCATAGCTCTCCCCCCATCTTTCTAGCTCATTGTTCGTTCTTTGCAGCATGATGTGGGGAAGGTATCCCTACTTTGCTAGTCAAAGGAGAGAGGAAGGTGAACCTTCAGAAACAGAAGGATCCATCCTCCTCCCACAGCCAAGCAAAAAAGTAGAGATGCCCTCCCTCTTCCAGTTTGCATTATCTTCCCTTCTTTAGCATATGAGCATATGAATCAATTGTCAACTTGTGGCAAAAATAAAGAGAAATGTAGGAAGGTACAAAAGGGTCCAAACGAAAGCTTTCGCGTGCCGAATGACTTTTAAGTGGGGAAGGGGTTTAGCAAAAGAAAGTTACAGACAGGTCTGAGCAAGACATCACACTCAACAAGAAGCTGCTACTTCTTAGTTCAAAATCTGAGATCTGATATTGCGTTATTGCATTTTAAACGTAGGTTCTACACCCAAGGACTCTGGAAAAAGGCTAACTCTATGAAAACGTTTTGAAGCAATCCAAGTACATTCTGAACGAGACTAGCCCAACAGTTCTCTTGCGTCACATAAAAGATGCAGTAAAAGAAATCCTCCTCATCTTCTACTTTCTTTGCAACGCTTTGTAGCAAATCAAGGTACCATTCCTCCCTCCTTACAAGCGTTACGCAATTAGTTGATTGAGCGATATGCTTTACCCTCCGCACACGAAAACAATCAAGTTTCACCCAGCTCAGAAAGAATGTAATAAATCTGCACATGGGAACCTCCTTCATTGATATTGCAAACGTTGTGTTCATTGTAGTGGCCAAAGAGATGGCATAAAGCATTGATTATCACAAAATGGTATCAGCTTACCGACTTTTTCCTATGCGCTTGATTGCTGTAGTTTTCCTTGTGATGCTCAAAGCACAGATTTGGCTCCAACAGATCCATTTCCCCCACCTGCAAAAATTACATGAACTTTGCAATTTCATGTACAAAACTATCTACATTTGAAGTTAATCGTACAGTATCATAGTTAGTACAGTCATAATAGTAATGATGCAGCGATTGTGCGCATTCCAATCCCCGAGCTGAAAAACAGAGGCAGGTAGCATAGCAATGCAGGTCGTTTTAAGAGCACCACTCACTTGTCTGGAAGATTGTACTATGCGCATTGACTTTCCAAACGTAAAGTCCTAAGCACAAAACTAAGCACCAGCAGAACAAAGAGACTGAGGGCAATAAAAGTTGCAACTTTATGACATGAAAAGACACTTACACGATTAAATATCTACAACTGAACAAATGCAGCTTGCTACAACCATGCCAAGAGAGATAGTCAGTAAATAGCATCGTACAACAGATTATACACGACAAAAGTTGCTTTGAATCTGGCGCACAATGCTAGCTATCACGTTTCGAAAGTGAAAATCACTCCATCCTCTTTCCAAACAGCTCACGTACAAAAATGTTACCCCCTGCCTATTCTTCATTATCTCGCTTGGCTGTATTGCAATTGCTTGTTAGCCATTGTCTTGTAACACTAGGGGCAAGGGATATTTTGCATTGGGTTACTTACCCAATACATTCAGCATGAGAATTCTGTGAATAGAGTGCAGAAAGATAGGTGTGTGGAGCGTGAGCAAACCGTAGGCTTCAACCCAGATACCTTGTCGAGTTTCCCGCCAAGGTAAGAGAACAAATCCTGTGATTTAGAAAAAGGCGAATTTCAGTCAAATGCAACTTCATGTGAACGACTACTGAGTTAGGGGGTACCGTAGCTACCAGAGAGCCGTGATCACTATAATAAATTTCAATGACGAGCCGAAAATTTCCAAAGTTCCCTGCAAATTTTGCGGTGTGACATACCCCACACCCCTAATTTTGCACGTTCCAGAATGGACCTCAGTGTAACTCTGCCTGATAAATGGGGGTGGGGGTACGACAGGGACAACGAAGTGAATTTTGGATTGTCAATGTTCAGTATAAAACTGCTTTTTAAAGCCACAGTCCCCACCTCCCCCCCACTCCCACCCCAGTTTGCTTCCCTGGTTCATGAAGGTTAGACATCTATAGACATTTGACCCTCCAATAGAATAAAACATCTTGCTCCCGCGCAATCAGCAATTAGGGGGCAACTTGTTGCATACATGTCTTTTTTATAAGTCATAAAGCTCAAGGCCTAGTACTAAAAGTTTCTTAATTTGTAGCTACATTTTAGTTCTAAAAGTTTCTTATAAGTTTCGTACTTTAATGAAAAAAGATGGCATTGAAAAAGATATAAAAACACGTGGATACAGCAAACTATTAGCATGATAGCGAACAAAAGACGTAAAAGCGGGTTCTAAATCTAAATCAACCTCATGTCCACATCGTTAATTTCGGTAAACTTTATATAATCTTCACTTTGGTCCTCGAAAAGGATACTGTATTGGTTCAGCTTTGCGTTGAATCAGGTAATGGTTGCAATGTGCCGTTTGTCATAAAATGCGCATATCTTTCCCTCAACCAAAGGATCTTTCTCATATCTGTCGCAAGCAATCTACTTTAGTTGACACTGGTTAAATTCGTGGAGGAAATATGTTTCCCAAACCCCAAACTGTGAAATAGGACAGAAATTTCTAAAGTTTCCTCCTAACTCTTTCGTTGTAGTTCTAAAAGTTTCCTAAATTTTTGCGTGTCTAGTACTTGGTTGCTTACAAACCGGTTTCTTATAAAAAAAGCGTGTAGTCTGGCTGCTCTGCCACTATATGTCCATGCAAACACTAAACTTCCATCTTATTGGACGATGAATGATATTGTATCATATTTTGTTCTTTATGTTCTAGTAGCATTATGCGCAAGGTCAAGCCGCTATTAATGGTAAGGTTAAGGCTGTTTCGAAAGTAGAACAGACAATACTTCACAAATAATCAAATTGACAAACAACAGTTCTGTTCCCCTGTTTTTGTCACAACAAAGAAAGCTTAAGGTAGCAGGCTTTGTGCTAAAGTTCAATTGAATACTATCTCTCAAGAATTATGCACCTATCGTCAATGAACTCCCATTCATAAAAGAGGGTATAGAGCCGGATTTCCATTGTTTCATGCGATGGGGAAGCGCCCCATTCATCAAGAACATGAATGAGAAGCACCCAGAATATTCTGAACTCTTTTCAGCTTTTTCTAACCTGACTGGAACCGTGGGTGACACTACGGGGGTGTCGGCGACATAGCCGACGTTCCCATATCACTGTAAGGGTCCTAGAAGCATCGCCCACGAAATGACTGGGACGCGTCCCCAATATGGAACGGCCTAACAAACTCATGAATGACCGTGGAAAAGTTTTGAATAGCAGGATAGGGATTCCTCGGCTACAAGAACAGGTATGACACTAACACTTCTTATATACTTTGTTTTATAAAAGCACATGTTTCTGTTATAAGAAACAAGTATATAAGAAGCATGAGGCTCAAATCACGCAAAAATTAAGAAACAATTAAGAGAAACACAGTCAGGCTGAGTTTCAAAAGTAAACTTTAAAAAATTGTTTTTGCGAGAAAGCTTTTAATTGGGCTGGGAAAAAATACAAACATCTGTCTCTCAAATGCTTTTAACTAAGACTTCAATTTCTCGTCTCATACTTGCTTTGCTGCTACAGGGAATTTCAAGACTTTACGTAACACTTACCAAACATTTAAGGGTGGATTTGACAAGATTTTAAGAAACATCCAGGCTGAAGGGAGAAAGGTTGTTCCTTAGATAAAAAAACGTGTACATATTATAAGAATACTGAATTTCCACCAGTCCCCAAAATAAAAGCATTCTTTTCACTTTTTTCAACTTTTCATATGATTTAAGGAGAGTGGCCCTTCAGCGAATGCTGGTTTTCAAGGGGCCTTCCATTTACTTACAATACAACAATAAAACAGCATACTATCGTTTAAAAGTATACAGATGTGCAAAAAGTAACTTACAGTTTAATAAAATAACTAGCTAAGACATTCTCAGTCAGTCTCAGATGAAAATTTTCACATGCAGTCAACTATCCACATTCTTCTGGCAAACAAAATCTGACCAGGTTCTCAATGAACATCGGTATTCGGGGCTTTGTTGTCAATAGTAGCCCCCGGCTGAATGCCTTAACAACAGTATACTACATGCAGCTTCTCAAATATTCACAAAACTCACTGTTCAAAAGATGAGAGCACTTTCAAGAACATTTGAGTATAAAGATGTCAAAGAAATAAGAACATCAAACTTCAGCCAAAGCTATCTAGTTCTTGCGAATAACGACTAAAACTGGACTAGACCATTCAGTTAAACTAGGCAATTCAAGTCCGCGAAAGACGGCCGGTCTGTTCCATATCTTCAGTGAAAACTCTGAAATTGGAACATTAAACTTCAAAAGAAGGCTCCTATGAACATATGTCAAATGGCTGAAAGCCAATAAATCCTAAAGCGGGAGGGGGGCAATGAATTAAAAAATGAATATATGTTGAATTAAGTTTTATCTTGTTGTATATATGTTGTATAGTAAGCACCATATACAGTTAGGACCCGATGACTCAGTGTCCTTTCCCGCTATATATGTTGCAAACAGAGTACGTTGTAGTTCTTTCTACATTCTAAAGTGATATGGGAAAAATGAGTATGAAAACTACCACGGTAATGGTTAGTATCTTCACGATGAACATGATCATGATTATGATGATTTGGCTGATTACGGCGATCATGATACCTGGTATGATTAGGCCCATTTAGAGTTGTATGGGGAGTGGGGCAAATGGAAAAACGGTGCTTATGATGACGTCATTATGAATTTTTGAAGTTCCCAAAGATATCCATTCATAGCTCTGGAGGCCCGTGGCCCAGCGCTACAGATTGATAAAGCAGTGCGTTTGTATAGGAAGCATATAGAAGAGAGTGAGCAACTAGAAAACTGCTTAAATGAGCCCGTTTAACGAGCCGACTCGCTAAGTGAGATCTCACAGTCTTAAGAAATCAATTGGAAAATTGGCTTTCGTTTACATGGAGAAACGAGCCAGCCCGGTAAGCGGGATCATACCATAGCATTACCGAGATCTCGGTTGGTGGGATAGAGAGTCTCCATCTAAGCACTTCCTCCCGCTTGCCGGGCTGTATTGGAACAAACTGCCCGTGTGCAGAAGCAAATTAAGCGGACTGAAACTTCATATAGACAGGAGACAAATTTCAGCCCGCGTACTGGGCCATCCCACTTAGTGAGCTCACACAAACAGGCCCTAAAGAAAGTCCTTAATGTCCTCAACGCAGTCGTTCCTTGGAGCAGTTCTAGTCGCTCGCTATGGGATCATTCGCCCGTTACGTAACGCCTCTGAAGGGGAGGGAGGGTTCCTTGATTTGTTACGCTATAGTTCAATTCATATGTAGGACTATGCTACCGAGCGTTGCGAGAGGGAAGGGAGGGTGTCAAAAACGGCAAATCTGACGTTACGTAACGGGTGAATCCACACTGCAGAGTTTGACAAATGTACACTCGAAATCTTGTCTCAAATGCTACTGCACACCTAGAAATGGGAGTGGTAGGGTGTGGAAAGGCGATAGGGCGTGGGGTAATTGGTTAATTTGAATATTTTCCTGCTGTCATTACAATAATAGTGAAGAAAAATTTGCTCTAACGTGCATGCTTTTTGATACAGAATCTTTGATGTGAGAAAAAAGATAAATAAAATAAACAGGTTTTACTTTCTAAGCCAAAAACCAAGCGCGCTCTTGAACTGCACACTGAGATGAAGTTCATACTTGCACACTTGACGTTTTGCTCGTGCACGCACGAGATCTCGTCAAAAAAGGCCATATTATGCGGTCAGGAGGTGAATGAATCATATGGCTTGAAAATGAGGTTAAGCAAAATGTATCGTTCTCCATGCTTTCGAGCGGAAAACGTTCGCTACCAAAATATAAAAGCTGAGACGCAAGTTGCCCTTCTGCTCAATCCTTATTCTGTGGTGAGCCAGCCGGTCCCACCTGCCCTCCTCTCGACGGGCCTGGTTATGATCACAATAATAGCACCATAGCGATGATCATTGTGATCATGATGGAGAAGACTATGATGATGATGATGATTATGCTGAAAATGATTATGGTGATGGGTAGCAATGATCCTCCAATAAGATTGAAATTAGCCGTTGCATAGTTCCAAACTTTTAGATGTCATTGGTCATGTGTGTGTATATATATATATATATATATATATATATATATATATATATATATATATATATATATATATATATATATATATATATATATATATATATATATATATATATATATATATATATATATATATATATATATATATATATATATTTGTATATATAGATGTGGTCATTTCATTGACAGAGATGCTCTGAATTTGGTGATGCTGAGAGACACCAATATGTCGCTTAACATCCAACAGCCCATGGTGATGAACAAACAGTCACGTATTGTGCCCCTAGCTCTTAGTTGGCTAGAATTAGACCGAATACATGGATATTTTGCGCTCCAAGCATGTTGACAGGAACAAAACGAATGCTTCCTTTTCTTGGCAGTTTTCGGGTTCGATACTATGGTTCTAACATGAACAAAGCATATCAGCGTTTCTTTCTAGCGGGGTTTTTGACTTGCCGTTTATACGCTTATGGGTGATATACATGCTCCACTAATAAGAGTCGTTCCTGCCTGGGGAGGGGGGGTGCACAGAACAGTCCTATGACATTGACAAGTCCTTGGTAACGTGCATATGCACATGGTCGTTAAAATAATAATAGCTTGCAAATACGTTGATGCGGTTGGCAACAGAAAGTAATTATTGTCAATAACATCTAGGTATGTTAGTTAGTAAAATATTAGGACCTGCACTTTTGTCGGCAAAGTAGCCTTTCTACACTCCCCACTCAAAATACGTACGCCCCCGAGCCCCTTCCAGAAAATACTTTATTTCTCAATACTCCCATGCCACTAATATCTCTTACCTTACTTTGGGCTTTGTCCGTATCCTCTCTTAAGTCCATACTACCATGTTCGTACTCCGACGTGTGCTCGGCATCGCTCTGCTTTTTGTCAATGATTTCAGAACCATCCCGAGATTCACTGTTCTTGCTGGCGACGTGCTCCACCAAAACCCTGCCTTGTGACTTATCTCCATCATTCGACAGACATGGCAGTGGCCTATCATGTAATATCTTACCATTTTCGTTAATTGTACCCTCTTCACTATTTGTTTGCGGTTCATCCGAAAATGCCGTCCAATTAAAGGTAGCATTTTCTACATCCAAAGGTCTCTTAATCATCATCCGATGAACTATACATCAGCATCGCTGACTTCTCCCAGAATGCCTATGTACGTTGTTTCCGAGAAACGAAATGGAATCCAACTGTATGCAGCTACCTTCCCCTTTAATTTTCGTTTGAGTACAACTAAGTTGGTCATAACACAATTTGTAAATAGCATCCTATCTCAATAGCACCAATTCGTTTAAAAGATGCATGTTTCAGTTCATGACCAATCAGTTACTATACTTCCTGTTGAGTGTTGGGGATATCAAAATGGGGATCTCCATGGAGGTGACCCGTGACAAATCTCCAACTTCGGTGCACTCAGGCTAAAACATTGCAGGACTGATTTAGGCTGAAAGTTTCATGTGCAAGAATCACAAGATAAACACTATAATAAGGCAAACAGCACTTTTCGAAGAAAAAATTCAACCTATTTTATGGCGTTTTGGAACTAACATGTGGTCTCAAAGCGGAAGGAAACCCATCAAGCTACGATAGTTCCTTTGATAGGAAATGAACCATCACTTCCTTGTTGGGGTTAATGCATAATGTATATACACAGGGTTGCCAACTTAGGTCTCAGTGGCTGATTCTTCGACGCAGAATTCTGATTCTTTGACAAAATATTAAGAAACATCCAGGCTGAAGAGAGGAAATTTGCTTCGTATAAGAGTAATTACGTTGATTAGGTTTACGTTGAAACGGATGGCATTTTCTTGAGAACATTTTGTGCAAGTAAGTCTGACTGGACTTTTGGGTTTGAAACCTGTCTTCCTTTTGTTTTCTATATTCCAATTTCGCATTCGACAAGACAGAACGAGGTGGGGACCCTTGTTAATAAGGTTGAGTCCAAAAGTCAAAGAAGAAGAAAAAGAAGAAGGAGAAGAATTCCAATTTCGCATTCGGAATTGTGTATCCATTTGGCAACCCTGTCTGGGCCTCAACTGGGAAATCAATATTGCACAGTTCGGGCACACAATATCCTGTTTGTGCAGCCTGAAAAGAATTGTGTGCATTTTGTTTACCCAGGGGGGCACTCAACACATAGACATACGGGGGGTTAGTCCAAGACTTTTATAGGCCACCAAAGAATATCAGCTCAATTTCAATAAGGCCCAAAAATATCAGCTCTGCTTATATCTTGTACCAAAAAATATATACAATAAAAGTTTGGTCACATGACTTGAAATGGGCAATACAAACCTCAGCCGATTAGGTCTATGAACAATACATTTGATTCAGATATGGAAATCTCGCGAAAACTCAAAAATATCAGTATTTCTTAATTTGATGGCTAGAAATATCAGAGTTGTATCTACTGTCATTGCAGGACCCAAAAAATATCATTTCTGACAAATATTTAACCCAAATATATCACTTGGGTAATTATCTGATCCAAAAATATCGGACTGACCCCCCCCCCCCCCGTATGTCTGTGTGCCAAGTGCCGGCCTAGAATAGTTTATAGCTTTTTGACCTTGGAATAGGGGTGATTTCTAAGGCGTAACCCCCCTAGGTTCAAAGGTAGGCTGCAAAGATCTTGATTTCAAAGTTTCCGCATTGTGCATTAAAAATCTAAGACCTGTTGTTTTCGAAGATCCTGATATGCAACGCACGTCACTTTTTATTAGTTCCTATTCCTAGGACTTCCTCAGGTTGTGGACTATTGCTTGTGATAAATCCTGTTTTCTGATACTCCTTTCCGAAGATATCCTTGTAAGAAGTGTAGATAACAGTCAACGTTTCAGTCAACGCTGTGAAACTGTTCAATAAACTGTTTAGCTTGATTAGACTAAGCTATCATGTTTGAGTCTTTGACGATGATGGGCGTAGTCCAAACAAAGCCACACCCTTTTACAATGCTGCGCCTAGAAAGCCCCCCCCTTGTTAGAAATTTAAAAAATCACCTCCACCTGGTATTGCTAACTGTCTTCTGCATTATTCTCAAATAGAAACAGTTGACCAATAAAATAACTCCTCTCTTTAAGCCTTCTCTTACAAACAAATTCCAGATATGATACTGACAATATATTTATCCAATGCTATGAAAAAAAGCGTAACTGTACATCCCCCCTCTGAAGCGAATATTATCCATCCCTCTGTTTTCGCAGTAATTTTGTTGATCTCTATTTAGATTTATCTACATTTATCATCTCTCATTTAGAGTGTATGGAGTTATATTTCCTAACTGTTGTTCAGAAACTATAGGAGTGAATTAGTTTTACCTTTCTTCGGCCATAGTATATTATTGGCATGTAATGTATAGGCTAACTTCTTATTTAAGTATAAAACGATAGACGTTTGTTTGATATGAAACCTGCCTCAAGGCCTAGCAGTAAAGGTTCCTTAATTTCTGGCCACATTTTAGTCTTAAAAGTTTCTTAAAAGATTCTTACTTTATCGACAAACGTTGTAGATAAAATGTAAAAAGCAATGTCTTTTGGTGCTCGTAAAACATGCTGCAGTGGACATAATCTGTGGAGGAACAATGTGTGTCCGAAACTGTGAAAGATAGCACAGGAATTTGTAAAGTTTCTTAACTCCTTTCGTTTAGGTCCAAAAGTGTTTTAAATTTCAGGGTATCTAGCACTAGATTCAATATAAACAGGTTTGTTATAAAAGACAAGTATTTATTTTTTCGAAGTTCAGGAAAGAGGGGAGACAAGCTGTTGCTTCTATTGCTTGCCATGCGGAAATGGCCAACCAATCATCGTTCAGCAAGTAAAAAGTTATTGTGCTTATCACGGAAACGAAAGAAGCTTAGCTAGCTCGGGATATCCCCATCTCTGATACCAAGATGATTTGTAGCGGCCAAATGGAAGTCAATATGGCTGAAAGCGTGGGTTGACTTAATACTCAAATCAAGTAAATTTGAATGGAGAAGTTCTAAAATTCAGTGTTTTTACCTCAATGGATTTCTGAAATGAGATTTAAACAATACAAGCGAATTAATTGCACAATATGCAAAGAGTCCATTGCAGTTGGCTTGCAGATTTGCAAATTGCTGAATCGTTCCCAGTAACTCCTTATTGTGTAACTTACTCCTTGGTAATTGGTTGTAGAGTAGTATTGGCATCTTCAATTTCCACATGAAGGGCAGTCGAAGAAGGGGTTAGCATTGTAATGCAGATAGTCTCCATTGTTGATTGCAGATTTTCCTACCAAGCAGTAGCAGATATTTTTAAATTTATAAGGGGGCATCGGTGGGAAATTTGCCGACTGGGCGGATTTGCAGTCTAGAGTTACAGCCAAATCGCCGTATATTCTATGCGAAATTACTACTCACGATGCATAGAGTCGAAACAGACAGGCCAGTGGCCAGCTTGAATTCGCAAAGGGGGGGCACAGCCAGCATATATAATACCTATAAATATATACTTCATTTCTGTAGGAGAGGCACAGAATCAAGTTTCTCAAGTCCAGGGGGGCCTTACCCCCAGGCCCCCCTTGGCTACGGGCCTGGGAACCGACAAAACAAAGTGCGGCATTCTTACCAATTACTTATTTACTTCAATTTTTCCTATCACAAACATTCAAACCCTTGTGTTTATTAAGAAACTTCCCTCCATCCTACAACTAACGCTAACACTAACCTGACCCTATACAAAACCCTTACCCTAAGTAAAGTAAATGGTCAGTAGTGCCACAGGTTTTATCGTTTGTTTCCAATCTATGCATCGTAAGGAGTAATTTCCTATAGACTTTACAGAGATTTGGCTGTAACCCTAAACTGCAAATCCGCCGCAGACTGATTTGCCGACTATCCTTTATTTAGTTCTGAGAATCCGTCCTTTTTATGCAACATGGCGAGCAGACGAATTTTCTTTTATAAGAAACCAGTTTATAAGAAACCTAGTCCTAGACAATCTAGAAGTTAAGAAGGGTTTAGAACTACAAAGAAAAAGTTAGGAAACTCTTAGAAAGTTCTGCGCTATCTTTCAGAGTTTCTAAAAACCGATTTGCCCTCCACCAATTTACTAAGTTTCCAGTACATTGTTTTTTATGTGCTAAGCTTTATGGGCACTATAAAAGACAAAATTTTTACATTTTATTTTCGCTTTCACCGCAATTTTTTCATTGACTTTTAGAAACAGTTAGAACTAAAATGTGGCCAAAGATTAAGAAACATTTACTACTAAGTCAGGTTTCTTAAAATAAAAAATATTCAGTATACTTCAGGGGGTATGTTATCCCCTCGCTCCCCCTAATATCCACTACTGCCACCAAAAGGATAATCAATTGGGAACTTTCGACTTTAGAATGCTCTTGTGAGCTCCCGTGTGATTAATTGCTAGGTATCGATAATTTGCAGAGAAGTGAAACATTTCTTGAAATACCGCTCGGAAGTTAAAACTTAAAAAGCGTTTATTTTGTATTTCCCCTTCGCATTAAGTTGTTGGTTCTTAAAACTCCACCGGCGTATCGTTCTAGGAATTATTCAATAGCAAAAATCCTATGAATTCGCTGGGATTTAGTGAAATTGAAACTTTCGTTTTATCAATGCCTTTGATTGGAGTATTGACAGCAACTTTTCGGTCCCCTCTCTACACTCTTTCTAAGAAACGCATTTATATGAAGCACAGTAATGCGGTCAGCATCCACATTTGCTGAATGCTTAAATTCGCATTTTGTGAACATCACCGACTCCCTTGGACTAGATCCCTCATTTAAGGATGACAGGATTAATGTAAGTCTGGACGATAAGGTAGACATAGCTACAGAAAAATATAAAAACCACCCAAGTATTGTTGCTATAAAAAGTAAAGTTCCGATTGAGCAAAGATTTGAATTTAGTAATGTCAACTTTTTAAACGTTATGACTAAAATAGAATCCTTAGACACTAGAAAGTCAAGTAGTGGTAATATTCCAACAAAAATTATTCAGGAGTCGAAAGAGGTGATTTGCCCATACTTATCTGACTGTATAAATGCAACTATAGACAACTGTTGCTTCCCTGACAAGCTAAAAGAAGCAGACGTCAGTGCAATCTATAAAAAGGATGACACATGCCAAAAAGTCAATTACAGACCTATTAGTGTCCTATCAGCCATGTCCAAAATTTTTGAACGGATCATGAGCGAGCAAATAAATAAGTATTTTGTAGGTAAATTATCTTCATTACTTTCTGGCTTTCGACAAGGTTATAGCACACAACATGCTCTGTTTCGAGTAGTGGAGACTTGGAAAAAGTGTCTAGATATGTCGGGTATAGTAGGAACAATCTTAATGGATTTGTCAAAAGCATACGATTGCATACCTCACGATCTACTAATTGCAAAGTTAGAGGCATATGGGTTCAAGAAAAATGCCCTCAAATTGATTTACAGTTACCTGACAAACCGAACCCAAAGGGTAAAAATAGGTTCCACATATAGCTCACCACAGCATATCTCAATTGGTGTACCACAGGGGTCTGTTCTTGGACCCTTACTTTTCAACATTTTTATAAACGACCTGTTTTATATGGAACTGGAATCGGAGATATGTAACTTTGCTGACGATACGACAATCTACGCGTGCGATACATATGTGGAGGCTGTCATGATTAGATTAGAGGGTGACCTACAGGGATTAATGCAATGGTTTACAAACAACGGCATGAGTGCCAATCCTTCAAAATTCCAAATAATGTTTTTGGGGCTAAAGGGGGCAAATAAACTATGCCTTAACATAAAGGGCCAATTGATTCCATCAAGCGAACATGTAAAACTTCTGGGTGTAAACATTGACAACTCACTAAAGTTTGAAACGCATGTGAAAGAACTATGTAAGAAGGTCAACCAAAAAGTGTATGCATTTGGAAGGTTAAGACCATATCTAGGAGAACAAAAGTCAAAGCTACTTTTAAACTCCGTGATAATGTCAAATTTTTCCTATTGCCCTCTGATCTGGCTATTTTGCAGCAAAGTTGCAAATAATGAAATTAATAGGACCCACAAACGTGCACTGAGAACTTTATATAGAGACTATGAATCCACATTTGAGGAACTTTTAGATAGGGGTGATACAACGACAACACATAAAAAGAATCTACAAAATCTTATGATTGAAATCTACAAATCAATGAACCATCTCAATCCGGAGTACATGTGGGATTTCTTTGTCAAGAAAGATGTCCCCTACAACCTACGGACTAAGGAACTATGCAAACTCCCCTCGGTGAGTTCTCAGCGCTACGGAATAAATTCCCTATCCTTTAGAGGCAGTCTATTGTGGAATACTCTTAGTGATGATCTAAAATTGACAACTTCTCTCGTAAAATTCAAAAAAGGAATACGTTGCTGGGATGGCAACAACTGCACGTGCTACATTTGCACTTAATTTAGGGTTTTTATGTATTTCGTTGCATATTATATTGTAAATAGTTGGTGTTAATTAGTTATTACTAACTATAAATAAACCAACTGTAAATAAGCTTTATGATTATGATTATGAGTAATGGAACCCCTGTTATATGTGTTTTTCTAAAGCTCACCGCCAGTGCAGGGGTGACTTACAAAAGTTTTATTAACAAAATGTGGCTCTCTATACTGTATGCAATGTGATACGCATGCCCATATTTTTAAAAGATGCAACTATTAAAGTTAAGTTTATGCAAACTAAACAGCGCAATCAACAGTTTGACAGCCTTGACGGAACATTTATAGTCATATGCGCTCTCTTCACGTTTTCAGAGTCAGGGTATTCAACTATACAGGGCAGCAGCAAGAAGCACTTATTACAAGCAATATCATACAGCCTGAGGACGCCCCAGGACTAAGAAAAATAACAAGTGATGCGCAAACTCTTCCAAGAAACATGTTTTAAACTTAGAATTGGGAGATTACCCTACAACCCCCTTGTCTGCTGCCTAGCAACGTCTTTGCATTGACTTGATTCGGCCCAATATATACCAGTATATGAGCAATTTACACTTTTTATCCGACCAATGAAGTGAAGTGAATGAAGAATAAAGATGAAATGAAGATGAAGATACAGAAGATGAAGTGAATGAAGAAGATTTTTTCACCACTAGAGATGAAGAATCTGTGCATGGAGAATGTCTTTTGAAAATGCAGAAGGAAGAAACTCAGGCATTCTGGACTGTTACTTCAGCAAAGTGTTAGAAATCCATTTTATGAAGCTGCTAGTAAATCATCAGGTAAAGATAGAATGCCTACCAAAGTCCTGGAACACTTATACTAAATTTTAATAGATAGAGCAAGCGGCACCCTCCCCTTCAGAACAGTGTTGAGAAAAACAGATTTCATTAGCAGCAAACAAGTCGATTCTCTCTCATTATTTTATGGGAAGGGAGTCACTGGCCCTCATATTTGACCAAAAACTCACTCATTCAGTCAAATAAGCAGCATTATTCAATGGGTGCTCTGTGAAGGACTTTGGCAGTATTGTAGATAAGATAATAAGTCGCTTTCGTCTGTCTCCACACAATTGAAAATAGCCATGATAGCTTTTACATCCAAAGCTATTTTTGAGTTAATAAGCCGACTCTCTGTGCATTTGAAATCTTGCAAACTTGTTGAGGAAGCAGCAAAACTGTTTAGAGAAGGAGCAAGCAATTTCCCCTTCATCAAGAAGGAGCCAGTAGACTTTGAGCGGGGAATCAATTATAAGACTGAGGGTGTCGGTCTATGTATTAGTGAGAATCTGTCAGAGAACAGACTTAGAAAGAGAATGTGGATAACTGATGAAACATGTGCTGATACTCGTTTAAAGTTTTGAAATGAATCTCATATTAAGCAATATGGATAGTCAGAAGTGCCGTACTAACGAATTAAGAAGGGGGACTGTGCTGTACCTTTTTCAGTATCCATACTCATGATCAAACCCAATATTCAAATTTGGCTACATACAAAATTATACGTAAACTAGAAACCGTTGTAAAGGTTTGGTTCACACTACCAGATTAGGAGCTCACCAGACTAGCATAACTCGTGTTGGAAAAGGGCTCAGCTCCCAAAACATTATCCTCACTTTAGCAAAGGGGGCTGAGTGAGCCCCTTCCATTGCGCCCGTGTAAGGGCAGTATCTAGTATCTTAAATAAGGGGGCTCTAAGTGCAACGCCATAGAAGGGCGTGACTTTATTGTAGCCATCCCCAAAAATGTAATCAAATATTTGACAGTCTTGACCTAAACATTTGCACTTATCTACACTTCTTTTATTGCAGTGCCCAGAGACAAAGTACTCAATCACAGGGGATACCAGAAGCCAGGACTTATCAAAAACAATAGCTCACAATCTGAGGAGGTCCTAGGAATAAGAAAAATAATAAATGACATGCCATGCACATCATAGCCTTTGAAAATAACACACTTTAATCTTGTAGAAGACCATGGGGAAACTTTAAAAGGCAGTGATCAATGCCACCTATCTTTGACATAAGGGGGGTTGCACCCCCTCCCAAAATGATCATCGTTTTTAGCAAAGCAAGCTCCCCTGGGTCCCATGAACCCCCTAAAAATCACCTCTGCATCCCTGTAGACTGTGGGGCTTAATGCATGACGTGTAGGTTTTTGGAGCATGACAACCTGTGCAACAACTTATCTTGCTTTCATCCCAATAGTGTCAGTGAAATTCAAAACTTTTGGTGCTCGTGCCGCAGGATTGAAAACTTTGAGCAGAAAATAGACAAATCTTCCTTGAACGTTGGGGTTGAGCATTCGTTCAGTCATTTGAAGAGCTTGCCAAATATCTTCTAAAAGAATGCCATATTAATAAATCAAAGTAATCGCTGAAAGTGAAAATATATGCAACAAAGCGACGAAGCAGAATACAAAAGACGTAGGCGGTAGGTAGTATTGATATTGCTGGTGTGCATAGTGGTCTGCTGAAGGACTCTTGAGTGAGGGGGGTGTAGCAAATGAACGATACCGACAAGATTGAAAAAGGGACCCTAATCACCGATAATGTAGCATAACTACCTACAAACCAAGTTCGTTATGGTAGCCTTTAACGGAGAGCCAAAGGTATACCAACGATACAGTCATGGACTTAGGAAGCATCGAAAAAGTGGGGGAGCCAAGTCCTAAAAGGGGCATATTATCACGCCCATTTTGGGCTTCAAAGGGGCACTTTTGCATAGTTTGCTAAAAAGTGGGGGCCATGGCCCCTCTGGGCCCCCCCGGTTGCTACGTCCATAGATACAATGAGAAGTAGAGGTGCCCAGGGACTGCAGACGTAAACATGGCTTTCAAATGTTTGAGAGCTCTGATCAGGTCTATCTTCTCTCAACCTAATTAGCCATACATTGTACAAAATGGGCCTAAACTTAGCTTTGGAAATAATGCCTCCTATGTTTATACCACAATGGATTGATTGCACATGTATCTGAACCCTGCTCCTTGCGTTTTCAGTGCCTTTTCGGTGCCAACGCGCCCCTGACACAGTTCGTACCTCAACTAGACTTTATGACGTCCAGTTTCTACTTTGCAGAAAGCGTATTTTTGTTTTGTTATTTACAAGAAACTTACTTCGAGAGCCTAATGGCAGATTCTCAGAAATTGTAAGCACAAATGAATCACTATCTAAGCGCACAAAGTATCATTTCAGGTTATTGTGGGATTTTAGTAAACATTGGAAAGGTGAGTATCTACATGGACTTATGGAAGCATTCAAATCAAAGCAAATAACTAAAGCACCATCAATATCAATAGGAATATCAATAGGAGATTAGTTATTTTAAAGAATGGCCAGACTAAACGATCTTTCAGGAAAGTTTGCAGGGTTGAAGAGCTACCAAAGGAGCATAGATTACACTCAAATTTTCATAAGATACCGTCCATATGAAATCCACACTCGAAAGCCAAAAAAGGTTAAGAATTACCACTACCACGCAGCTTTCTACTTGAAGTAGGATTAAAGCCAACATCATTGGTGTATCACAGACAGAGAGTTACTCATAATTAGAGTTTAAATTGGTAGTCTTTAGTATGCATTCTATTGATGGCCAAAGCATGTCTCGTTTCTAGAGATCTGATTTCAAGAAAGTAATTGTCCAACAATGAAAGAAATTCTGCGTAACCCTTACAGCAAGTATTACATGTCTACGGAAATACGCGGTTATTCTTTTATAAGAAACTTGGCTCAAGGCCTAATAGTAAACGTTTTTGTTAATTTTTGGCCACATTTTAGTTCTAAAGCTTTCTTAAAAACTTCCTAAGTCATTGAAAAAAATTGCAGTGATAACGAATGCAAAACGGAAAACATTGTCTTTTGTAGTGCCAATAAGGCTTAGCACATAAAACCAACCGGAGAGGAAAGTTGCTAAATCCGTGGAGGAAAAAAGGGATTCCCGAAACTGTGAAAGATGTCACAGAAAGTTCTCAAGTTTCTTACCTCTTTCCTTGAAACTCTAAAAGTTTCTTAAATTTTTGTGTCTAGTCATGTTTCTTATAAACTAGCTTCTTATAAAAAACGTAACTATGCAATTAGAGGGTCTATTATGTTAGTATGGAACTTTTTGTGTGATCAAGATAGGTCAGAAATAAAGAAACTGCAAAAACTAGGTCTTGAGCTATGTTCCTGTGAAAAATAATGTGTACAGCCTAATGTATGTAGCTTCTACCTAAGCGAGGTGATTTTATTTGACCTAAAATTGTCAAAGTGCGCAACTACTACTGATGCCCTCTGACCCTGCTTCATTGAACGATCACGGAGCAGGACACTAAGCAGTAAAGGTGATTCCCTTAGGTCATACCCATTCACTAAAAAGAACTTAGGTCTTACCTCAACCGTGGCCTGGCTGTTAGGTGCTCAGCAGCGTCCTCTTATTTTTGGTCGAATTTCTTTCATTCGCTTGTTGATATGGAAGAGGGTATACTATCTGCCGCTATACTATATAACCAATGACTCAGTTATCTGCTATGCCGATCACGAGTTCAGAAAATCTTATGGGTAAATTCCGCTTACTGCAATGAATAAAACTTGACTCAGATGAGGAAGTAGAGTTGAAGAATTTTCTATGGCAATTAATCCGTAAGTTCAGAAATGTTCGGAAAAAACTTACAAGGAATTGTCAATGAAGTCGTCTTTGAATGAGATTTATTATGGAAGTGAGAGCATAACTGTAAAACTTAGGGTACAAAACGAGAATATTAAAAATCATTTACGAGTGGCTATTCCTAGCTGGATTTGCTGCCTTTTCCCGGAGAAGGAGACAAGTAATTGGATTTGGAAATTTAAGTCAATGTATGTGGAAACTTTTTGGATACAAAATTAAAGGAAAATTATTCCATAATTGCAGATGCATTTTTTGAAACCATTTTCATGTCATACAAAATCCCTAGTTTCACCACAGTAATCATTCCTAAGAAAGGGAAGTACTGAAGAAGTCCCAACTGGAGTTGCAAGTTTTGCTTAAAGCTGTAGTGCAAAGCTGGGGAGCTCCTCTGGTTATTTTTCCGCACTTTTGTGAGCTCTACCCCCTAATTATTCCCCAGAACTTCTATTCTCATATTTTCTTCATCGTAGCAAAAATTTTGAGGCAATGAAAAAATTTTTGTTATGAAAAGATTCTGAGCATCCTATTGTTCATCTCAAAGGATACTACTTCACTTTTGTCCCTATGCAGTCTGTTCATAAAAAAAAGAGCATTAAAAGAATTGATCCCGGAGACAACCGGAGGAACATGCTCCCAGTCCCCCATAGTAAAATAAAAAATTATTGGATTGTAGTATAGAGGTGCTGAGCAGTGGTCCCCCTACGAAACAGTAGTGTAGAGCTACACTAATAAGCAAGTGGCTCTGGCAAGTACTTAGCCCACGAAAAATAGTGGGTTGCAGAGATATGATTAAAGAGTCGGACTAGAACGATGTTTTGGGATTGGTTAGGTCTCAGATTGCCGAGTTTGAAATTTTATATTATGTAGAAGGCAGAGCTTTTTGAAGTAAAATGTAGAACTGCATATTTTTCTCATGGCAAATATATTGAGGAATAGCTCTTGATTCGTATATAAGCATAAACAACATGCACCCGACGAGCAAGCATTGAAAGTATGCAGGCATCACTGTACTTTAACTAGAATCCCTCTTAATAGACATTCAATGCTAGCTGCACAGATCTCTCCCTTGAACAGCACATAGAGCTATAGATATTCAATGCTAGCTGCACAGATCTCTCCCTTGAACAGCACATAGAGCTTTTAGAATTTTCTTGATGTAGCATTTGAGGCATCATATAACGTAGATCTACAAGAGGTCTATTTGCGCAAATAAACATCATGGGAAGATAAGTATGTAGCAGCACTTGAAGACCTCCATCTTTGTGCACACCAAATTAACCGTGGAAGGACTTCTCTCTTCATCAATACTAACTTATAGGCATAACAATGATTCCCGAATTATCTTTTCATTAAAAGTCTTGTGGAAAAACTTCATGGATCACTGGAGAATCCCTAGATCCAGCCATGATATTCATAGAATACATTTGGAACGTGTTGCTTTTCTCTCGAATATCTATATCTCGAATATAACTCGAAGACCAGTTTTGAGGATAAATAGCTGCTGCTTTTTATTCGTGCGAATTCTTGGAGGAAAGGTTGATGGAAGGTGATTTTTAGTCATGTCTGATTCTTTGTTATTTCACATCGTTGCACTTTATCACCTTTTAGTCGTGTATTTTATAGTATGTTGTTGAACTGAAGGATGTTACTTCCATAAGGCGTGGTCAGTAGAAGGGTCCAGCCAAATAAAACGCAGTTTGTGATGGCTGGTGTCGCACCTAGTTTCACCCCTATTTTCATATATTTATCACGCAGAAGTAGGCTATGATGGCATTGAAAAACGTACACTAGTATCGCTTCCATTGGCCAAGAAACTAGGCAACATAGAACCGTATGATCACGAATGGCTCATTTGAGTGAATGGTACCAAAAAAATGCAAGGAAGGGATATTTACTTAGGTTGACTTCTCAATCAGATTGCCCAATTCTATTTATCAGTGTTAATTGTTAAGACAGTCCACCATAAACGCTTACCACGGTCATATCTCTATGAAGCACTTACGATATTTATTACACACATGCCATTCATATTCTATTGCAATAAATGCATCTAGCTTCGTACTTCTCCATTGTTTGTAGTGATACAAAAGATTCGAAATTGAAAAGTTCATTGTTTTAAGTAGCACAAGCTCCTTATTTGCTTTAGCCTTCTACGTGTAGGTTCCTTACAAAGTGGTTTCTTATGAAATAAGATACACATGTAGTTTCAATTATGTCAAACCAAAGATCTTTGGTCAAACAAACCCATGAATACCACGAATGACGTCCAAACTTCATAAAATATGGATCTCGAAAGTCGATGTGGTGAGGCAATTGGTAGCTTGTCTAATCTGATCAGCCCTCAATTATTATTTCAACGAAATGATTCACATCCAGTGTGTATAAAGATCTGAGGGCAACTGACCTGTTAACTTAAAAACTTCACTATAGCACGAAAAAGCGGGAACATTCTTTAGCATACTGAAAGCTTTTTTCGTCCGACGCTCGTCAGAGTATGAAACGTCGGATAGTATGCTGACGAGTGACTCTGACGAGAGTCGGACGAAAAAAAGCTTTCAGTACGCTAAAAGAATGTTCCCGCTTTTTCGTGCTATAGTGCAGTTCTGTAGTACCAACAGACTGTTAACTTAAAAACATAAAATTACTCTGGTTTGTATCCAAAGGAAGACTTGATCAGCCTCTCTGTGAAGCATTTCTGTGTGAAACTGCATTATAATTAAAACATGCCTTAGTTATTGGTGCTCGATATTGGCTCGATTTGTTGTTTTTCTGTACATTGTGACCGTTAAGACATTCCTTAGTGGTAATTAAAAGTTGCTCGATTTGTTATTGTTCTGTAAATTAGCATTTGACGTAATACACATTTTTTATAAGGAACTTTGTTCGCTCATCACTGAATCTTTCTTAGTTTTTCACTATTTCATTACGGAAACTTTTCGCGACTTTCTTTGCGAGAATATTCTCGTTTCTTTAGCATTGCGGCGCTGCACAGATAGACAGGCACTACAGAAACACAACACTGAAATCCGTAGATTCCTATTTAAAATCTATATAGATTAAAAGAAAGAGATGGTTAGCTTGAAAAATGGATTTTCAAGTCCCTTTCAACTTTATATTATCAAGCTATCAACTTCCTTGCAAAAATCGAGTATTGAACTCTGAACTATGCTGACTGTTAGAGCTGACAAGTGCTGCCTTCTTTTGAGTCATTTTCTTATCAGAAAATCGTGTACATCGAGTGATAGTTGTAGAACTGTTGGACACAACATGTCGGAGGATCGAAGTATATAATGTTAAACTGAAGTTACAGAATTCTCTTGCTGAGGTCAAATCTTCTGATCTAAGATACGCTCCAATCTCGACGCAGGGGTTAATCTTGAGAAATTGTCTGGTTTCTTGGAAGTATCCACAGTAGTGAAAAGTGGGTTGTCATTTCACATGAAGTGCTTGAAAACCTAGGTATGCTTTCTTGTAATAATAGGAATTCACTTGATAAAGCAGTTTCTGTGGAACTTCAGTTTGCTGCCCATTTTCCTTTACACTTTTACCTAAAAAGTTTTCAAATTCACTGACTTTCATTTCAAACTCAAATAACATTTTTCCTAGTTAAGCGTGCAAGTTACCAAAGGGACCCTGGACTACATGAATATAGACGACTTTCCTCTTCCTGAAAAGGACAACAATCCCACTTTTCTTCGGAGATTGAGAAGCTCTCTATTTTATTGTGTTTTTGCTAAGTAGATCTGCTTATGATCTAGAAGTTAACAAGCAAGAAAACCACATTGAGAAACGTTAGCTCATCGCTTTAATCAATCAAAAATTTCTCCAAATCTAGCTCAATCCTCCCATATCTTGGAATCTATAATCAAAAATCTGTCCAAATCTAGCTCAATCCTCCCATACCTTGGAATCTATAACCCAGTTTAAAAAAGTGGAGCCAGGTTTTTAGCAGCTTCAGGCTTATATAATAGTAATGAAATAATACATTATAATAATATATTTTTCCACGAAATCCATTCAGCTACTAACTTAATTGAACTAAGAGCGTTTTGAAAGACAGTAACACGTTGCAGCAATTTAATAGGAGGATAAAACATATAAGTAAAATTAATCAACAAATACAATAAACCAATTGGATTGGTTCATTGCATTTTTTGATTAATTTTAATTATATATTTTCTTTACTTTCATTACAGTTTGCATTAATTAGCTTATTTTAGCTATTCCCACCAGAAGCTCTACTCCTACCAGAAGCTCTGCTCAATCACACCCTTCCCAAGTCACACTATCTAATCCACGAACTCTTTCCCACAAATCTTCTTTCATTCCAAGAACTTGTCAACTTTGGAACACATTACCTTCCATTTCCTTTCCTGAATCCTACAACTTAACTTGCTTCAAATCTAACATCAACATACTGGATCTCATCTCCCTATCTACTTAACTTTCCTTTCTCGCTCTTCCTTTGTCAGGGCTTTGTTATAGTCTCTATTGGTCTTTCCCTTACATAACTTACTAAACAATTCTAAAATGCTCAGTTTAAATAGATTGATGATGATGATATTGATGATGAAGATGATGGTGATGATGATGATGATGATGATGATGATGATGACGATGATGACGATGATGATGATAATAATGATGATGATGATGATAATGATGATGATGATGACGATGATGAAACAGAAATAATCGATACGATTGCATCTAATATTAAGACGAAGACAAAGAGAAAATGGAGACTAGAAAGGTATGGATTTGCTAGTTTCCTAGGGGATCGTGCTTCGGGAAGTATGCTAATTTTGTAGTAACTCCTTCAGTTGTAATAATTATGGAACTTGTCCTAATTTGCAATGGATGTCATTCAAAGTCTTTACTCCAGAATCCAAATATAGCGAGTATTAAACAGCTGGGCAATGAAACGCAGCGAATCACCCTGAATTCTCTATTAAACCCCGGGAGGCTTATTATTTTTAAGTACTATAGAGGGGGTTATTGAAGAGGGGGGCTTGATTGTGAGGGAGCTTATTAAATTTTCGAAATGTGACAAATTTCTGTGCTGACAGAATATATGTATATCTGGCTTCTTCATCAACGACATCCTCATCTTCATAATATTTTTTTAAAGTTCTGATATCTGATATAATACTTAATACAGAAATACCAATCTAACTGCTGTTAGGTCACTTGTATAAAGTAAACTTGGTACATGCATCAAAAATAATAAAAGTATTAACAAGACAAGAAATGCTAAAAAGGAAAAAGTGATTACCTACAGGAGTGTGTTGGTAGATGATATACAAAGTTATTGCATGTGATTAGCATGTTAGTAAGTCAGGGTTAGTCCAAGGCTTGTTACACATGCGGAATATATTATAAGTTGATCGGATGATAATAGTGGTTAGTTTTCTTGCTATGAAGTTTAAGTGATGCTGCTTTTGAAACCTAATTCTTTACACATATCAACAAAAGGCTCACATGATTTGCCGAAAATTCCCAATGTACTTAAAGAAAGGTTAATAAACTTAACATCATTATAGTTTGATGATAGTCACGGGTCAATTTGAGGTACTTTCCATGTTCCCTTTCTGTGTTGATTTTAAGTTCGTTCCAAACCCTACACTCAGCTCAGTGAAATAGAGGGTAGCCTTGCCAATGGAAAGAGGAGTATTTCCTGTTATAATACACAGAGAAAGAAACCCTAGCAAATAAACAAATAAGGAGGAATTACTGACACATTACAATGTGGAAGCGATAAAGCGTAGTGCTGAGTCATGCTTCCATATGTAACGGCCATCTTTATGGTAAGACATACAGCCAGTTACAACAGGAGGAAGAGTTTCAGAACGAGTAATCAGTGTTTTGTTAAGATATCTTATAGAAGAGTTGAATATATTCTTTGGTAATTAACTTTACGCAGAGGACCATAAGTAGTTTTGGGATAGAGTGCTGTAAGACAGCTGAGATGATAAAACCTTGAGACGAAAGCTGTGACGAATGTTTATCGGTAGGCTGCTGGCGTACTGCTTTAATTACCTGTTTGGTATTCTTTTATGTTTCATATTGAACGTTCATTTGACAACTGATGTTTTTCCAATAAGATCTAATGTCATCGTTGATGGAAGATTTTGGCAAGCTGGAGATTTAACCCGAATTGGTTGTGAGGAAGGATGATGCCAGTTAAAGTAGCGCTGATGGAAAGATCCAACCATTGACGTATGAACCTGATAATGAGTGTATGAAGACTTTCAATTATTCAAGTCTTTGCAAGATTAGCAAACTGGGAAGTGCCAGGAGAGTTTTGAAAGGATGCACTACTGGTAAAGCATTTTATTTTTTGGTAGAATGGAAAGACTATCAATACTTTTCAGTTTATCAGGGAGGGTCGAGTTTAGGTTTTCCTTGTGAACTTTGTTATCCATTTCGAAGTTAACGAATAGCTTTGGCTCGTATTGAAGTGAGCGAGTTGAGAACTTTTTATTCCGAGTGTCAAGCATTTATCTACTCTGATTAGCATATTTGACCACTGACACCATTTCGTAAAGCAATTCAGAAGGAGTTTATTATCACGTTCATTTGTTATAGTAACAGTAGCATCATCTGCAAACTGAAATCAGCTTATCGGTTTAAACTAGGAATCGAGTTTATCGTGCGCAGAGAATCCAAGTTGGTTATATTTTTCCTGCTGAATGAACTATATGAAAGTATTGAAGCACATGTTCAACAATAAAGGACTAAGACTGTGACCTTGGAGAACGCCTTTACTTACAGGGATAGCGGGAGTAAGAAGTAAGGAAGTGTCCTGTGCACATGGGTAGACTGCACTTTTGTGCATAAAGTCGAGCGTAAAGTCGAGTGCCTAGCCAAACGCTCTCGACAACACCTCAGACAATACAAATGTCAAGCACTTCCGCTCGACAATTTTGACCTTAATCAAAGTTTACTCGACAACCTTCGACAACGCTCGACATCACTATACAAGGTGGCGAAACGCTCTCAACATTTCACTCGACAAACATGGAGGGCGTTGTCAAGTGAAAAGTCGAGAGCGTTTGGTCAGGGTTTTAGTAGGGATATGGTGATAGAAGAGAACCTCTTGTATTAGATTATGGGGCACTTCACCAAAGCATTCTTGACATCCAATAACGTTATAACTACAGATCGTTGCTTTATGCGTGCCTTGTCAAAAATATTGGCTATCACAGAGATGTGCTCCAACACGTCATAAGGAAGCAGTTGATACTAAAAAGTACAAGCTAATAAATACAAACTAACCGAATATTATTTACAAATATTACAATATTAAAAATTTTACAGACAAATATTACAATTACAACCCTCACTGTGCTAGCTTTTCATGTTTTTCCTAAAGTAAAAGGTTGTTTTGCAACTCTTAATCACTTCAGGTGTAATGTTCCAAAGTATGCTACCCATGAATGATATCGAGTTTGTTCCGAAGGACGGTCTCGATGCCTTGGGAAGCGTGAGGAAGTCTATAATTCTCAAGTTGTAATTTATTGTAAATAATTTATTGTATTCCTTGTAAATAACTCCCATATGAAGGAAGGGATTTGATGATTGAGTGATTTATATACTTCAATCATGAGTTTTTGCGGGTTCTGAACTTGAATATTCTTTTCATTATTTCTGATGAGCAGTTCACCAAATGGAGCGTTATAATTTTTCAATAAGATACTAAATGCTCGCTTATGGACCTTGTTTATTTCTTCTATTGCCAGCTCTTCCACAAAACATCCAGATGAGAGGAGAATGCCTGAATTTGACATTACAAAAGAATTAGAAAGCAATTTGCATTTAGGTGAGTCTTAGCAACTCTGGAGAGTGGAGAGAGCACTAGTATTTCTGCTTGCTTTAAGGCAGAGAGATTTAACATGGTCATAAGCTTTCAGCTTAGAATCAATGGTAACTCCCAGTAGTTTTACTTTATTGACGGTTGTAACTACCATTTCATCTATATCCAGTCAAAGTTTGTAGTCATTCCCCAAGTCCATAAACATAGCCTAAAATTTGGATGGGTTTGCAACCATCATATTTGTTTCGAACCAGACGAGGGTCTTTTGTATGTCCCTCTGTAGCGTTGAAATCACTCTTTCTAGTTTGAGATCAAACGCAAATAGGGTATTATCATCAGCAAAGTCGCATAAATGAGAATCCTCTATGAAGAACGTAACATCGTTGATATAGATGTTAAAAAGTAGAAGGCAAAGGACTGATCCTTGTGGCACACCTGATGTGATGTACCACAAGGATCAATTCTAGGTTCTCTACTATTTAACTTCTATATTCAACGATTATTCATCAATCAGTAAATTGACTTTTTTCCTGATTCATGTCCTCTTTTGAAATGTTGCATTCATAGTTTCTTTTGTCTGAAAAAAATCGACCTGTAGCTTGGGGACAGGCTCTTACATGGCCTATGCATAATGTACATTACATCTCCGTCTTCAGATTCATCGAGACTTCAAGAAAGTGCCCATATTTTGATTGACTTCTGCATTAATTCTGCTGGGAGCTTCTTCCAGTGTCTGGAATGTTACTGTTAACAAGGCATAGATATTTGAGTTTGACTTTGTTTGCTTTGTTACCCACTAATGACCGTTATCAATAGAACAAAGTTTATGCTTTTTTCAAGATAACTTATTTTGGGTATTATTCAGATTATGAGGAGGAAGTTTAATACAGAGGGGGTTAATAACTTTTGCTTCTAGAAAGGAGGGACTTATGGGACAGGGACTGAATTGAGAGGGAGCTTAAAAGTGAAATTACGGTAAGTGATTTTGGTTTATTTCCGGCAAATGATGAAAAAGGTGCAGAAAGTTCTGAGAGCTTTGTTTCTATGGAGGACAACAAGTCGCCTTTTGGAACTCAAGGGGGCGGGCCTGACCAACTTAGATTTCAAACGTGGAGTTCTGTGAAATGTTGGTAAATGTGAATCAATGGACAATTTGTTTCATGGCCGCTTCCAGACATTTCCAACGCCTTCAGGCACCATGTGCTCATAACTTCCCAGGACTTTAGGTATTCACCTTTTCCTTGCTTGAACTGCTGTTTCCTCTTTAAGACATATGCCTGAAGCTCACTGAGTCGCTTTCCTGATAGGTGCTCACCAGGCTTTCACCTATCAACTGACTGTCAAATAGCTGGATTTTCTGGATCCAGAAGCGGAGCTCTCAGACATAACGCTCTCTAGATCTATTTTTGACTCCTAAAATGAATAAATCACAAAGGTAAATGCATATAATATGAAAGGTGGGACAGGGAGAACATTAAAGCTGGATGATCAAAATAAAAACCATTGAAGAATATTGTTTTTTATCTTAAACGATCTGCTTGCAGCATTCATTAAACTTCCTAGTAGACCATCAGCAACCTTCTCCATTTCAATGTAAGATTAATATATTGCTTGTGATTGGAACGAGTAGTGGGCAAGTACTTTGCTATTTATTGGAGAGAGGGGGTAACTAGGCATCGGGTGTCTGGCAGAGCTCCATGGAAAGCTACTTGCAACCATGCCGTAAAAATTTCATTCTCCTTTAGAATTAGTGGGGGGGGGGGCAACCACTCCCGTCGCCTCTTGGTGTTCGCCACTGAGTTGAACCTCATGTAGTGGTGAGGGGTGTGACTTTGCCACCATGGCAATGCAAGCTTCCTGTATGATATAGTGTCTAACTACAATCTTGTGCAAAAAGTAAGAGACAAATTGAAGTTTTCGAAAAAATTAACATTGCTTTCACATTTCCTCCTTCTCTCTTCATTGATCCAAGGGAGGTGAGGAGTCCAAGTATTTTTTGCGAACCTGAAGGGAATTGATAGCTCTACCTATAGTTTTCTGGTAGTCTCATTATATTCTGTTCAGGATTGTAGCGTTATTTTGTGAGTTACCATGGTTGAAACAGGAATCATGATAGACAGAAATAAAGCATTGAAGACAGAAGTGCCATTCTAAAAATCTAAGAAGGGATCTTTGCTGCCAGCTACTCCTATACCCACGCCCGTGAATACACCCAGCCTTTCATTTAAACTGTTCAAATTAAAAGATGCATGAAAATTTAAACGTAAGTTTGAGTTGTTCACAACATAGAGTTGCACCTGTGAAGAGATTGCTGGTGAAATGAGGAGTGAGTTTTGAAAGAAAGCAATTTAAGTAAGTCCAGCGTGATGATTCTTCATGGGCACATAGGGTCTGTAAGAGCTGCTATGGGACAGATAGCACATGTGTGTACTGTTAATTAAAGACAAAACCACAACGCAGATCATTAAAGGTATTGCACAAGACTACGAGATGTTAATTAAATCAAGGTCTACCTTCCATTTGAACCCCCTTCCTATGGTGAATGTGAGCTCATTTTTGGATTCTCCAAAACCAGGAGTCTTGGGACGGTTAGGACGCCTTTCATGAGCCAGTGTCAGTTTTGTTATCTCTTTTTGACGTTTTCTGTGCTCCTTCTCCTGTTTAGTCACTAAAAATGAAGAGAGCTATATTAGATACAGGCGCGCAACTAAAAGTATTTTAGGGCAGGAGTTCAATCCACAAAAGGGGCGCGCTTAACATTTCTTAAAGAGGATCTAACTTGGAATAATAATTTTCAGTTCTAGAAATGAAAGAATGATGAAGGATGAGTTTTCAAGCCAACTGATGATTGCATGCGGACTTACTTAATAAAATTGCAATAAATAGCTTCACAGTTTTCTTAGAAAAACGTGGTGGAAATTCAGTGCAAAACTCACGGAACAACTGTTGGTGGCGAACAGTGCTTTCTATATCTAGCAACTATCCCCGCATCGAAAAACCATAAGTCTTTTCTGCGTTAGGAGCATTATGAATATCCTCCACTACTATACTTCACGTTTTTTCTTTTGCTAGTAATCTTAGGTTTTCAAAGTCGCCTCTGGATTTGAGCTGGGTGATAAAAGATCATTTTCTGCTTGGTAATTTTTTGCATTGTTATACTTATATAAAGTAAGCTTGGCAGTGTACTTATTCGTCTTCCAGAAAGTTTCTTTGAATTCGACTTTCCAACATAACAATAACAAAACAATAATAATAATAATAATAATAATAATAATAATAATAATAATAATAATAATAATAATAATGATATAGGCTCCTGACTGCACAAGACAGATATGATCTACGGGCTAAGAAACTCATTGTCTTATCTTGTTTCTTCGGTGTATTTTCTCTATCTGATTTACGTTAATTAGGTAGTTTTGATAGACAACCCACACTATTTAAACCTATTAACTCGTTTCCTGTTTTCGTTCTTAGATTAAGTTAGAATTAGTTTAAATAGGTGACTGACCTTCCTCATTTAATAATTAATCCTAAATCGATTTGCTGCCAAGCCTATAGCATAACTCCAATAGAGTGTACTTCCATTGTCGCATTTTACCTGCAAACAATATCATAGGCTCTGGCCAGGTTCTTTCCAACATAAAGGAACTTTTTCCCCTCTAGTGCCTTTTCTTGTTGTAGTTTGAAGTTTTGACAGTCGATTGTTATAAAAGACGTTAGCTTTCTTTTCGTTATTGCCTTTAACATTCAGATCCAATCACAGTAATCAATTAATGCCCAGATTATTAAATCCATCCCTTCACTAAACACTCTGGTGATTGAAATCTGGATTAATGAGATAATAGTTTGATTTGATGATCTGTAGTTCAAGTTTTGCCGACAACTTATGTTCAGTAGCGATATTTAATGGCACTTGAAAGAAGCTCACACCAAAAATTATGTGTATATTAAGAAGTAATGTCACAACCGGTAGGCAGAGAACAGAGATCATTTTAACCTTCTTTCTAGAATCTTTCAAATGAAAAGCATTTAACGAGAGTACGATATTCTATGGACCTACCTTAAAATTGCCAATATTCACGCAAGAAAATCATCACTTTTACTTAATTTGTATAGATTTCTTGTGATAATCTATTTGTTTCAGTGTGTTATGCCTGCCTGCCTGCCTGCCTGCCTGCCTGCCTGCCTGCCTGCCTGCCTGCCTGCCTGCCTGCCTGCCTGCCTGCCTGCCTGCCTGCCTGCCTGCCTGCCTGCCTGCCTGCCTGCCTGCCTGCCTGCCTGCCTGCCTGCCTGCCTGCCTGTCTGCCTGTCTGTCTGTCTGTCTGTCTGTCTGTCTGTCCGTCTGTCCGTCTGTCTGTGTATCAGTGTAGTATTACGCAGACTCGACAATTCTTGGTGAGAAAGTCATAAGAAAGTGTCGATACTGAACTCATGAAAAAGCTAAGAAAGGTCCAGTACTGGGTGTAATGTGGTTGTAGTGTATACAAGGAAATCACTTCAGTAGGATTTACTTGCTTGTCAAGCTTGCACTCTTGCGAGAATTGGCTCTACGGTAATGCATCCGTTCGTTGTAAGCTAATATACTTACTTGGAAATTCTGGTGTGGTATCTGAATCTCTATACTGTTTGCAATAGCCTGCCCAGTAAGGGAGAATTTCTTTGAGTACAACAGTTTGGGCATCGTCAAATATGAATGGGTCCTTTTGTTCTCGCGGGATACGTTTTGTCATGGAATAATATTGTTGGGCTTTCTGGATTGCTTTGCCAGCTTGCTCTTGATTTAGGTCAACCTACATGAAAAGCAAACATAATTCTTAATTCTGAAGACTTCTTAAGACTGAGACTGAGACTGAGATAATTCTTAAGACTGAGTTAAGACTATAGCAGGTAAAACACACATCTTTTTATTGGAAACTTAGTGAGAGGGCTTGAGTTAAATGCAGGGACGCCTGCATGTGACTACGCCAGGGGGGCAAGGTTTTCACTGAGGGTACATCGTGGAAGTTTTCTACTAAAATACGTTAGTAGGGACTACGTAAAGTATTGCCTATATAGGTATGTGCTCCCACAGGGACATATTATGGCCTTCAGATTCTTTTTAGCAGGGAACATTTTGACTAAGCATATGCAAATGGTCCTATTTTACGGGCACTTCTTGCCTCTTTTGTTCCTCTGGACGAAATCAGGGAGGCAGCTGCCCCTCCTGTCCCCCAGGGTAGGCACTCCTGGCTTAAGTTTCTTGAATTTTGGGGATTCTGAAAATTTCTTAATGTTTCCCTCCTTGAAAGTGGGCAGCAAAAGAAAATGATGTCATAACTTCAATCTTGTGTTTTTTGGGGGAAGGAGAATATGATGTAATCAATCAATGGGGCTTATCATGGAGATTTGAGATTCAATCACGCCGATGATCGCTTTCGAAAAATGAAATTTGAAGGCAAATTTTGGACGCTTTGAAACTAATAGAATTGGATTAGAGTTGATACGTCTTGACTTCGTACAGTGGTACAATGCCGTTCTATTCGAACCTGCTAGCATGACACAGACAGACACGTACTGCACAAGCCATAGCACTCGAATACTTTGATTCAGGGACGCCTACGCTGGGGGCCTTATCCAAGGACTTAATTATTTTAGTGCAAAGATGTTTATGATGGGCCCTCAATAGGAACATTGCCCCCTACCCTCGGTTCGGACAGGCGTGCCTGCTTAGATTTGCACAAGAAATCTATTAAAATTTAGTAAAAGAGCTGATAGGCTTGCGGAATAATTGGAATGTTTTACTTATGAATTTATCGACTTTCTTAGGTCTCCACAATCCAGTATTGAACTCTCTTAACTTGCTGAGCATTTGCTGAACTCTACTGTCGTGCAACCATATTCTTATAAGTGGAATGTTTATATGAATAAGCAGGGACGTATGAAGCATCTAAAAAGTGGGGGCCAAGTCCTAAAAAGAGTGAATTACCACGCCCATTTTGGGCTTCAAAGGGGCACATTTGCGTAGTTTGCTAAATGGTGGAAGGGCCATGGCCCCTCTGCCCCCCCCCCGATTCCTACGTCCCTGTGAGTAAGTTAGAATTGAAACCAATGTAACTATAAATTACATGCACAACTGCAACTATACCTGTAACCATGGAGGAGTGGCAGAATCCAAGAAAACGTCGATTATGACTTCAACTTTTCGATTTAGTGCTACCTATGGCAAAAGAAAAATAAAGTAAAGTAAACTTTTGAAATGGAAGCCCAAAAATCATCGACAGAGAAATTTGTTGATTAGTTCCGATTTTTACTATTATTTTGAATTTTTATTGTTTGTATTTTATTTCATTTTAATTATTGCTATAAAGAATTTCAAGTGATGACAATATATTGCTTGAGACCAATGTTCACTAGATTCGAAATATTGGAGAAGATCTTTTAACATTCCCCGTGAAAAAGATCATATCTATTGACATGTTCTAACGAATAGAACCGTATCTTTAGTGCCCTATCTTTCCAATGCTCCTGTAGGGCGTAGCATGTAATGACATGTCATGCCTGGAGAACGGAAACTGAGTCAAAATGATGGATGCAAGAGGTATGAAGCACTTAAATTCCGTTATTTTGTATAATCTTCATAACACTTAACTCGTACAAAAGTAGCAATGAATAAAAGTTTAATGAAATTCTCAAGAATTGCAAAACCAATCTATGAATGAATGATCAAATGAGCTGTTCTACAAACTCCTTTTCCCTTATCACTGGACGGTGCTGTACCCTTTATTCCCCAGTAGTTTCGCCCCTGCAACCTATAGCTAGTATTTGACTAGAAAGTAGGCTGCTTTAAATGCGCGTTAATTTGTTCACAGAATAAGAAAACAAAGCAAATAAAAAACCGTATTACAATCGATACTTACCTCATCCAGAAATGGATACAAATCCTAAGACAAAGATGTGGAATCGATAGTTAAGCAGATAATCATCAATATAAATATATGAATAATCGTATTAGGAATCTGAGATCTACCACAAATCCAGATACACGTTTTTTTTATAAGAAAAACACTTTTGTTCATGAGTCTCAATTTTCTAAACTTTTCATAAATTTGAGGCTGAGATTTTCTTAAGATTTTCTTAACTTTTGCAGGAATAAAATGACTGAAACAGGCTACTCTGTATTTGTTGGGCCACCATAAGTCTCGATGTTTGTACAAGAGTTTGCAAACATGAGCCAATATCAATTTCTGGCATGTAAAGAAGATGAACTGTGATTTTCTTAGCATTTTCTTGAACTTGAGCCTTGGGATTTTCTTAGCATTTTCTTAAGATTTTGGCCATTTGAGACTCATTTTCTTATAAACTTTTTTCTCGCAAAAAAAACGTGTAATCTTACATATCTTTGACATATTCTCAACTTAATACCAGAATTCGATTTCGTTAGATATCGATTCTATGCAGTAAAATTTTTGGAGGGGTTACAACGTTAGTGCTTTTAGGAAGAAAAAAAGATACCTAACGCAGAAGCTGACATTTACTAATTATAGTAATTTTTAAGGAGCTTCAACATGTGAGGAATTTCTCAAATGGGCCACAAAAATGAGGGAAAGTTTTGTGACCACGCCCTGTAGACACATTGGTAGGCAGTAGGCAACGCTCATTTTACGTTCACGGTGATAAAATCGCACTTCTTTTTGCATGACGCCAAAACAACTCTAAAAATATTACGAATCTCTCCTTGAAAAAGTTCCAGACTAGGGCCAAACAACTGGGGAAATTCTTTATTCTACCGTACCACGTTTACAAATAGTGAATACATTGGACCTACGGGAGACATCCCTCAATAGTTTGTATGTTAAAAAATGCCTTGACACTTATACCACTATTGAAGGAAGAAGGAATATGATTTACATAAGTATTTCAAACTGACAGATAGAACATACTAATATAGAAGACAAATTTCAAACAGAAACAGAATGCTCTCCGTCGATTGCTATTAACAGAACAGTTAACGTAGCAGATCTACTTGTAACCCATTAGATAGTTGATTATTTGTAGCGTCATGATCGATTTACTTATATGATCAGATATAGTGGCTTCTGACATTTCTTCAGATGTAATGCATCTATAGTTTTGAACCCTAGCAATTCCATCAGCTAGTCATATTTCATTGCACATTCGTTTCAATAATTTTCACTGTGAATTTTTGGAAAGTATCCTACTAACCTTGAACTTTTGCACCTCGATATAGAACAAAAGGTCTTTCTCCAACCTTGGAAATGCTCCTGGTTCTTCTTTGACAATTAAATATTTTCTAAACAGCTCCATGTCAGAAGACAGCCGGCCAGAGCTTGCTTGCACTTCTTCGATGAAGGAAATGCGGTCTTCCTTTGTTGGGACAGACTTACCAGTGCCCTTAAAGCACAGTTTTGAATCATTTTCATATTAGCATATTAAAATGTTTTATCCATTGTAAAGTTTAAATTGTAAATAGAAGTAAGATAGAATGAGGTACTAGAGAGAGTGTACAGGCTTTTTTTATATAAAGAACCTAACCCAAGGCCTGGTCCTTAATCAATGGCATAAATAGAGGGAGACCAGGAGGGACGAAAAAACCTCCCTGTGGAGCAAGATTGCCATTTTGTTGGAAAAATTTCTGATCTTATTAGAAAACTGAAGGAGTCGTTTTTCTCTTCTTGAAAGAAAAACGAATAAACTTAATACGTTTTGTTGGAAAATCTTCATTTCTTGCCACTCCTACAAATGTTCCTATCTACGCCAATATCCTAAATGTTGCTAGTTTTTGGACTTTATTTGTTGACCAAATAATCTTACAAAGTTTTCTTAATAGTTTCTTAATTTTACATGCAGATTTAGGGCGCAGGCAATAGAGGAGAAGCAGTATAAACTTGATATTTGAGTTATGCTTTAAATTGTTGCTGGATAGTAGTTGTTAGACGGATTACACATAATAAATTCATGCAAATATGGCTACAGTGAATGGAACTGGTGTTAGAATCTTGTAAAATCAGTGCAGGAGGATGAATATAAAGAACATATGTGATATTTATAAGTGATTGATTGCATGCAACATTAGCATAACAAGTATGATGATATGTGAAAAGAAAACATGGCGAAAATATCAGCAGGATTATGTTATACGTCTTTTTTTATAAGAAGGTGGTTTAATAACAAAGTAGTACTCGATAAAAGATTAAGAAAATTCAGTACTATGTAATGTAGCCTAGGTTTGATATATATGGAGTGTATGATTTGCAGGTGCAAGGAATATCAAACTGCTTTATTTCCTTTGAAGATTTCTAGGCTGTTTGAATTTCTTATTGTTGCTGGTAAATTGTTCCAAATTTGACTGCATATGTAAGCTACTTTTTCATTATAATAGCTAATAGAAAATAGCATTGCTGCCAAATGTTTGAGAGCTCTTGTTTACTTTATTTTGAGTAGGCTGTTATATCTGGCTTTTTCAGGTAATTTAGGCCTACTGTGCATGCCGCTGCCAGGCAAGGGACCAATAGGTTAACGTCCCTTCCGAAGGACGGCAGAGTGAGTTGCTTTCGTCGTTTATATGGAAAGTTACTCATCCAGTTGTAGACCTAACACAGCCAAACTTAATATCAGTCATTTTGATTGGCATCGAGGACTTTTCGTAAGTGTAAGCCTCGCTAACAAGTCCAAAAGCAAAAAGCAAAAATGAGTATGAATTGCATTACAAAAATTTGGTCATCTCACCTTGCGCTTTTTCTTTCCAGTTTTTGGTGCATTCAAATGGCTATGAAAACTGCGAAAGCTCTCCATCGTATCAGGTTTATTCCCCTCCGAACTGTTTCTATTTGTATCAGCAGTTGCAACTGTGTTTATTTCCCTTTGCAAAGTATACTGCATTTTCTGCGAAGACAGAGAGTGAACTTGAACAGGTATTAACAAACTTTGGAATGAAAAATAACTGTCAGTTAATGCGCAAAAATAACTGACCGGAGCGGGACTCGAACTCACGGCCCTGGACTTTGTACATTGATTGCTATACCACTGAACATTTAGGTCACCACATACTCGCACTGTCCCTTTCATATTAACAGCATCTTGATAAGTTGTCAGCTCTTCTAATGAATCAAGAGACAAAGCAACAGAAAAGACAGAAAGTACTGCTTGATCCAAGGGTGCTGTATCCTCGCTCCTCTCTTACGACCTAATGATTTCCTCTTCCAAAAATGCTAAAAATAATCTGATTCTACCTCATGGCACCTGGGTTTTGAAATAATTCTCAGAATCTGCTCCTTTTATTTGCACGAGTCAACGTATGAATGGAACTAAACCCTGTTGTCTTTGACAATATCTGTAGAAAGTTTGGTTCACATTCTGTTTTAAATTGTCGTTAAACACATAGATACACTGCTTTAATGATTTTAACACATACTGTATGAAGTCACTAGGCAATGTACCTATTTATTCAGAATAGTTCATTGTTCTAAGATAGATGGTTAAAATTGCAGTAAATCTGTATCAATTTTTTCCTTTATCTAAATAATATTCAGATAGAAGTAGAACATTCACAATATTTGGAAAAATGGTAAAGAGAAAAGGAGAGAAAGTCATTGACCCGAATGGGACTCGAGCTTGCAACCGTAGATTTATTGTCATTTTGAATATTAGATACATAACATCGTGAGGTGATGTTGCAAGAAGATGAATGGCCCTAACGGGAATTGAACACGTGACCCACGGCTTAATGCTCTGCCAGTGAGCTGTCGAGTCATTACCTTGTAAAACTTCTCTCAAGTCTCTTACCTTGTAAAACTTCTCAAAAGAAGCTTCAAGATCTGGGAAAACAGAGTATTTAGCTTCAAGTAACGTAGGTGTTGATGGAGCTTCATCTTCTACCTTGTCGATTATGTCATCTGGTAGTGCAACCGCCCTAAAATACATATCAGTCTGGACATCACCAATTACATCTATAATAGTCACTTTCTATCTGCATATCAGTCTGCGCAGATATTTCCCGATTAATCTTATTGATCATCCATTTGTTTTCTACACTGATCTCCTCATTGCGACATATGATAAGATAGACTAAGACATGCCACACAGAAGCTGCACCTGAGCTGAAGATCAGGAGATAAGATCATACGTTATCGGGAGTTGAGGGCAACTTGTGTAATTAGATTGGTGGGACTACTCCCGACCAAAAACTTTCCAGAGCAATATTTGATCGACGTATACACTAAGGAAAGTAGCTATATTGTCGTTCCTTGATATGTTCACTGCGAGATTGCTAGAGATGAGTCCACTACAATTTGACGAAGCAAAGCACATTCGATTCAATTTGATCCAAACTATTTTTTATCCTAATGAGCAAGTGACAGTAGCATTTCAAAGACTGGAACTTTGTTCAAACCAATATAGCGGTTCGGCTAATTCGTTCCTCTGCTCTACAGCTTTCCGTCTTTTAAAAGATAACTAACATCTAGACCATATGCCATTCTTTTCAGTTTTAACTGGTCATCATTTAACCCTACACGTGCTTAGTCATTTGATCAAGAGCTAGATTAATATCAAATATATTCCTGAAGAAAATGTTAATCGAAGCACAAAAAGACCTAGCTATCATGTACCTTCTGGACGATGGATCGAAGTAAACTCTGTATATAGTTGAGCTCAGCTGCTGGCGTGATAACTTCTTTGCCGGGTGAATTTCTAGGAAAGCCTCGATATCAAGGCACATCGACAAGCTGTTGATTGAGTCGCGCCCTTCCTCGTTCTGAAGAAATTGCTTAAATGCAGCCATTGCTCTAGAATGCAAATATAAGAAGTACAAAAAGATACATACTTATCACGTCATTTCTAGCATGAAGCATTCAGCCTTGGAATAAAATGTAACAGAACATAACATAACAGAACAGAACTGAACAGAACAGAACATAACAGAACTGAACAGAACTGAACAAAACTGAACAGAACTGAACAGAACTGAACAGAACAGAACAGAACGTAACAGGACAGAACAGAACAGAACTGAACAGAACTGAACAGAACTGAACAGAACAGAACAGAACGTAACAGAACGTAACAGAACAGAACATAACAGAACAGAACAAAACTCATGTTAATCGTACCGTATTTTCTCCAATAAACGCCCTTGTCGTTTGTGACATTTCATAGATTTAAGAGGAACCTTTATTAGCGAGGAGCTTTTAAAAAACAGGGACGTGTACACAAAATAGAATTTCTAAATGTACACGAAGCGTCTATTAGACAGGGCGTTTGGAAAAGATGGAAAGATACCGTTCTATTCGTTAGTGCATGCTAATAGATATGACTCTTATCACAGGAAATATTAAAAAGTCTTCTCCTATATTTCAAATCTAGTGAACATTGGTTTCAAACAATATATTGTCATCACCTGGAATTCTCTATAACGATTTAACTATGCTTACTCTTTATTGGCTATTAAGTCTTCAATCCTCGGTTTGTCATCCTTCTTTTCAGATGCGTTTCCCAACTCTTCACCAGATTCTTGTTCTTCATGTTTGATATGTTTCTTCCGTTTTTTCTTCTTTTTCTTGACTGATTCTGTTTTCTCTGTTTGCAAAATTTGATTTGACATCCTGCTCATGTTGCAATCATCTGCCATCGATAAAGCAGTCTGTAATCGAACTCTTCGTTCAGAATCACTTGAACCTGGATTTCTGTTATAAAAATTGATTGAAGGACTCATTGATGCAATATGGTTGCTAAATTTGCTAGAATATCTATAAGCTCAATTGCATTGCTATTTCATTCACCTATTCTTTTGCTCATTCTCTTGTTCTTACACCCTCTGCAGGGTCAGTCCTGACCCCGAAAGGGGCGTAAAGGAAAGACAGATAGATGATGATGATGATGAATAAAATAAGTACTATCATCATCATCAACATAATCATCATTATCATCATCATCATCATCATCATCATCATTATCATTATCATCATTATCATCATCATCATCATCATCATCATCATCATCATCATCATCATCATCATCATCATCATCATCATCATCATCATCATCATCATCATCATCATCTGTCTTTTCCCGTACGCCCCTTACGGGGCCTAGGCTGACCCTGAGGTCAGTGTCGCCTTCAGATTGTTTAGAAGAGGTGATTGAGTCGGCTACACTCAATCTACTCTGTTACCCCAACAGTTACTTATCAGAGCTGCAGCCTGAAGCTGCTGTGCCTGACTTTCACTGAAGGGGCCTGGTTGAACAGTTTGCCACAGGTCGTCAACATCTGCCCCAATTCTGAATCTCTGCGAAATGAATCACCATCAACTTAAGGGCAGTGTCTCTCTGTGCCCGCTTGCCACCACGAGGAGGTCTCCAACCATGGCCTAGCCATCAGCATCGTCATCATCATCATCATCATCATCATCATCATCATCATCATCATCATCATCATCATCATCATCATCATCATCATCATCATCATCATCATCATCATCATCATCATCATCATCATCATCATCATCATCATCATCATTATCATTACATTATCATTCTTATCATCATCATCATCATCATCATCATCATCATCATCATCATCATCATCATCATCATCATCATCATCATCATCATCATCATCATCATCATTATCATTATCATTACATTATCATTCTTATCATCATCATCATCATCATCATCATCATCATCATCATCATCATCATCATCACCATCATCATCATCATCATCATCATCATCATCATCATCATCATCATCATCATCATCATCATCATCATCATCATCATTATCATAGGAACAAATATGGGATGCAAACCTTTTTACCCAACGAGTGGGCGAGTATTCATAATCATCTTCAACCATGACTCTTTTAGTTTGGTGCGATGCTACAGGTGTCGGATTTCTCGAAGCTCTAAAATCGATAGATCAGCCAAATTCATGCAGTAAATGTCAGAGAACCATGAGTAGAAATATAACTTGCAACAGATGTGATGGTCCAAATATTTTTCCATTTGATCTTTAACCAGGACATACTGTTACCACACCTCATGTCTCGAATTAATTTTTCAAAGCAATGATTAAAATATCCACCTGCCATTGATTTATTCCGACGCAACACGTCCTAGCAGAACTTATGTAAACACTTCCTATTTGAACTTGTGTAAACACTTCCTATCTGAACTTTATCAGGCAGACCTGTATTGAATTCAAGGCTAGCTGAGTTGCCAACGTTAGTACATCCCATCAACTGTCTAGACTCAACTGAGCATCAAAAGTGAAGTCAATTAAACGTTGATAGTGAAAACTGGGGAGGCCTTTGCGTCCTTAGAAACTTTTTCTGTTTTATTTACTATATTTCAAACACTATTAGTGTCATCTTTCCCTTATTCTAGGAGTTCCAATGGCAATAAAAACGCTTCTGCACACTTTCGTTGTTTTTAAATTATCTCTTAGGACCTGTGACATGTGTGAGAGCTATTTTTGCTGTATGCATATGCAAAAAGCCATTTATCATCAGTGATTTCTTTCAAGACGACAGTTGATGGTAGCCAAATGGTCATATGCTCAAAATAATATTGCTTTATTCATCAAAAGAAAACAGTGTAGAGAAAAATATCGATCAAGATGCAATCTGTAATTACTCCCAGGGGAAATAACTCAATTGAATCTAAACGTTTCGAAACTCGAAATTTCTCCAAAAGAACCGCAGAAAAAGCCACATTTCAATGAATAATGAGAATCTTTAGTTAAGATTAAGATAAGAGGGACGCCAGTTGACATGGGGATTTAAAAGGCTATCTATGTATTGAAAAATATCCTGAAAGATGGCTTGCCAATTGATACCAGCTAATTGATGCCAACCTTCCCCAAAAAACAATAGAGACGAAACCTAGAATGAAATCTACCTACTTTTCAAGCTTTTCGATCTCGTGCTCTTGGAAGTTCTTCCAGGCTTTACGAATTCTCTCAGTGGCTTCAAGCTAGCCATGTAAGACATACATGTTAGAACAGCATATGAGAACAACTCAATGATGGAATTAGGGTAGATGGCAACCTATCTGCATAATTTAGTACCCAAATGCTTCCCTTTAAATCAGTGGCAGGGTTCACTGGAAGGCTGTGGAACAGATCCCCTCAGTTATTTCCAATATCAATTTTGCAATTCGTCTGAATTTTATGAGGAACCGAGAGACTTCTAGTAATGTGTGATATTTTGTTATATCATATTAATGCAGTCTGTCACGCCTTTGGTTGCATATTTTATTGTGCTCTCTGGTCTCTGATAAATGAGTGGTTGGAATTTTCTGAAAGTAATATCTGGATAGTTGCCAAATGAGAATAAAACAAATAGTAGCAACAAAAGGGATAGGTTTTCCTCAGAAATCGTAGCATCATTTAAATACCGTTTCTGTATATATCATCTTCATTGTCTTTCACCCCCTCGTCCTCAAACATAATAAGCTGGGGAGTTGCAATAAGCTCCGGGGGTTGGAGGAATTCCAAAAATTAAAGAACGTCCCTCCATTTATTAGAAACTAAAAAGTACTCTGTACTTATGGACCTGGTGTCAAAAGGACGCTGTGCGCTTAAATCTCTTTCCCCCCGTCTATGATGGCTGGAGCCATTCCTGCTTAATATCATCCTATAGAATATTAGAAAGGGTAGAAGGGGCTCTACGTAATTTGTACAAAGTATTGTACTTTATCAATTGGGATAGCTCAGTGCCAAATGATAAATTGTGAGATGTAACCAAAATGGATTCAAAATTTATTAAAGTTGCTTCAGCATTGTCTTCTCGTATTATTTGGCGCCAAGCTATCTTAGGTTCTATCTATTTGTCTTTTCTATTTTTGAAATACATTATTGAATTTGCAATTCTCATCCAGGGTGAGGGCCAGCTAACCAAGTTTCCTTTCATGCATTGGATAAGACGACAGAATGTAATGCTATTTGCGTCTTTGACCTTTTATTGGTGATAGACAATATTTTTGTGTAATTTTCCTCACCTTTAAGTCTCCAAACAATTCCAATGCTGTTTCTTTTGTGATTTCTCGGGCAGACACCAAATGCGAGCGAATCTCCTCTGTTACTTTTTTATTGGCCAAGACAACCCCATTAGCTGTGTAGGAGATAGACTCATTGTATTAACGGAAAAATATATGGATTTGTCCTTGTACTTGCTCCCTGGGTATCCTCAAGGAAGCAACATCAGCGTAGTAACATTTATAAACATTCAAGCATTCATCAGCATAGCCGCAAAGTGGTTATTTAGTTTAGAGCTTTGATCAGCTCTATTTTCTCCCAACCTTATTGACCAATCATCATCCAAGACTCAAACCAAACATGCATTCCACAACTGACTTTAGGCCCATTTTGCATGATTATTTGTGAAGTAGTTTGGATGAAAATAGACCTGACCAGGGCTCTCATCCAAGCAAACATTTGACAGCTATGCTTAATTCACCCACCAAGTGCACCAAACTCAGTTATTTTGGGCAATAAAAAGCTTTTTTGTGTGTAATCATGTTAGAATTACTTTCGTTGCTTTCTGATATTTATACTTGCTTTTCGTTGCTGTCTTTTTTTCTGAAGTTTTTTCTGTTTTGGCAATGGGATAGACAGTTTTTTATTTTTCCCCAATTTGAAATCGCCACGAAAGTGTTTGTATAGCAAAATATGCACGGGCTTCAAGTAAGTGTGGATATGACCAATTTTGTTGAGATTTATATCCAAACTGTGTATGTGTAGTAAGGGACAGTGTAAATCTGTTATAGGGAATATCTTTTCATTGAAATTTGGTCCTCAGGACTAATACAAGAGCTAGTAATATCAATTAATATTTCTTAATTTTTCAATAGCATTATGCAATGTCGTTTTTCCTTTTAGATAACTCGCTAGTTTTCAACCTCTGTCACGCCTTTGTGTAATTCCAAGGAAATACCACACCTACGTCTTATAAAATGCTGATCTGTAAGCATTTCTTATTTTAGGTTCTGGCAATTTGAGAATTGTAAGGTAGATGCGTTGTAACAATAATAATGATAATAATAGCTAAAGTTTAAAGTGGGTCGTTTGTATTAATAGGGCAAGTGCTTAAATATCTACAACAGTAAATAAAACAAGTTATAAGTACTATAACTAAATGCATAGATATTAGTTAAAACACTTGTAATAAAATAGAAAAGAAACACTTTAGTTAGAAGAAAGAGAGAAATACATTGCGTATTTCATTACAAGATATTTCTTGACTTGATTGGATATTCATACTTCTTATTCAACAATATCTTATATTCAGGATAGATCAGGATACACAGAAAATTTGAATACCTTCGTTGATATATCTATTGAATATGTTCCATGCAGTATAAACCCTGTTTAGGCGGTCTTCGTTTCTATCATCTTGTTTGAGAAACTCGTCCACATCTATCCAGAATTGCAATGAGTTGGTCAAATTGTCTGCTCCGATACTAAAAATGAGAGATTGGTTATTAATTATCATCAGTTACAAGAGCATTTTTGCTGTAAAGCTAAAACCTTGCTTACGCGGTACTCGGATCTAACTACGTTTGGACTCTCTTGAATCCGATTCGCTTCGTTCACGGACTTATACTAGGTTCAAGTAACACATATGCAAACATTCGTATATGGGGCCGAAGGAGCTTCGTGATCTACAAATTATATGAAGGCAAAACAAGTTTGAAGTGAACAAATTTATAACTTAGAAATTAACAGATAGTATGAAAATCTTTTTGTGACAGAAATAAACTGCAAGAGAGTTTCTCTCATTTCATGATTGCATGTAGATGATTACTCTATTGTGGTAATGAAAGGAGACTCCTGCACTGTGGTAATGAAAGGAGACTCCTGCACTGTGGTAATGAATGGAGACTCCTGCACTGTGGTAATGAATGGAGACTCCTGTACTGTGGTAATGAATGGAGACTCCTGCACTTTGTTTACGCAGCATTATGTTAAATAGCAATAACTTGATATCTGGCCTCTCGGGGACATAAGCCCCAAGGAGAGTGCGAATACAATCGACTTAGTGTGAAAGCGCTGATTCAACTTAGATCCATTCAAATACGTTCTGGCTTGAATAGGTTAAATGAGGGTCATGTCTTTAAAAAGGGGAAAATTGTAGGGTAGCGCACATGATTTCAAATTCATCTCTTACATCATAAATAGCTCTAGAGTTCTTCAATACAGGAAATCCGTGCTGTTAGGAAAGTATAATAATCTTTTGGCCTTCACCCTCAATTTCAATATTAATTTCTCTTTGCTGTATTTTGCTTTTATGAATTTTTCGAAGCTCTTTCGTCCACATGTGCTACTGGAGTTGAATGTGATCTGCAGAAGACTGAGCCAAGCAAGTTTTAGCTGTTGCTGGCTATTCCTCTTGCAGTTCAAGCTACTAGACATGGCATCGAGGCAGGAGCAAGATAAGACTCTCTTCCAAGGAAGGAAAGATGACAATGACAAGTTAGGAATATACCTTTCCAAATAGGTCAAAAATGGGTACCCGCTGTCTTTTTCTTCATTCAACGCAGAAATTAACGGATCTTTTTCTGATCTAAAAAGAAAAATAAATTGTACTGACTTAGTTCTCGAATTATTTCTAGAATACTCACAAAAAGTAGCCAGTTTGGTATTGGGGCTTTCTAAAAATTTGTAAAAGATATCAAATATGATCACTATTGTTCTCAAAATATCTTTTAATTTGAAGTCTAAAATTGTACCTGACTAGTTGGATTTCTACACATTTAGGATGTGATCACAACACCTAAATATATAGCAACAGCCTTGATGTAAAATTACTCATTAACATTTGTCAGAGCAATGTAGTTTTCTACTTTCAAACGTTCACACTGATAGCATTGATATAACTAACTTTTAATAAGAAAATTGAAATGCAGATTTTCTGGGCCAGGATGATGTTAAGCGTAGCTGCGTTCGACAAAACACCGTTTAGATCGTTTGATACAATAATAAACTCAATTTTGTGTACTGCATGAGATATTTTATCTTGTTTGGCGACAGCCCCTTGATTTGTGGATCATCTGCCTTTAAACTAGCATTGTCTGTCTATAAATTAGTATTACATTGCCAAGCTGCAATGATATAACTCTAACAATGAAAGCAACAGCGAAAGTAGAACAATATTTAAATACATAGAGTCAAACACTCTAAATTCATTCTTTGCTGTATTCCAGTGTTCAGATTTAGCTTTCATTCTCAAAATTTGCATGCTGTACCTGTCTTCAGTAGAGTTGAAAGCAGCCTTTTTCATTATGCCAGATTTAACTCTGGAATGTCCTCTGAATTCATAAAGCGATGCAAAGGAGCGCTCTCTGGCTTCTTCGGACAGAATATGCCCCAGTGTTGGTAAAGATCTGACGACACATAACGATGGGAAGAAGCTCATTGACGATGCAAGACGAGAACTGAGTTTATTGGAATCCTCCATTCTATGAGAGAAGAAGGAAGACTTCATACTACAGACTGTTGAAAATATAGGCTATAATGGTGATAAATTTGGAGCCTCTTATTTTTATCCAGGGACGTAGGAAGCATATAAAAAGTGGGGGGCCAAGTCCTAAAAGGGGCACATTACCACGCCCATTTTGAGCTTCAAAGGGGCACCTTTGCAAAGTTTGCTAAAAAGTGGGGGCCATGGCCCCTTTGGCCCCCCCCGGTTCCTACGTCCCTGTTTTTATCTTTCCTCGCCATGTTGAGGCAGAAGTTGCGTTATTATAAAAGAAGAGTTTGCATCATGTAATTATGGCAACTGACTTATCACGAACAATTGCAAAAGAGGGCCGAATCTGATTCCAAAAACCAGAAAGTAAAACTTCCTATTGCTAAATTGAAATGCATTCATTTGAGCTAAACTACTCTAAATCTCAATCTGCATATCAACAAAACACAATCAAGAGAAATGTAATAGAAAAGGTGCTGCTGAATTTTGCATGCTAATACTCACGAATTACTTTGTCGCTCTAGATGCACGAGAAATCGCGGCAGCCAGTAAAATTTCAACCTTCGCAAAATGTCTGCCTGAGCTCTTATAAATAGGTGCTCTGAATAGCCCTCGTTTTGGAGAACATATTTTATTTCCTCCTGGAAGAGATATATGATAGCTAGCCTGAAATAACTGCTGAAAATAAAATGTTTGTGTATACAGCAAAAACAACACAGAATCTTTTCGCAAAATCTCTATAACCATGGTTACAGCACGATAACTGAGTTGACTTTAATATTGCTATATATCTGGATTTGTTGAGGCATTATCAATAGACAAATTTTCATACCTTTGCTTCCTCTGTCAACTGATGTTTATACCTGTCTTGCATAATCCTGCAAAGTTATGATTTGAAAGACTTTGAATATTGCAATTGTTATATCACGGTAGAAATATAAATTGTAGAAGCAGCGGGCTGGGGGCTGTGGCCCCCAATAGCTTCTAAGAAGCAAGTATTACTCAATATTGATAAAGAATAATGTATGCACAGTATGTATGTATGTATGTATGTATGCATATGCTTTTCAGCCCCCCCCCCCCCACTGCTATCCAAATATCTCTCCATGGCCCCTGAGCAGAAATTAAGATATTTCAAGCTATTCTTATAAGGTAGCAGGGTTTCGGATATGAAAAGCTATATGTTCAAAATTACCTGAACAATCGAATGCCAGATTCTCGTTTTTTATCCGGCGCATTCTGCAAGTGAACAACATGGTCTCTGTAGTGTTCTGCATCTAACCAGAACTTTAACAAATGCTGGCCCGTTGTCTTTTGAAGGAACTCTTTGAAGTCATCCATGCCACTGACCTAGAAACAGATGACGTATGGTACTCGCGATGACTTTGTTGACTGTTTGAGCTTTTTAGCTCTCCTATACGAAAGAAGCTTCAGACGAGTTTTTTGCATTTTGTCGTACAGTTTTTTAATTGTTTTAGGGTTAGAGAAACAAAAACTCTGCAGACTATTTAAATTTCAAGGCTAAATATATTGCCTCACATCTTTCCCTTTCTAGAATAAAACGGACAGTTTGGTAAGTAAGGGGAGGGTACATGCCATTACCCCTCTGCTGTTTGGATTAGACAGCCTTAAGTACTCACTGGTATTTCTAGGGTGTAAGACTGGAGATATTAAGCACGTTAGGGCAGAAGTATCCAAAACAGTTTCTAATAACGCTACTTTTATATACTAATCTATGCGATATTACCGCATGTCATTTTGAAGCAGAATACGTGAAAAGCACATGATTCTTGCAAGACATAAACGAAAATAGTTTAGAAACACTCTTTGAAACTTGCTTACAGATCCTATTGAATTCATTTTAAGCTCTTGAAATGTCAACTGTCGCTTCATTGAAATATCCTTGATTTCGTTATCGGTATGAGTTGTATCGACGTCATTGAATTCAAGCACACTCGTTCTCCCTTCGTTTTCTTCTAAACACAATTCAGCGAAATCTAGGCTTTGTTCGTCAATACGATGGTCACTTGCGTATACATTGCTAACTCCGCAAGTTGATGGTCTTTGGAGGCAATTCTTGGGAAACCGCACTCTATCTAAAAGCAAGGACAATATTTTAGACCATGTCAGAAATAAGCTATTAACTAGGCACTTTTTAAAAATTGATATATTTAAAAATTAATATTTTCCGATCGCAAACTTTCTAGAATAATATATTTTGTCTATCTATCTCACTTAGTTACAATGACTGGACTTGCATTCCAGTTTTCTTTATCATTTGTTAAATACAATAGTCGCCAAAAGTCCTTGGACACTTTGCACTTTTTATATTTTGCAATGAACTTTCACCCCCTCCCCCCCTCCAACAATGAATGTTGGTTTTTGGGAGAAGTATATGCGATAACAGGAAAAGTTCACTTGCACGTTAACTTCCAAGTGTCCAAAGACGAACCATATTGTTCCATGGGAAGGGGATGCGTGCATGTTGCAACGATGACAAAATGTAGAGCAAGGTCATTTTTATCAGTTTTTTGAAAGTGTCCCAAGGACTTTTGGTGAGTATTATAGATCTGTGTATGATATGTGATTTGGCCTAATACACCGTCAAGATCAGTCCTGGTATATATGATATTTAGCAAGCATGGTGAACCATTTTTATTGTGGCTTCTTCAATTATTAATATCTTGATTCCAGAACCAACATGCAACGTGATGTCTTACTTATGGAAGGAAGCATTCGGGGATGTAGTTTCTCTTCGTTTATTCCAAGATGGGAGGAAGGTAGATACTTTGATATAGAGAGCAGAAATTCATATGCATTTTAAAGCAATGTATTTATTATGAGTACTGTTCAATTATGCCTCTTGTTTAACGGTCATTCTCGAGTAGGGACGTAGCGACTGGGAGCGTGGAAAGGGCGTCACACCTCCCAGCTTTTTTACGCGTGGGAAGATTCAGATAAAAGTAGGCCATTAAATCGTTATAATCAGGTACCTGCGAAGAATTGATTGTAACGCACCTCCAATCAGAAAATTCCCTCGACTCCCCTGTCCTCGAGTATAGCAAAAACTGGTATTTGTTAGAGAGAGTTTTATAATGTTAGAGAGAGTTTTATAATATTTATTTTTTAGAGAGAGTTTTATAATGTTCTATAATGTTCGTTAGAGAGTTTTACAACGTTTTATACTTATAGATGAGAGCGCAACACTGCATTCGTCGATTTGATTAAAGTCCATACCACATTACGGTAATGACAATCTGTACTCATTTGTTCAATCAACATACTCAACAATATCAGTATGTAAGGCCGTTGTCGGAAAATTACATGCTTTTCATAACACTGTTCTCAGTACATATTGCTACTCCTTTAGCATGTCCATGATTTCAGTACCAAAACGTTCTCCAGACTTCTTAGCATGATCAGTTGAGCTTGTGTAACACTACATTGTTAGACAGGACACTGGAATACGCAGATTACCATACGAAACACGCAGATTACCATACGAAATACGCAGATTACCATACGAAACAAGCAGATTTCCATACGAAAAAACACGCAGATTACCATACAAAACAAGCAGATTACTATACGAAATACGCAGATTACCATACGAAACACGCAGATTACTATACGAAACACGCAGATTACCATACGACACACGCAGATTACCATACGAAATAAGCAGATTGCCATACGAAATATATTCAAATTAAATGAAGTTAACTAACCATAGCCGTCAAATGTTTGATTGGTTGAGAGCTCTGATCAGGTCTATTTTCTCCAAACCAAATTGACCAATCATATACAGGATACTGACCTGTATTTCACAGCAACGAAATTTAGGCCCATTTTGCGTTATGATTGGTCAATTAGTTTAGAAGAAAATAGAATTGATCAGAGTTCTCAACCAATCAAAAATTTTTGTGGCCATGCTAGTTAGATACCTTCGATGCGAACTGATTCGGCTGATTTTGCACGATTACCCATCTCCAGTGACATATTTGGCACAGAAGTGGCACGGCTATGAATTGCTGTAAACTCGTCACTCACAAGTGGCCAAGATTTCAAACTCAAGTCACCGGTTGACTCTGGTCTGTTTTGAAGAGGTAATGACGATGAACAGCCTTGGTGATTTGGGATTGATTCCTTGATACACAGAGCACTTAATGGCATTTCTGATGTTCGTCGTGAGTCTCTCTCGTGAAGAAGATATTTGCATAGCTTGTACTCAAGGTAACATTTTGATCTACGAGAAAGCTTTAATTATCATTAAAGAAATCATACAAGTTATGCCAGGGCCTAAAATAGGCGTCGGTCTGACTGACTTTATGGAGTTGTAAGTCGAACTGAGGACCTCTAATTGGGGAAAATGTGAATTGGTGAAGAGGGCATATCCATTTTTTCAAAGCAGGCAATCAGAAACTGACACACATTAATGTGTACGCGTATGACATAAATGAAGATGTATTGATTTGTATTTAACACAAAGATTTATTATTTAGTACTTTAGATAACTTGCAAGTGTTTAGCTTCTGCCACGCCCTCTGCATAATTCCAAAGAAATACCTCGCCAACTTTGTTTGGAAAAGTTTGCATCTGCCAGCATCTCCTATTATAGACTCTTTGCTCTTCCACTGACCGTCCACATACTTTCGTTTTCAAATTTAGCTCTTAGAACTTCAATATTGCCTGGGGTAAAGCCTGGAATTCTCCTCCCTCGAGTCATTCCTCCTCTCTAATAAGTCTCCATTCAAAAATACATAAAAATAGATAAGCTTCCAGGGGGCTAAATCCAGGGTTTACATTTCGATCAAACATACACTTCTGGATTGAGATGTGGCATTTGCCTACACTAAAGACTGTAAATAGCCAGTTTTTGTGGAGACATCAGTAGAGTATTCATACAGTACATATAAGTTATTTCATCGGCCATTCCAGATGCTACATCCATGCTTAGATAGAGAACAAGCAATCAGCAGTGCCTAGTGCAATCGAATGCATTGATGAGTTGAAATAAATCTCAAAAAGGAGCACTCACTTCAAGAAAAAAGGCAGCCTGTTCTGTCTGCTCCACTTCATAAGTGTTCTGCTGTCAATAAATCGATCGGCCTTTTTCAAATTGCCCTGCCTTGATTCTTTTTTCATTGTAGCTTTTGTCCATAACCTTGTTTGTGTTCTGTCTATCATCATATGTGAATCATTGTCGTATTGTAACTTTTTGGAGAAAGCCTATGGCCGAGAGAGGTGCTAGCACCCATCATTGTCATCAGAAATCATTATAGCAATCATTAAACAGTGTAGAGGTGAACTGAAATCCTTCGTTATAGAGGAGGAAAAGGGTGCTTTTAGATCAGAACAATACACCTTTTTAATAAAGGAGCCCAACACATGGCCTAGCCCTTAAATTTCCTCACGTTTGGAGCTCTTTTTGCTACATTGTGTTGCTAAAAGCTCCTTAACAGTTCTTTAATTTGAACTGTACACTTAGTGATATATAGACATTACAGATATTGAAGATACTATATGTATTCAACACGAACACCTCTATGTAAAACTATTGCACTGCGTGGAATGCGCACAATTCATGCGAATTTGACTAAAATGAACAGAAATGGCGTCTTAATTCTCCATTTTTTACAATGATAAGTTATTAAAAGTTTAATACCCTTCAGGTACTTTGTCTTTAGTAATACAAATTGCTTAATTGTTTGACTTTCTACATGCAGATTCCTTATATAGTGCTTCCTTATAAAACAAACGTGTACACTAAAAGGAGCTGAAAGGCATTGATAAATGTAGAATCCCCCTACCTTTGTCCGGGAGGGACAGGAGGAGCAAAAAGTGTTTTATAAATCAGGGCCATTTACATATGTTTAGAAAAATTCTCCCTAATAAAACGAGCCTAAAAGTTAAGATCCACCCCCAGCATGTATACAAGCAATATTTCAACCCCAGGATTAACATATTTTTAATAGAAAACTTCCAAGATGCCCCCTTTAGTAGAAAACTTTCCCTCCCTCCCTCCCTCCCTAGTCATGTGCCGGTGTCTTTGCATCAATCATCATCGTCATCATCATCATCATCATCACCATCATCATAACCATCACGATTCATCACCATTCATCACGATAGCTTCATCACCATTCGATTCCATATAATTCGAGCTTTGATATCACTGAATGGCTGGTATCTAAACATAGTAATTGGTGCAAATATGTCCGTTCAATCATACTTTTGAATTCTTTTTCAAGAACTGTTTTAGAGAGAAATTCTCCAAAATTGAGCAGTTTATCTCGGTTCCACCGATGTTAGTAACCAATAGCAACAATATTAAATTGAACTCAGGCACTGTATTGTTAACTGGCTAGCTTTATGATCAATTAACTTACCGGTGATAATAGAAAAGTATTGAAATACTCGACAAATAGTGGATCACTTTGCAAATAGTGTTCGAATTTTGATGCAATAAGCTTGGAGGCTAGGATAGAAACAAGGTAGATCATACTAAACAAAGGGCATCTTGATAAAATATGATAAAATAGCAAGTCATCAAAAATAGTAATCATAACCTGAATAAATAACTTACCGATTTTTCAAAAGGGATTCAATTACTGAATTCCTAAAGAGTATATTCTTATATATGTAAGCGAATAAATAAGTATACAGAGAAAGAAATATATAAATATATGTATGTATATATATATATATATATATATATATATATATATATATATATATATATATATATATATATATATATATATATATATATATATAGAATAAGCCACACAGCCACACATATACTTTTCTGTAAGTAGGCGTTTCGATTAAAATCTTCATCAGTACATCATATATGTATATATATATATATATATATATATATATATATATATATATATACTTTTTTGTTATATATAAGTATGTATATCTCTATGTATTGTTTAAAATGCACTCTTTTCAATTGTCGCTTCAGTAGCATAGGGATACATGAGCAAATAGTAATCCCTTTTGCATCTAAGCTCATCGTTTTTAACTTGAACGATGATTGAAAAGCTTTATATTTCATTGAATATCGTGCGTTCTCCATGATCGTTTTGTTTCTAAGCACGCTTTTAAACAATTGGCCTAACTTGAGCAACATGTGAAGGCGCTGTTCTGATAGAACTAACATAGTTGATAGTTGAAGTTACAAATATGATGATGTCTAAAGTTCTACGTTTAATTTCTTGTCTAGTTAAAACTTATTACCTTTCATTTTTTGCTTTTTTCAGTTCAATATCCAGTGCTCTATTGCGATCGATTGCTCTTTTCAACCTGTAACTTCTTGTTTACAAACCAAAACGAGGCTTGTTTGTGCTGCTTTCGTTGCTATGGTCGTTATAGAATCAGATTCATGCGGTGAGATTAATTGTTCAAAAACCCTTTCTGAAGCTTCAAACTCGATTATTTTGAAAACCGCAGCACTGACAAAGAATGAACAAGATTTAGACAGAAACAATCGATATGTTCAATAGAGTTGCGTGCAATTCGCTTTGTGACATTAACTTGCATGTACCCGTTTTTATATAAGAAACCTACAGTACCTCAAGACCCTGTTCTTGACATTACTTAATTTTGGACCTCTATTTGCCACATGTTTATACTAAACGTTCCCTAATATTTCCCTAATTTCAAGTGCATATATTAATACTTTATAGACATTACAATTGTTAAGGTTTGAGACGGGATACAATGCACACCTTTTCATAAGAACACCCAATTTTTCACTGAGCCTCGATTTTCTTAAACTTTTTTATCTTTGGCCTAAGAATATTCTTAAATTATTCTTAAATTTTAGCGATTTTGAGCATTAATTCTCCTAAAGACCATATTCATATAATAAAAAGTGTGTATTTAACATTCCTGAAGAGTTGCTCAGTCGCATTATGGTGTAACGAGTTCGAAACAGGATAAGTGAACCTCTCTCTTGTTGTATTTTCTACAAATAACTCAAATAAAAAAATCTGAACCTTGATGAAGCTTGAGCCTTGTATCATTTTTAAATCATAAGCAGAGAATTTAAGCCTTGATATTCTTATGGACTATAATCTTATACAAAATAGCATTTAAATATTTTGTATTTCTGCGAAAGCCCCTCAATGAAACACTGCTAAAAGGATAGCGCAAAATGCATACGAATTTGACTGCAATGACCAACATCATAATCACATCTTAGGAAAGCCATCCACCATCGCTATCAGGCCAACTTATTATATTCCTTGCTGAGGAAGAAAATATTGGAATATGCCCGATATTCGAACATTGTAGATAGGCCTTGTTGTAACACTACCTACAAATAGAGGTTTACAGTTGTATTGTACTGATAGGGGAATTATATGAAGTTTCAAACAACTTATATTGTAATAGGCAGGATTGTATCACTGTGCACTCAGAAGAAATTTTTATGCATAGTTGGCCTATGTACTCTCGAAGATAGACAGATCACATATTTTTAGAGAGCAGGTAAGGCTAGTGAGAAATGATACAAAGAAGATGGCTGTAAATGGTGTCTCTATCAAACTTCTACCGAATCAGACACCACGATACATGTTATTCTATAGAAAACCTTAGGTCTGATTTGAGACAAGAGTTCTTCTTTGTTTTATTGAAATAAAGCTGAAAGTTCCTCATCTTGTTCCTTTTCATTAAAATTCTAAATTGGCCGGTACGTAGGGGCTATCCTATAGTGCTATGATATATTTAATGAATTTTAGATGCTATATACCAAGATAGCAAACTTGACTTTATCTCAAGAGGACATTGACGGTAAAAACTAATGTTGCCTGAGTTAAAGTAAAAATAAATACTTTTTATTTTGTCTTGCATCATTTAATAGTTTGTCCCAAATCCCAAATATATGTTTGTTTGTTTGTTTGTCCATCTGAGCTTGGACGGTTCTTTCCAGTTCCTTTTTACTAGGCACTCTCTTCCTAGAGTCCGTTAGTAAAGTTTTTGTTATTAAGGCATGTGTAGACATTCGAAACTGAAAGAAGGATTTAGTCTATTATGAAAGAAGGAAAGGAATTTTGAGTCAGTTAATAGGAAGAAATCTGATGGCTACAGCCTTTGCATGTTTTCCTGGGCATTCCTATGAAAAAAGAAAACACATACTTTATACACAGAAGGCTTTTCAGTGATTTGTGCGTGGCAATTTTTGTAACTCTTCCATGGCCTAGTCAAAGGCTTTGCTGCATTTCAAAAGAAGATGCTAATTTTCTAGGGGAGACCTCACTCTTCTCAAATACTGTATGTGCTTCATACCTGCAGGGATGATTCTAGCATAGGGAATCTGGCAGGGGGGCAATAAGAGCACAACTAGGATCGGTGTTTAGGTTCTATTCGCTTTGGGTAACTTTTTTGCTGATCTCAACCTAATTCTATCAAGAGAATATTGAGGCCCTACATTTACAAGTTTATCGAAGGCAAAGTAGCAATGTATTCTATTTATCAAGCATGTCATGAAGTCCATGATGCGACTGACTTTTCAAGTTTTTAATGATGATGACTGTGTGACTTTATTGGAGTTGTACCTCCATGATGAGGCGTCGACAGTACTGGTGGCAAGGAACGTAATTTTTAATTTATGGTTCGCCACATAGTCGGAGAATATTTTCAACGCGGTTAATTTTCAATGTATACCTTTTTACTTCAGAAAAATTGCACTTACTGCGGTTAGTTTTCAATAGATACGAAATATACACGGTTTTTTGATAAGAAATCAGCTTATAAGAAACCTGATACTAGACACTCGAAGATTTAGGAAAGTTTTAGAACTACACGGAAATAATTAACAAACTTTACAACTGCTTGTGCCATATTTCACAGTTTCGGAAACCCTCTTTTCCTCCACGGATTTAGTACTAAGCCTTATAAGTACTACAAAAACGGTATTCTCCACGTTGCTTTTGTTATCAATGCAACTTTTTCATAGACTTGTAAAACTTTTAAGAAACATTCAGAACTAAAATGAGGTCAAACAGTTAGAAACTTAATAGTGTACCAAATAGTGTATCCTAGTAAAAGCATGAAAAAATCATTTTTGGTACCTCACGTAGACTCTGAAGTCAGTATATGAGTCATATGCAAAGTCTTATGTAGCACATCTTGAGTGTAGTGAAGCTAGTGATAAAAATGCCTGTACTTGAGGTCTATAAATAGCCTATACTTGAGGCTTATAAATAGCCAACTTCAGTACCAAAAATGAATACATTTCTACATCAAGAGTACTTATACTATTTCATTCCAAAATATAGTCCTTTAAAAGTTAAAGGGAAGGAACAAAGAGGCCAGAAATATTCTTAGTGGCCATGGCCCCAACCCCCTAAGAACGCCAGGGAGTAGGCCTGCCCCTTGATCACACAAGGGAGTAAAAGTGAACCTTGCTGTGCAATCAGACTATCTGGAAAATGTACGATATTGAGCTGTAATAGAAGGAATCAAGCCCTTATTGTTTTCTTCAATGCAGTTAGGCCCTATAACAGAGCATGTTTTTTCTAACATATTGTAATTCATGTATTGGCCTGGCCAAGAAGATATGGCACCTGCTGAAATCATGAGAAAAAGCTAAGAAAGTTTCATTACTAGGTGAAAAACTGTTTTAAAATAACGTGTAATAGAGGTTGGTTCAAGCCGTCGTTTTGCAGACAGATAGGCACTACACAAACATAGTGGTGAAATACATAGGTTATCAAAGAAAATGTATACAAACTAAGCAGTAATGAATATGAGCATGTATGAATGTGTATTAGTTGAGATGAGTTCAACTTTTACGAGCGTTTCCTATGCATCGCCGTCGAGCCCCCCATGACTGGGACACAACTGGGATGCAACTGGAACGCAACTGGGGCGCAACTGGGACGCAATTGGGGCGCGTCCCTGTCGCCTACAACGATGCTCTACTTGACCATAAAGTAGCCAAAAGTACATGCTAAATGGATTTCTGTTAAAAATGATACCTGTAGACCTAGAAAAAGATTACTTTTGAGGAAGAAGAGTAGTTCATTGTTAGGTACAAATTTGCTCCTGCACACAGTCCTAAACATAACTAGCGGTCATTGAGCGGATGTTACGTCATTTCCAAAAATGAAACTGGGGAGCTGAGAGACAGCAGCATTCGCTCATTAGCAATCTATAGTTGTCGCTGCACTGCATTAGTGGAAAGATAAATCCGCGTACAGTAAAGTAATTAGGTATGTGGCTTCTGTAATTATTAATTGATTGATAAGGTAGTTTCATGTTCATTAGGTGGGAAGTGTGTTTCACATTGTACTATTGGTTGCAAACGAGAAAAGCAGTTATTTGCTTTTGGCTGCTTCGCGTAGTCTGGTCAGGCCTAACTGTTGGGTAGACGGAAGCAGGCGGCGATTGTCACAAGTCTTGTGTGACAAATATGAAGTGTGGTCACCGTGCTAAGGTAGTTAAGCCAGTATATAGGCAAAAGGCCTGACAAATAGGGAAAAATCCAGCTATATTTTGTTTTGTGCTCACCTGTATTGCTTTGTTGCCCAGGTATGGATGGGGACCGCGTTTTATGGACTACTGTACCTGCATTAGCTATCCCATGATATAGAATAAACGTTATTGCACCTGGACTACAGTAAACAAATGTTTGACAGTCTGCTTTGAGAGAGAGAGAGAGCTCTGCCTTTACGTCAAGTCGGTATTAGCATTGTCATATCGGTTTCTCAAGCAATGGGTCATGGGATAATCCTTCTGAGAGTTGTCAATCAGGTCACGAATTTAGTTGAAGTTTGCATTTTGCTTTGATTGCTGCTAACCTGTTTGGTTTATTTCAATTCTACTTAAAAAACTGATACTCATGTTTATAGTGCAGTGTGTTTTTACTTCATGCTGTTATGAGAAAATAGACAGATAGATCGATCATATAATGTTTCTCTGGTTGGCTAGCAGCTAAATCCTTGTGATTAATTAATAATATATACTCTTTGTTTAGGAAAGTTTCTATATATCAGCAAAGTGTGTATCTGAGAGTCAGAATAGGGGAATCGTCTTAAAATCTCTTTGCAGGCCTTGCTCTTGGGCCAATTTTTTCTCTTTATTTTAGTTTTTGTACCTTTATGTGTTGTTTGTGCCTGAAAGTATTCCTCTTTATTATATTTTTGCAGGATTAGTAGGTGGTATCTATGGATCGTTGATATTTCAGAAGCTTCATATTTAATGCAATTTCTGTTAACATGTAGACTGACAGATTTGCAAACTATTGAATGGGCACCAACAGGCTTCAGATAAACAATGTTTTCTGTAATCCTATTTGTTTAATGGATTTCAGGTGTAAAACTTGTTTCCAAGCTTTTTCAAATTTGGTTAAGACCTTTTTAGATATTTGAGTTTGCATCTTTTATGCAATTTATTACGCTTTCTTATAGTTTGACTTTAGCAAGTAATGGACCAAGCTCCTCCACCATATGATCCAAAGGGCTATCCCCCAGCACAGCAACCGGGTTATCCATCACAGCAACCAGGGTATCTGCCACAGCAACCAGGTTATCCACCCCAGCAACCAGGTTATCCACCACAGCAACCAGGCTATCAACCACAGCAACCAGGCTATCCACCAAGTACTGGATATGGAACCTACCCATCGTCATATAATACTACTTCAACAACAACTGTAGTTGCTACCCAACCAACCACAATTACAGCCATGCCAGTGGTATTCAATGAGTTCCCAGTAGCCATGACATGTCCCTCTTGTAAACATCAAATTGTCACAGCAGTCATGTATGAGCCTGGATCTTTTGTATATCTCTTGTTCTTTCTGATGTGTATATTTGGGTAAGTATCTCTTTCATTTTGAGATATTCAATTTCATTTGAAATTTTACAATTTAGCAGAGTTATTTTTTAAGACATTGACTTTAAATATGCTGGATCTCTAAATCTGTGGACATTCTAGAGATATAGAGAGCATATTCTAGCAGAACGTGGGGAGAACACGAGGAAACATGTTTTGAGCCAATCTGCTCATTTGTTTACATCCTCACTTGCCAACCGAAATGTGTAAAAGACAATAGAGCTAGAGAAGAAAATGATGTTTGATCAGTTTCAGAAACAGAGATTGCATGACAGGCTGTTTGCTGTGTAAAAATACATCTCACACAAAGAACTGGTGTTGCATGCAATACTTCTCTTCTCTGGGCAGATTTTTGCATTTTCATGTAGCAGACAGATATTTCTAAAACTTCACTGCTTCCCTTTTCAAAGTAGTATTATAAGCTAATGCAAAATAACACTTGAAAGGAGAAATATTTTAGTAATATGTCTGCACAATCAGTATGGAGTTCTTGGATGGGGGAGGGGGCACTCAGCAGTTCTTTCAAAGGAGAGACTATGCCTAAGATACTGGGGAAATTGCTTTAATTATAAGACTTCTTACCTTCTGTTTGCAGTACTATTTTGAAGAGGGAAGTGGTGAAATTTTAGAAATATCTTTCTGGTACATGAAAATGTAAAAATCTGCCTGGAAAAGAGAAGTATTGCATGCAACACCAGCTTTTTGTGTAACCTGTTTCTTCATACAGCAAAGGCCTGTGACACAAACTTTGTTTCTGATACTGATGGAAACACATTTACTATTTCTATTGTCTTTTAGGCATTTTGGTTGGTAAGTGAAGATGTTAGCAAATGAGCTGATCGGCTCAAGACATTTTTCACCCTTGCTTTCTAGGAATATTTGCCAAGGCCTATATTAACATTTCTAACCTTAAACACTTAATGTGCATTTTGAGTGCTATCTTGACAGTTCTTATATATTGTACACAACTTGTTTTCTGATATGTTTACTGTAATTGATTATGGGTCACACTGAAGATACCCAATGCAGATTTAACATAGCATAATATATTATAGCATAGCATAACATGGCACAGAATAACATAACACAACATAACACAACATAGCATGATTTAATGTAACAAAGTAACAAATATAAATGCATTCTTTTGAAGCTAGAAGCCTTCTACAATTTAAATTTGTCATTGTTTATAAACTCAAGTAGGGATAGGTAGTCTCAAGCTAGTGATCAGCTGAAAGGTGTAGATTGAATATATAAAATGGACAAGTGACAAATTTCCTGGATTCATGCCCCAGAGTCTTGCAGTATTTAGTAATACTTTGATTGACTAAAAGCAAACATGGGTCACACAGGTCTTGTTCAGCATAAATGTCGGAAATGGTAGCCTCAAGCTAGTTACCTGCTGACAGAGGCCCATCAGGCCAGACTTAGTTTTTTGCTCCTAAATATCTACTAGGATACTATGAGAGTAGGAAGTTACATCAAAATGTGTTTCTTGTCATTCTCTTGGTGTGCAAGCCTATGATTAGGTAAATGTATGTTGAAATTCCTGGGTTTAGTATGTTGTTTATGCTCAGGTTATAGTTTATTTATATGCCATATTCTCTTTAATAGTCCTGCTGTCTTTAATATTCCCCTCTCTAGTAAGCCATCATGCAGGTTTGATGAAAATAGATGCCAGTGTGTTCCAATGCAAGAAAATATATAATAAAGTGTATGGAAACAAAAGTCTTGAATTCAACAGAAGTACAAGGCTTATCACTACCCAGTGCAGGGTTGGGAAGGAAAGAGCAGAATTAAACTAGTTAGTTAACTGCTGTTGATAGTATTCAATTTGTCATGCCTAGATGTCCCATGTTTTGAGAAAATGGGTCAAATTAAATGTTGTGGAGATTTTCTAGAAATAATGATTATTATTAAATTGAAATTGAATAAATGTTGCATGTTCTCTTCTCATAGGTTTTGGATTTGCTGTTTTATACCATTCTGTGTTGATTCTTGTAAAGATGCAATTCATTCATGCCCCAACTGCCGTGCACAGCTTGGTGTATTCAGAAGAATGTAAATGTTTGCTGGATGCAGAAAGAACTAAAACTTGATAAAATTTATTGAATTATGCATGTACCTGCACATGTAGGCTAGATGACACTTCTCATTCATAGATTAGATACTAAGCCTATAAAAGCTAGGTCAGAGAAAATGCCAATTTTCCAATTACTCTGTAACAAATTACATACTTATCTTTGCAGTTGAATATACATTATTTTGAAGGTAAAGAAAGTATGCATGTTGCACCATGAAACAGTTATAAATATTGGATTATGATGCACTAGTATATTTTCTATTTTTATTTTTGTGGATATGTAGCTACAAGAAAAATTATTATAGCTTTACTTGAATGTGCTTAACTGTTGTTGCATTTGATGAGTAATACATTACTTCCTCAATTATCCAACCTCACTGGGAGTGGAAGTTTCAAAGACAGGTGCAATGTTCTCAAAGTCAGCTGTTGGCTGTTACATCTGATTTCTACTTTATTTATTTGCAATGCCCTTAGGTAAATTATATGATATACTATAAATAAAACTTTCTTCCGGACCTTGCAACTCCTTCTCAAATAAACACAACTCCTACCTCAAGAACTGTTGAAAACACTGCAGGTGCAGATAGTAAAACAGGGTGGTCAATTTTAATATGTACATTTTCTTTCCAAATAAAAAGTTTGTAACAAAGAGTGGTACAATGAAGAAAAATATTCATCAAGTCTTTGTTTGTTTTTGATTTGAAAGTGTTGCATTTCAAATTTATGCCTGTTGTGATGGGACTTGATGATATTTTTATGCAATTTGAATGCTCCAAGCCAGCCATAATTTTGCTAAAATTTTTGAAATTGGTATGCAAATGATTGAATATAAGGTTTGATAATAATGAATCATGCCCTATGGAGAGGCCAGTTAATTAAGGGAAGGTATAATTGAGAGACAGATGATTGAGGATCTACTGTATGCTTGTAACTGTAATGAGATAACTTGTAACATTTCAGCATCAACTAATTTTTTCAATGTAGAAATATATTTTCAAATAATTAAGGACTTTTAGAAATTAAATGCAAAGACAGTGACTGTTGCTTTGTATATTGTAACTGGTATTGAGAATTTCTGGGGGAAATTTGATTGTTAGATTTCATGTGTCCTTCTACACAGACCTATTGTGTGCCTCCTACCTTCATGAGGTTTATAAGTGACTGCATGGAATGTTGATAGATGTGATAATGGTTGATTATCACACATTACACCACATTTAAATCTATAATTCTGTTCATTCTTATCAAACAATATGGGGTCCATCCATAAAGTATGTATGCTCAAAATCATCACATTTTTGACCAACCCGCCCACCCTGTACACATGAGTATGTGTTTGACTAAACCTACCAACCCACCTTTGTACATATGTACAAAGGTTTCTTTGATATTTCATGAAATATATTGCCCATTTTTACCAACAATTGTTCTCACTTTTTTTAAGTGATTGGATCGTACATATGCTTTGAGCTTTACCATCCCACCTACACTGTACATGTGAGTACGCTTTTGGTTTTACCCACCCACTGACCCTCAAAGTATATGTACTTCCTTGATGGCCCCATGTATGGATATTTATTTCTCTATCCCAACTTTTGGAAAAGAAGTGACAGAATGGTGCAATCAGCATTGTCAAGCTGTCTCTTGTAACATACACTTTAATTATTAATATTATCATTTGTTTACATTTGTCTTACATATTAATATGCTTTTTATTTATCTTTTTCATAGAAATATATGGTAATTGTAAATGTGGGGTAGAAAATTGATAAGCCAGTGAAATATCACTATTTTGCTATTATATGCACAAAAGCTATCAACTAGTTGTGTTTTCTATTTTTGAATAATTCTTTGATTATTGTATTTACAAATTAGTAGTCTGTTTTGTAAGCTACCATAGTGTCCACTTTGTGCACACTAGTCGAGAATGATTTCAGTCTAACTTCTTGTGAAAGTGCAATGAAGTGTGGATCAGATTCTTCCCATTCAAGTGGGATCTCTTCATCTTTGTTTGTGTACACAAGAACATCAAACGCACCTGCAGAGAACAAATGTAAAGTCCGCGCAAGTTACACACTAAATGTTTTTCTAATTGAATTTGTTTGTATTTTTTTCTATGCAGAAAATTAATTGGTGTGCACAGCCTTTCCAGGCCCAGAGTCCATTGAATTGTAATTGAAGTGCAGAGTAGTATATAATTGGTAGAAATATTTAGAATATATGCACAAATCTGTTGATATTTGGATATATGTGCTTGAAATTAATGGTGATGTGGTAAAATTGCATACCTTATGGAATTACTGCATTGTAGTCAAAGGCTTGGTTGAAGTGTGTGGAGGATCATAGACTTAATTCATGATACAATTTCATTGATGAATTTTACTTACATGGGTCTGAGATCATAGGTAGAAATGTCATTGTAGCTACTATCTGCCTGATAATGCCTTGAATCTCTTTTCGGATTTCTTTTATTGGCTTTGTTTTAGAGTAGCTACAACATATGTAGGAGAAGTCACAATATTACAGTATATTTATATAAGGATTCTATGAAGTCTATCAAAGGTTATATAGCAAATATATTTAGTAAAAAGCAACACAAAAGAACATCAAAAAACCTGCAGCTTGAGGAGATTGTATATTTTGATTTGATATTCAACATAGGCACTCGTAAAAATGGTTTGATTCTTTAGCTACTGAGAAACATGTATAACCTATTTTCCTATCATGGATGCTCCAAAAATATTGCATACATAACAGTGACAGGAAGGGTATGCACAAATGAGATTAGTGTTATGAATCTGCACCCTGATTTTTGCAAGCACCTGCCTCGTGGCATAAGAACATGAATATATATTCATTTTGAAATCATAGGTTCTTGTATGAAGATTTTTATTGTATTTCATCAGCTGTAAGTGACAATTTATGTGAATGTAGGTATTTGCTTGAAGGTGTCTCATTGCATTTCAGAACCCTTGTGAAATAGATAGATTGTAAGTAATGAGGAATATAAATCTCAGGAAATTTTACAGCACATTGGAAAGATGGTTAGGTATTGAGGCAATTTCAGACTACACAAAATTGGTCTATGAATTGGCAAGAAAGTAAAGCAAACCTTGGGTCATGAGATGCTGCCTGGTCACACTCAACATCGAATTGCCACCTCTCAACATCTTCCATAGTTTCTGTTGATGTTATTACTAAAACTATCTTCTGTATTGTTTTGGACATAAGCCACACTACATAGAATTATTTCATAAACATCACATTAGCATCAAGGTAGGTCAAAACTAACAAGTCTGTGGACATAAATAACTAAAACTTGATACTTGATAGTTTTCAATATAAGGGGTGATAGAGATCATTGTCATTAGAATGAATTAAAATCAATTCCAACTACATTAATGGCCTGTGGCTTGCAACTGCAGGCAATAAGTAAAAATCTAGCTGATTTATGTCATTGATTTGGTAACAAACTTAGAGACATTTATCAGTATAGGAATGATGATGAAAAGGGAATATTCCTTGAAATCTACATAGTTTGTGTTATGATATAGTGGAGTGACTCTGTGGGTAAAAATTGCATAAAAGATAACAACTGAGGTCATACATTTGTGCAGGTAGTGCTTTATGGTACTAAACGGGAGAATACCTTTCCTGTTTATTACAAGAGCTGTGAGATGTTGATGTAGAGAGAGCTCATAAATACTGTAGGATGGCAGAAGAGAGTTTTTTTAATTCTTGATGAGTTGTCGTATTCTTTTAATCAGCTATCTTATAAATGTAGATATTTTGGCACTTCTTTGCACAGCTTTGCATCAGTGTGAATGCAGAAAGGAAGTGTGATTGAAATGGATTGGAATGCAGATAGTGGTCGGGCACTGAGTGTTATATGCAAAGGTGCTCATGGATAATGAAAAATCTGAACTTTTTCAACTCCAGAATTGCATTGTTTATGAGCTTCTCAGGTCCCCCAAATGCAAAATCTGCTCTGCAGCTCCTGGTTTTTCGTCCTTTATTAGTTAATGCCACTGAGAATTTAGTTTAAAAGCAAGAACTTAATTTGTTTACTATTACAAGCATGCTTTCCTCAGTATGGTGAAGGTTATATAGTTAGAAGAAATGGATGAAATGGCTCAGCTTTTATTTAGTATACCTACCTTGTATTTGTTTTAGAATATTTCCAATGTAATCTGCAAGATCTTTTTGGTCAGTCATTTGCATTGGAAGTCCATAATACACTTCCTTTTTGAAGGTTTCTGGAGCATAAATTCCTCGCTGATAAAGAATGCTAGAAATTGAAGAAATTATCATTTATGTTTACATTGGAAGTCTTTGAAGCTATGAACTAACAGCTGACATTGACATCAGAAATAACAACAAATACACATTTTACTTAAAAAGTTGTTCACCCATTTCTGAAACTTTCTATGATTTGAGTTTGTAGCACTGCAGTGCTACAAAGCTGAAAAGGCAATGCACAAACAACACACTGAAGTACATAGTTTACCATAGGAAATATATACAAACTGACCAAAAGAGACATCAAAGCTTGAGTGAACAACTGGAATTTGAGATTATTCTCAACTTATATGCTCTCTTCAGTCTCATAAACCCAATACCAAACTTTCTTGACCTCTCAGCAGTGGAGTACTTTCTTATAAAAAAGGGAGGGTGTACTTCTAGCTTTGGCACATATTCTACTCCAATTTCAATATGTCAACTTTGTGAAAATTCAGTCTGAGCATTGACAGTGAATGCACTTACCTATTTATTGCAAAATCTGCAAAGTAAAATAAGAGTAACATGATTACAACAGTATTCTTGTAAAAATTAACAAAAACATCAATTTCTGATTGTCAGCCCTAAGCTATACAATAAATAACTTGTTATAGGAAATGATGTCTTTGAATATTGCACTAGATCTATGCCAGTCTGCAGTGTATGTTACTTTCTGAGAGGGCACCTGGTATGCACAAACAAAGTATCTGGAATGCTAGGTATACTAGTGTGCACTAAAAATTTCTGGCATATTGATATGCACCATGAGCAATGTCCAGTGCACTAATTTGGACATACTATCTTCTCATTGTGTGTTCACAAATGTTCCTATATCTGTGAAGGTTGCAATAAAAATCTATATCCAAGAACCAGGCAATTTCACGAGGCAGCTTGGATGAGGTTTTCCAGCACTACCTGATGATATAATGAGGTCCAGCCTGTTAGATTCTTGATAAAGTATTCAAACCTGGCATACTGTGCGAAAACACATTAAAGCAGTTGTTGAATGAAAATCTCTCGGACATGGACATGCAATACATCGCAGACGAGGTGCTATAGTAAAGCAGCAATCTTTGAACGATAGTTTATGTTATAACATAACATAACCAAATCCTTGATTTAATTTGATCATATCCGAACACTTTTGTAAGTTTTTAAATAACTTAAGATGCCACAACTATAAGCTAAAAGGCAAAAGAACAACAGAAGGGGTAAAAAGCCTGAACTTTCAATTTCCCTTCATATATATAATTATCATTCCTTGCACACGATTACTTGATTCTGTTGTTAATTAATGTTATTCTAAACTCGTAGCTGTTTCTGAAATTTCCACTAATTAATGCCGATTAAGAATTATGAATAGCTTCGGTAAAATCCATTGTAAATTCAATCTAGTCCTTTAATGCTGGCGATGAATTCACCAAAGTTACGTTTATGCCAATGTAGTATTCGTCTACTTTTTCTTGAATGAATTCAGTGGATTTGCATTTGCTGTATCTTTCAGGTGGTAACACAAGTCAGCTACAGAAGGAATCTGTTGTAATAGTACTAGATATCAAATAAACAAAAAGAAACGCAATAATAGACATACTGAAATACTCAACCACCATTTCGGCACTGCCTTTCAAAGTAACAGTGTCCTTGGAGGCAAGACTTGTAGCAGCCATGATAATAGCCAAGTGTCTCTGTAACAACTTTCGCGCCAATGTTTTGCAACAGCCTCGAGTTGAACGTGAGGTTGACATCCGCCATGATAAAATCTTGAAGTTTGAAGAAACGTTTTAGTGTGGATAACTCTAGTCATCCAAACGGCAAAAAAATGAATACAGATAAGAGGTTCAGCCGAATTTTAAAAGATCCAAGGTTCAAGGTAGGGTAATTTTGTTATTAGAACCTATAGGGTTGTTCAAAGGAGAAAGCGAGCGATAATGATAAGAATAAATGTTTTAGCCTACTACCTGTTAATTAAAAAAAGTATGAAGAAATACGTATGTTATACACCAAGAGATCTTCTGGGAATAGAAAATTCAACGTGCTGATTAACAGACAAATGGGTTTGTAATAGCAGTATTAGAAGTGAACTCTACTATATATATATATAGTAGAGACGGTAGGTATCAGCTTCTCCAACACCCTTTTCTCTTATGCTAAATATAATTTGCCTTCCATTCAATTTCAAATGCTACCCATTGTAAGTCCAGTTTCATTGTGTAAAGTGTTCTATTGTCGTAAGTTAATTAGATATTGTTCCTTTGTTTTTATCCTTATATATGCGCTGTATGCACCTGGAATGTTATAACTGATGAAGGCTTGTGCCGAAACGTTTTAAGAGTTGGGATTTTTTCTTGAGGGTCTATATATATATATATATATATATATATATATATATATATATATATATATATATATATATATATATATATATATATATATATATATATATATATATATATATATATATATATATATATATATATATATATATATATATATATATATATGTATATATATATGTATGTATGTATTCATCTTGTGCATCTTGTGTAAAGCTCACACCAGAGATTCATTTAGTCATTTTTGCCCTCATGCCAAGATAACATGTATATAAGTCATTTTACTGTCATATATCCCTGTATCAATGCTAAAAATGAATAAACCTCACACCAGTATGCAGAGAAATTTGGATCTTTCCCCAGGCCTCTCCACAAGTAGATACAGAACCTATTGCACACCTCATGGTCGAAGTTCACATTGAGGAGTGTGGTTTTTGTCCACCATTGATTGTCAAGGTGCATGATCTGGCCAATATTCCAGAATGAGGTAAATGATGAATGGAGCATCTTGTCTCATTGAGGCATGTGTTGAGATGCCTTGAATGGAGAGGCCTGTATTCCATATATGCTATGTTAGCAATGTGAAATTCTGTAGTTGGTATTTTTGTAATACACTATGAAGATCATTTGCTTGTTTTTTAGCGTATGCCTAGAAAGGCCCAAAGAGTGACGATAGATTCTAGGTTTAAGTCAATGTTTTCAGATAGCAGATTCAAGACAAAATGTAAGTTTTACACCTGCACTTTATGATTTGGAAATGTGTACTATAGATTAATTAAAAAAGACACACACACACACACACACACACATACACACACACACACACACACACACACACGCACACACGCACGCACACACACACACACACACATATATATATATATACACACACACACACACACACACACACACACACACACACACACACACACACACACACACACACACACACACACACACACACACACACACACATGCACACATGCACACATGCACACATGCACACATGCACACATGCACACATGCACACATGCACACATGCACACATGCACACATGCACACATGCACACATGCACACATGCACACATGCACATGCACAATAGGCTTCAATGTAGCAAGTATGTATTTCATGTGTTATATATATCTTCTCAGAATGTGTTGCAATAATAATTTGGCTGCCTTTGCTACCCTGATTGAAGTATCAATTCATCTGTTTTAGCTTTCCTATTGAAATACTGCCTTGTGACAGGAACATCTTATGCAAACTTTGATTTCTGATATAAGTTTGAGTTATCAAATGTCAAGCATGCTTTTATAGCATCTTTTGCATGAAAAATTGAAGATGTGTAGAATGCTCACATGGTTCTTTGTTAATATCCTTTCCATTTCTGTATTCTTTTGGCAGATTCTGTTGATAAAAGAGGCAGACCAATAAGAAAAACATCAAAAGAAGATCTTAAGAAGTTCTACAACATTGATAAAGAGGATACAGAAAAAAATGGTCATGTGCTCAACTTGACTTTAGAAGGTAGGAATTTTTAAATAGCCCTGTAAGAAATAGAATAAATTCTGTTGATTTTCACATTGGTGAGTTTGTTTTTACATCATTCTAAAAATTTGACAATAACAAAATGTCATTACAAGATATAAGTACAAGGTATAGCTCACATCAATGGTGAGTTGATTTGAGCTGTATGTACACCCAACATCTATGTTCATGATTTCAGCTTAATAGCACAGGATGTTGTAGCAGAGATGAGAATGGAAAGACAGAGACTCATAGAAGAAATCCAGAAGATGCTACTGATCTTGTTGATAACTGTGGAGTCTGCAGTAAATATGCATTTCAGGTGGTGGGTTAATGGCACACCATAATTTGAAAGGACATTAAATCAACACACACAGTCATAGCTGATGCTGGCTGGCCAGACTTTCAGCATTTCTGGGGGGATTGGAGAGGGGTCTGCATGAACTTTTGGATCCCCAATAGAACGTTTGCTTCAGCTCATGTTTTTTGCTCTTGTTCTAGAAAGCGATTCTGAATCAAGTGGTGATGATGATATAGATTTTTCAGACATCCGTGGTGGCGCACTGTCTTCTTCATCATCAGATGAGGAAGATAGCTTTCATGAATATGAAAATGAGGTATCACTTTTCCATTACATATGCATAGCAATATTAAATGATTTAATTATATATTCAATCATCAAATCTTTATGCTTAGAATTTATCAAGGGGTTGCTTGGCAGCCATTAGAAGCATTAGAAGTTGCTAATCAATTTCTTTGTTTTTTTTAATTAATTAAATGTTCAAAATCATCCCCATCTTTCTTAATGCAAATGGTATCCCAAATCCTATTTTAGAATTATTTTTGGGATATTTAATTGAGTTTGTTATCTCATTTGGTTATATTGTTTGTAATAGTGTTGAGTCTGCTAGTTTTCCCATATAGTTAGTTTTCCCATAGCACCTACCCAGCATCTTACTATTAAATATACAGAACAATTGGATATTAATAAATCTGGCAATAAAACCATTTGTTTAAAATGATAACATTTATTTTGTTGACTTTACAACATAGAAGACAACAGAGACAAAGAAAAGCATTTTTACATAGAACTGGTGTTTAGCAGACATGACTAGCTACAATTAGGTTGTTTACCTGCATTATTTTGGATGTGTTGTTTTGAAATAGTTGTTTGCATCATGGAATTGTTGTGTTACTGGAATAGTTGTTAGTCATGTTTGCTATGAAACAGTTCTACATAAAGATATTTTTCCTCATCTCTATCATCTTCTATATTTTAAAATTCATACTTTAGGTTTTCTAATTCAATTCAATTCGATTCAACATTCAACTAAGCAACTAAAGCAATAAAACAACTATAACAACAACAAAACTAGATATTGGGTAAAGATAAGCATAAAAGTAAAAGTAATAAATTCTCTGTTGAGTTTCTTTGGGAGGAGTTCACTCAATAGGTAATCTAATCGAGGAGAGAGCCACCCCTCTTTTGTTTGTTTTGTCTAATGGACGAGTTGAAAATTGAATGAAAAATTCTTCTTTTGATTTCCCATTCTTGCATAGCACTTCTCAAGAAAATCAAATGAATGACCCCATTTGCTTTCTGTAGCAAGCCAAGTTTATTGACTAATATTTTAATGTGAAATATCTTGCCAAACATGCATAGTATTGGGTCTTATGGCAAGTTACAAATTATGTAATGCAAGGAGATATTGTCTAGGTATTCAGAACAATTTATGATGCAACCTTTCTCTGATGTAGGATATCAATCATGATTGGGGTGAACTGGACAAAGATGCAAAGAGAAAAACTGATGCAGTAACATCTCGGCTAGCTGTGTGTAATATGGATTGGGATAAAGTGACTGCTAATGATCTCTTTGGTATGGAAGCATGTTGTAGATTTCATTGCATTGATTAAACAATCAGTGATAGATATCAAATGCAGCATACCTCGCTTATATCTATCACGTGTATCCTCACCTGGCTATTTCAGTTCACCTTTCGGTCGTTATCCGTCGTTTCATACTGTGATGAGTGTCGGACGAAAAACCTTTCAGTATGCTAAAGAATGTTCCCGGTTTTTCGTGCTGTAGTGAATTTATACACTGAATTCCTGATCCTTCTGGTCTTGTAGTTCTACATATTTATTCTTTGCTTACAATATGATTTAATATGGTAGTTTTTGGAAGTTTTTTACTCAATGTTAATACTTATTATATCTCACAATATAAATTCTTTTTAGTTTTGTTCAGTTCTTTTGGAGGCGCTGTTAAGTCTGTCAAGGTAATTCATCATATTCCTCAAATTCATTCTTATCGATGAGGAAATTTTGAAATATCACACTGCGATGGTCTGTTTATATCAGATATCTTCCCTATCAATTTGCAATGGAGTTGCATTATGAACAAACGTCGTCAATCTGTTTTCTCACAGGTTTCATACTGCTAATTGTTTTAAACTTAATTCTGTTATTCATATTGTAAAAATACACATCTCACTAAAGTAAAGTAACTTGTATTTGACGTGCTTGGTGTCATAAACAAATTAATATTTTATAAATACAGATTATCTGAATAAAATAAACAAAAAGCCAACACATATTTGTTTAGCTGTAGTAAGTAAAAGTGGCTTCAGAATCAGTGGTAATTAGTAAGTAAGGAGATCCGTGTTAGTCCATGGTTTATTTATGCATGCAGCATTTGTTTTGAAACTTCACAATAGTGTAACAATACTGCTGTAGGGGTTTTAGGTAGGATAAAAGGGGCTATAAATGATGATGTTATGAATATCCGTCCTCTTAGAAAATGATATAATAACGTAGGCTGCAGTTTTCTAATTAGCAGTCCATCAAAAGTCCTTGACGACCTTAAACATGTCAAGTTATATGCACTAGTCTAGTTTATCCTTTAAATTAAATGTAGGCTTTTCCAGGAAGCTTGTTAGTTCTCGGAAGTTCTCGTGTTTATAAGCATTTTGTTGTATAGCCTTGCCCCCATGTGGCAGAGCATTATTTATCTTTGCTTGTTGACAATTGTTGAAATCTCTAATTATTTTTGTTGCTTTGACACTTTCTTTCCAACGTATCGTATAGATATACTTGTCGGAGTTTGGAAAACAGCGCTTGGCCCAGGAAGATCTCAGTGGCCCTATTGAACTAAGGAAGGAAAATGAAGAGGACATATATGATGAAGAGGAAGAGGGTGATCCGAACAACGTTGAGGTCCGTTTTACTTGCCTGTCGCTATATTACTTTCTCTTATCGTGTTCCCAGCTTAATTGCCAACTGCAGTGGTTCCTCTGTTTTTGCCTGAGAGTATGGAGTATAGGAGCACAGCTATAGACACTTGTTCGCCGGGCGTTTGAAGTTAAAAGTAGTGACTCCGCCGTTTGAATGAAAAGTGAAAGTGCGGGGAAAATAACCGAACCGACCGGGGTTCGAACTCGCGACCCCTAACTTTGTACGTCAAGTGCTCTACCAACTGAAATTAAAACGTTACATGCTCCTCTGTTGCCATGTAATGGGCAGCATAGTCCTAATCAATCAATAAGTAGTTTTTAAATGCCATCACGAGCTTTAGTCAAATTTTTATTGTTTGGCAGAGCTACCCTTACTCCTCCGTAATCCCTTTCCTTTATTGTAGTCTTATATCATGTTTGTCCGTTCGGCAACATGTTTTGAACCTCTTATTTTTGTTGTCTAAATATATTGCAGTCTTGTTAAAGAATAAATGTTTCGATTATGGCATTTTCTCCCCATTCATACCAATGTAGGTTTGATTTTCATATTTTTTTGGCTACTTTTTGCCAGTAGGTTTTCCTCATCTATAATTTCTGTTGTGTGCTGATCATTCATTTTGCTTAACAGGGTGCCTCATTTCACATGGAAAAGCTTCGTAAATATCAGTTAAACAGAATGAAATATTATTATGCAATTGCTGACTTCGAGTCGAAAGGTAAGTTGAGTTGAATTGTGTATTTTGCACAACAGCTACCCACCAATCACACTTGAGTATTCTTCCTCGTTGCGTCTGCGTAATAAAGTTGACTAGCTTGCTTTAGGCCTTTCCGGTGAATCAAAGGTTTGGATATAGTACCATTCAAGCCTATTTGCCGGGACATTGTTTATTCATTTGTCTGTCATTTGCTATAATGGATGCTGGTCGTGGATGCCCTTAAAGAGCTAACGATAATATATATCAAAGACTTCATCACCATTGTCGTCATTATCATCACGTTCTTTTTTGTCGACCTGTGGTGTAAGGTTTTCTTTAGTTAACTAAAACATTACAGTAAACTTGATGATAACGTGGTATCTGACTGTGTTTTGCAACTGTAACCACTGCTCCACATTTTTCCTTTGCTCTGTTTGCCCTTACTTGTACAATTTGCATCTCAGTTATTTCTTCCTCCCTTTGTTCTTTGGCTTTACGAGATTGTCATCATGGTCATCATTAATGTTCGTTACCTTCGTTCGTTCTCCTGTTACGTCCCTTGAGGGGCTTGGGCTGACCCTGAGGTCAGTTATCGCCTTCAAATTGTTTAGAAGAGGTGACTGAGCCGGCGACCCTCAATCCACTCTGTTACCCCCAACAGTAATTTATCAGAACTGCAGCCTGAAGCTGCTGTGCCTGACTTTTACTGAAGGGGCCTGGTTGGACAGTTTGCCACAGGTCGTCAACATCTGCCCCAATTCTGAATCTCTGCGAAATCAATCACTGTCAACTTAAGGGTAGTATCTCTCTGTGCCCGCTTGCCACCACGAGGAAGTGTCCAACTATGGGCTAGCAATGCTCGTTACCATCATCAAAGTCATCTTCATTATCATCATCATTATTTATATCATTATGACCTGTCAATTTCATCATTATGCTTTACAGATGACTTGTACTTTGCTCAATTCTGAAGCAAAATTTTCCCTGTGGCGTTTACAGATAATATTCACGGATTGCTCGTAGTTTGTTGCATTTGCACGTCACATTGTCTCTTCGTCCACATGTAGTTTTACATTTACTTATTCTTTCTGTACGATTTTGTGAAAGTTATTGTTGGGAAACAATGTCACACTTACTCTAATGCGTTGGTTTTACATTGCATTGCCCTGTTAGGGTTTTTCATTGCATTACCACTAACAGACTCTGAATGATAATTTGACTTGTTAGAAAGTACATTTACTGTAATCTCATCAACCAAGGATAACTGTTGCCGTCCAAGGGAATGGTAACAGAAAGGAATTATTTCTTTGAAAACAAAACTATGAATCTAACATTTCTGACACAACTGTCGAATTAGGTAAGAAATAGAACTGTACATTAGCAATTGATATATCTTTAATGTGCTTTAATGATTATAAATGTCTTGACAAGTACATTTTAAACCAATCTTGCCTACACCGTGTTCCTTTGCAGCTGTCCAGTTTCATTAGTGTTTATTTTTTATTGATACAGAGGCTGCAAATATGATATATGAAAATTGTGATGGAATTGAATATGAGCTAGCCGCTACGAGGCTCGACCTCAGATTCGTTCCTGATGAAACAGAATTTGACGATGAACCAACACAAGTTTCTACTGAGGCTCCAATGCTTAGCAATTATCAGCCGACAGTGTATGTTATCTTTTTGTTTCTTTGTAAATATGTGTTAAATCTTGACTGGAGCTGCACAACGGTCTGCAAGGAAATCTGCATTCTTCTGTATGTATTTTAAGAGGTAAAAAACCCCCAGGTGTGCTAATAGACAACCGTTTATTGCAGCCTTTATAGTGGTTTTGTTTAATAGCAAGGCCCCGCAAATAGGAAGCCACTTATTAGAAACTCTAGGCTCAATTTTTTCTGGAAAGCTCTGGATTGTAAGGAGCATTTTGAGCCAAAGGGTAATATATAGTTTATTATATCTATAGAGTAGTATATAGTTTGTTATGTGTTGGGCCAAGAAATCTTACTCTTATTAAGGATTTTTAAATGCTGTTGTGTTTGTACCATGTAAATGTTTTAAATATTATGTATAACAGCACTCATTTTAAAAATAAATGCACTTTTATGACGGGTTAGGATGGAAATTGTATTGTAAATCATAGAGTACATGGCTTACTTCTAAGAAGCCGTGGGGCACCCTACCTTAGAAATTTAATGAAGCGTTGAAGAAAGTTTTAGCTTTAAAGTTGATATAAACCCAAAATAAGCATAGTGGACAAATCTTGATTGGCTGTTAGCGCGATCCCCAATTGGGGAATCTTCTGTCTTATTGACCAATCAGAAGGCCAGAATCTCCAATTTTATTGAGAAGGACTCTCCGGCTAAGTTTAGAAGTCCGTGTCTTATTTGTGGAACCTTACTGTAAAGGATTTCCTTTGCAGACCCATATTAGGGGTCATTCACAAAGTATGTAGCAGTGAGGGAGTGTGAGTATGCATCTTTCCTGTGGCGAGCTGTTTGGAAATTTAAAGGCATGGGAGCTGTCATGCTACCTCAATTACGTAACGCTTAAAATTCGTGCAACATTCCCACTCATCGATCAACAAATACGAATTACAGCGTTTCGAAAGAGGACGTTGTATCGTGAATTGGTCGTGTAAGAGATGGAATAGATTTCGATCGATGACGATGATGCCTAGGAATATGAATATGCAAATATCCTGTGTGCTTGCTATAAAGTTGTAACATCGTGTTTTGATGGCTGTGTTGGCCCACTTTGGTCAGGAAATATTAAGGACTGGTTCCTTCATATCATCAATGGTTGTTTAAGCTCACATGCACACATGGCAATTTGCGTAAATGGGGTATTTTGTATGAATTTTACGTAGCAACGAGGTGGTATAAACTCGAGTGTGACGCACCGTTTGGATGGCACCTTAATCGGCAGTATTTACCTTTGGAATATTTCCTTGAGTACTAGATTATTTAAGAAGGTAATGAAATCGAAAACGGAGTAGAATTATTTGCATTTTGTATGAAATTAGTTACCAGACCCCCAACATATTTTATAGCTTTTTCTGACTCATCTTAGTGTCTTTTTTACACAGCGATTTCATTACTCTTTGTATTTGGACATTAAGAAAGTTCTGGATATACTTTGAATGTGTTTTGCTTCATAAATAGGCTATGCAAGTTTTATAGTATCCAATTAAAAGTACACGAAAGCCCAAAAAAATTAGTAAAAATTGTTTATTTAGAAGTTGTGATCTATTGAAACTCTGGTTTAATAGTCTGAGTTCTTTAAAATTCTTTGATCGTTTACTCGGCATATTGATTTTGACTTTCTTTTCGGATTATTCCATAGTGTCACGAATTCGGCATTGCAACAGAGCACGGTTCGATTGACTTGGGATGAAACCAACCCACAACGCCTTGAAATGACCATGCGAAAATTCAACAAGGACGAATTGGAAGATTTGGATTTCAAGGCCTATCTGGCAACATCCTCTGAGGAGGAGGAGGAGGAGGAGGAGGGTGCAATTATCGATGGTGGAGGACAGAATGATGGAGGTGAGGAAGGGAGTGGTGACAGTGACGATGGAGATAGCAAGGAGAAAGATGATGAAGATGAGAGAATAAAGAAGTATAAGGTAAATGAATTTTTAGTATTTTACATTTACTGGTATTTATCAGTGCGTGCAAAAAGCCTGTGACTTGCCACTTTGGTAATCCGAGATAGTGCAAGCAATATGGCTTCTGAAAGGAAAAGTAAAACGTGAACCTAAGTGGTAGTTGCGATATTCTCAACGTACCCGATTTTGTGCCAATTTAGATCTGCTTTTCGAGTTAAATTGAAAACCTATTTTATTCGCTCCTATACTTAACTGATAAATTTGATTAAACGTAGCTTGCTTATTTATGTTGTTGTTGTTATTGTGTTGTGTATATCTTTGTTCTTTTTTAGTGCTCTCTTACAGGGGGGAGCTCTCTCTCAATTAGTTCAACTATTTAGAGACATCCTCCCTAGTCAAGCTATTCTATATGCAGTATATAACTTAATTTGTTTTATTTGCTTTTTTGATTGATGTTTTGTAAATTTGTCATTTGTTGTAATTGTGTTTAGTTGAATTCAAGCTGTATATGGAATTGGTTGATGAAAATTGAAAAAAGATAAAAGTTTGCCAAGCAGCTTGATCCTAGAAATTACCGACATATAATGAGACAGTAATAGACTGTGTCTGACCAATTTATTCGATTGGCATTATAGTTATGATCATTATTTCTACCACATTTCTATCAGTTTTACTATGTGCTAGATTAACTAGATCCTTAGCGAGATATTTTCCCATGCCCTAAGAATGTTTCATTTGTACCTGATACCGCTAATTGCGACAATCATTGTTGTGGATGAGATAGAGTGAACGACTGAGTTGTGTATATAATGTCAAATTTCATTCGTCATCAGTAATCGCCATAGATGTAGGGCGCACTTGGAAGGTGGACTGGCACAGAAATTAAAGGGCATTTGTGCTGCACCGTACATATTAAGAACTTACCCAGGCACGCCAAAATTATGTATTACGGTAGTCTAAAAGTAGGCAGAACTTGATTTATTTAAAAAAAAATCGAAGAGAAGCCTTCTTTGATTGCGCTGAGGCCTCACTCATAGTTTTGTCTCCAGGTAAAGGAAACATTTTGCCAGTCTGAGGAAAATTTTTTTAATATTTGCAAACAATGGTGAGGGGGCTGCATCTCCAATATTCCCACCGCGGTTCCTACATCTGTGCTTATTGCGATAAATAATTTCTTTGTATTTATGAAAGTACGTTGATAATATTGAGTTTGAGTTACATTGAGTATTGAGCAGTTGAGTACTGAGTTTAATTTTAACGCTTGAACTCTTGTGTTGTTTTAACATTGTTTTTGTTTTGATTCCGTTAAAGAGCAGTATCTGATATGATCCATTTTTGTCCCATAGTCTTTGTTGCAAGAAATTGAAAGTAAAGGGAAAAACGATGACGATGATAAGCATATGGAAATTTCATGGGAACCAGCACTGAGTGAGAGTGCTGAAAAAATTGTAAAAAATAAGATAGAAAAGGAGCAAGAGAAAAATATTACTCCATGGGAGAAGTACCTGAAAGACAAGAAGAAGAAATTCAAATCAAAAGGAAAAACTGAGAGAAGGTATGAAGATTTTTAAACCCAGTTCTTTGGTCTTGAGTTAACGGAAGCAGATTAGACATAAGTGTTTTTACATGGTTACATAAGTGCGGTCGTATTACGCATATGTTCCTCATCTGTGATCAAATGGATGCAATCCGGATATTCTAAAAACTGTTAGTTTTCTATGGTGAACATGACAAAGTTTTCAAATTTTCTCCTTATAGCAGCAAAGATGATAATGATATAGGCGAGAATGAGGAGGAAGCTTTTGAAGATGCTTCGGAAAGGGAAGAACAAGAAGAGAAAGAGTATATCCCTGCTGTAGCTGATGATCCTTTTTTTGTTCATGACGATATGGACAATGAAGGTAAAAGAAGAAAAGATAATAAAAACAGGAAGAAAAAAGGTAAAAAGCGCAGGGAAGAAGACAGACAAGGGAACAAACCCGAAGACTCCCAAGAAAGGGTGATTATTCTACAGTTCTTTGTATCTACTCTTAAGTCGTTTATTTAGCAGTGAATAAATTTCTGTCCTACTATTTGCCAGCATAGTCGCCATATGTTTGAGAGCTCTGATCAGGACTATTTTCTCCCAACCTAACTGACCAATCATCATACAAAATGGGCCTAAATCTAGCTTTAGGGCTATGTGTGGTCAGAATCCTGTATGATGATTGGTCAATTATGTTGGGAGAATACAGACCTCTTCAGAGCCCTCAAACTTCTGGTAGCTATGCTATATTTGCCCGTATTTACTCAGTGTTTGGTAATATTGGTAGATGTGACATCTCCACTCCTTCTAGTAGCTATTCCTCTGTTAATGGCACGTAATCTTGGTGATTAACAGTTGCAGAACATTGAGGACGTTAGCATTATGATAGAAAATCGTGTTAAGGCTCATCCCACAAAAAGAAAAGGCGTAAATTAGTATTTATGCACTGTCACCGTTGCTATAATTGGTGTTTTATTGATCATTATAATCGGTATCATTTTAGAAGTATTTTCAACCGCTGTTATCTGTGTTGTAGTAACTCAGTTTTTGTTACAGAGCACATATACTATTATATCAATGAGGAACTTCAGTTTTTTACTTATCCATCAATGAATAATTACAGAATATTTAATAAAGAACTGAGTAAAGTTATTACTATATCTACAGTTTAACAAGAAATTTTCAATAAATACATATGTATGTATTGCTGTATTAGGCAACAATTTCTACGACAAGATCACAAGACTTTTGATCAAGCACCTCTCCTGGAGCCAACAAGCAACTACGAACAAACCCAGCACTGACATATAGCCAACAAAGAAGGCGTTGTTTTTTCTAACTGGGGCCATTGTCTCATATTACCATGAACATCACAGTGAGAAAGAGCTATTGTGTGATGTTTCCAAGAAGTACAAATATAATTCTACTGCTCAAAAACTGAAGAGAAAGTTTATTACCGGAGTTTTGAGACCTCCGAAAATCGATCTACCATTTACATTGGAAACTCTTTATCTCATTTATTTAATTTTCTAGATTCCTTGTGCTTATCTATATATTTCAGTGTTAGAGTTTGTGTTGCGCCAGTCTGTCTGTGTAACACTTAAGTGTTACTCAAACTCGAACGTTCTTGCTGACAATGTCTTGAGAACGTTTTAGTACTGATATCATGAAAGAGCTAAGAAAGTTTCAATATTGAGCCAAGAGAAACTTTCTTGTAAAAACAAGTGTATTGTACAACACCTGAATATCTGGAATGTTAATCTTTACATATATTTCTTTTTAATACGCAAAGTTAGCAGACAGCCTATTGTACTCTTCCTTGTGTACTTTTATAGATTATCCTTATTCGTATGATGAAATTTTGGCCAAAAGACATTTTCATCCACGATATTTCAAGATTAAAGCGTTTTCCATATTATCATCTTGAATACGACCTTTAAGAGCCCGTACCCTAGAATTTTCCAGATTCTTATACGCAAGATGCAAAATCTTGGCCTTGACTGCTTCAGGGTTTCCTTTCAAGGAAAGAATACCATTTCTCAACGCATGCTGAGCAGGACAAAAGTTTTTATTATGACCTACTACACAAAATTATTTATTTATTTATTCTTATGTGTTTTATGAGAATCACTTTAGCCTAGGTCCATAACAGGGAAGTTCTTTTATGCGGCTTTTTACTGTAGATTTCCACATTAAAAATAGTATTGTTTAAGACATTATCTATTCATTCATCTTTCTCAACTTTAGAGCGAACTTGAGCTTTTGCTCATGGATGACAAAGAAGAGAAGCGGCACTTTAGTATGAAAGAGATAATGGATAATGAAAAGAAGACAAAGAAAAAAAGGAAAGGGAAATTGAAAACAGCAGAAAATATCGATCAGTTTGAAATAGACGTTCATGATACAAGATTTAGTGCACTATTCAACTCGCCAGATTATATTCTAGATCCGTCAGATCCCCAATTCAAGTACGTTCTAGTGTAATAATTTCTTTGATCAGTCTGAATATTTCGATAAGCATTGTCTGTAGTTGTCAATCAGAAAAATCTCCTTTTAGCAAGATGCATAGAAAGCCTGGTTGACTTTTTGCAGGATCTATCAAAGTAGATAATTTAATCTTTATTTGAAATGGTCGCCACCTGCTGTTGTTACATCTTTTCATTTCAGAAAAACAAAAGCCATGGAAAGAATAATAGAGGAAAAGCAGAAGCGAAGAAAGTTGGGCGGGAAAGAACTCGAGAAAGGTAGGTGATCTTTGTCTTGAGGTGGCCTGGGTATGGACAACTGTTGTCATGGTTTTGTCACAGAAAAACTGTGCATTTTTCCTCGCCCGTATTCGTGCGCTTATTTATGCGCGTGTCCGTGTGCCTTTCTTTGCTCATAATTGAGTATGATATAGCGTGATATAGCGTGATATAGCGAGATATAGCGAGCTACATGTTTACCCCACCATTTGAAATACTCACCCACTGTATTAATACAATTCCGTCCATAGCACATTAGAATCGTGTGTAGACAGGGCACTACTTCACATGCTTGTGTTGTAGAAGGAACGAGATGACAGTATTTCATTTGTACAAGACTATACCAAATTATATCCATTGTATACTTACTTTGCTAGTATGTGTGTTATCTTTATTTGTTTTGAAGATGCTATAGATGGAAGTTTTGCTACTGGATCAACATCACGGATAAATCCAAGGTAATTTTTAGTACATTGTATGACAAACCTTTGTCGTGAAGACATAGTTGTCCCCGAGGCAAGAAAGGAGTTTGAATAACGCATGGTGAAAAAAACTATATATGTTGAAACAATATAAGGCACTAAATATCGTGCTATACTCTTTCAAAACGCTAGAAAGTAAAATCGACATATCAAAGCATGTTTCGACATTGCAGTCCTCGTCAGAAGATTGCATCAACTGATGAGTAATGAAAGGTCGAAACATGTTTTGATATGCCGCTTTTACTTTTTAGCGTTTTGAAGGAGTATATCAGGATATTCAGTGCCTAATAAAGTTAAAAAATATATGTGTTTGTTATCGTGCGTAAGGGACAGATCATTAATTATTGGTAGGGAGAGGAAGACATTCTCATATGTTTGATGAATTTTTCGTCCACCCTCTCAGATTTATGTAAAGTTTTTGGATTTCAAAAGAAAGTCCTTACTCCTTCTTTTAAAATCCTCATTATGTTTCACCCCCCTCCCTCTGAGTGTGCAGAATTTTGCCCCCCTCCTAGATGTCTTCCACCCGCCTGGGATAATTAATGACCGGTCCCTAATAAGTTTTTGTTTATTTCAGTTTTTGATAGAAAGCAATGCAATACTTTTGGACTACGATTTATACTGTAGATAACACATTGATTGGGCTCTGTTCTTGTTTTGGTTTTGTGGTGAATTAACACACCAACAAAGATTTGAGTCTTGGATATTTTTGAAGCAGAATTATGCCTTTCTTCGCTCAGGAATAATTTAAGAATAATCTGAGGCTCCACAGAAAAAATGTTAAGAAAATTAGAGCTCAGCAAAACATTATATATTCTTAAAAGAAAAATATCTATATACTAACTGTAGATATGGATCGAATCAAAACATATAGCCAACTAAACTCTAATCTAAAGTCCTAACTTTTCTCTCTCAAATATATCTTGCTATGCTTTGCGAAATCTTGTCTTGTATCTTGTAAAGGAAATTCACGGTACATTGTGCCTCTTCGCCGGTTAAATAATCTCCCTGTGATAGTATAGATAGAAATCCTCAATGCAGAACAACATCAACAACGGGCACATTTTTATGTAGTAATGATTTCTTGGAAGTGTATTTGAGGGAATTGCCCGGAACGTGCTGTTATGTAATTTGTTTCTCATTCGCTTGCCCACGCGGTTCGTCGATCCATTTCGGAGATTTGTAAACTCAAGTTGTACTGAGTTACTAAACACAACCCGTGATCAGGAAGTTGTTTAGACTACACATTTTTTGTAAGGAACCTACAATCATGGACAAAATATATCCAAACTGTCTGCTCAAGATCTTGACACTAGTTTTCCCCCTTCCCCCCACCTATCAATGTTGTTCTTTTGTTAGATTTTAGTGATGGAAGCTTCTCCTTGTATCAAGCATAAATATCTTCGTTGAGAACAACATTGATTTAGGGGGAAAGGGGGGTCACGGAAAAATGAGCAAAAATCCAGTAATTTATGTCCAAGATTGTAGCATATTTTCATTTCATTTTGATATAATTTAAGGAGCGTGGCCCTTCAGCTAACGCTGGTTTTCAAGGGGCCCTCCATTTGAATTACAATATAATGTTTGTAATATAGCATGAAGCCTAATCCTTAGCGTTCCTTATTTTTCGACATCGTATTGCCACATTGTTGTACTAAAGTTCCTTTCTAGTTCCTTATTTCTAACTGCATAATTCGTACTATAGAGATATAACAAGTGTTAGGAATTGAGACAGGTTCAATGCAAATCTTTTTAAGCAATACAGTAAGAGAACAGCCACCTCATCTGTGCAAACACAATCATCCTAAAATGAATTGTGATTCGGCCATAGAACAATTTTCGGATAATTGGGCAAACAAGATCGTCATTTCATTTAAATGTTTTGAAATCAGTTTACATTAAGACTCAAAACCCAGTCTTGTGTAAACAGAAAGAGTTCATTTTCGCACTTGGACTCTTCAAGTAAACTATGGTGAATAGGTGCAAACTGGCCATTCACAGGGCCAGCTAGATGCATTATTCATCATTTCACGTGTATCAGCATCTGGCTATATATCATGTCACGTGTATCCGCATCTGGCTATATATTTCGGTTCAACTTTCGGTCGTTATCCGACGTTTCATACTCTGACGAGTGTCGGACGAAAAAGCTCTTCAGTATGCTTAAAGAATGTTCCCGCTGTTGCAAACCCTTTTATGAAGCCTTGCGGAAAGGGACTTTACAGCTATGAATGGAGCTGTCCCAGTTATCGATTATTTGCAGTGATAGCATATTTGAAATTGAGAAGTGTCGTTGTTGTTTCTTCTTTGGCAGTGCAATGTCTTGGCCTTCTACATGTAGGTTCCTTACGAAATGGTTTCTTATAAAAAGACGCATTGTTCATTATTGTGCAGCATTGTCGTAGTATTCCAGGAAATGGCCGTTTTTTCGCTGAATAATACTAGTGACGCCAGTAATTGCTTACATTCCCAAGTATTAGTCCCGCTGTTCTCATCCTTTCAGCCTACCCTTCCTGATCAAATTTACAATTTTTTGTAGTATTAGTGCCCTTCTTCATTTTGGAGAAAGTTTCATATGATAAACACAGGGGCGTAAATAGCATACTTTCTTTGGGGGGGGGATGTCGGACACTTCTGCCCGGCCAAACTGGATATTGCCCTGCGAAAAATGAGATCCATAACAAAGCATATTTTGAAAGAACAGAATTGCAGCGGTGATAAATGTCAAATGTTAAAGGATTCAATTGCCCTGCGAATTGTGCGGTTTTATCTGTTGGGGGTTGTCACACCCGCATACCCCAACGGTATTTTGCCCCTGAATGCGCGTGTTATTTTTGTTCCAACAGCCGATACATTGATAATGGTGATCTGTGCAATGATGGCCTACAGGACATATTTGGACACATTGCCTCGCGCAATGCATTGTTGTATATATGGGCAGCGTTCCTCTGTGGCTCTGAAACGTGGACAATAACAAAAAGTATAGCAAAGAAGATAAATGCTCTCGAAATGTGAATTTACAGAATAATGCTTCCAGTATCATGGTCAGCACACAAATCAAACAATTAGGTTTTATCAGTGATAGACAGTAAGCAACTGCTGTTAAATGTAGTTTAAAAAAATGCAGGTAGCATATTTTGGGCAAATACTGCACAGAGATGGACTACACAGATAACTGATTGAAGGAAAGCTAAATGGGAAAAGAGGGAGAAGCAAACCTAAAACCTTGTACATGGATAATGCCAAAGAATCGGCGAATTTAAGTTGTTTAGATTGCGTAAGGAAAGCGGACAACCGAGAAAACTGGAGATCCATGGTAGTCAACCTGCTCGGAGCAGATGACACACAATGATGATGATGATGATTTCCTCAGAGGGTCTCGATTCAAGATATAAATATCATGACTGACCCTACAGCATAACGATATTTTCCTTCTCACAGCTTTTTGCACTTAATTTCCTCCAGATTGAATTCACGCAATGACTCAATAGTGACTGAATGTTTGTTTGAGTGCTGACGTGTAGAACTTTCTGCTGGGACTTTCGATTTCTGTATTCACAACGGAGTTTACTGAAGGATTTTCTGAGAAGTATTGCTAGGCCCTGTGCAGAACCTTACTCTTTGTATGCAATCTATCTCTGTTATTCCGCCTGCTGAATGGGCCTATTTACTGATTTAAAATCCTGTTTTGTCTAAACAGAGAATTTCGTTTCTCTCTTGAACTCTTTAAGTAGGCGAGAAGCGACTGGGCGCCTATTGGCCATCACAGGTAGCCAATCAGAGGCGCTATTCTTCTTTCCTTGTCAGTTTGGGTCGTATCGGTTTATAAATCTCCATCCAACTTTTAGCCAATATCTGACGTTTTGAGTGAACTACTTTCAGCGTGCAACCGACTTCTTCCGCAATTTTGTCCTGCAACTTAAGCCGAATTTGCGTGCTTCACGCATGTTATTTTTAATGCCTGATTACGGCAAATCTAAATATTTTATTATCCAAATTAATCTCTCAAGCATGCGTGGTTGTGAAATTTCATAATTGCAATTGTATTTCCTTATGTATTCCACCTCCAATTTCAGTTCGTTTTGTAGCTCGAGGCTTATTTACCAATTTGCCGTTAATTTTGCAAAAAGAAGATTTACCAGGGTAGCATAACATCCAACAGAAGGAGAACATTTCATTGTTTTTTCCCAATGTTTTAAATGCATATTAAACATATGACATGTTTATTTTCTGTAGGGATTCTATCGTAAAATGCGGCTCACATAGTTCCTTGCTTTTGGAGCTCTTTTGATCATAGTGCTGTAGTGAAATCTCTTTGATAGGTCCGTAACTCTTACTGCTTAGTTAGCACTATAGACACCATGAATGTTAAGTGCTAAGGCTGAATTTTATGGACAGTATAAGTTTCAACGGAAACACCTCTTTGAGACAGTTGTGAACACTCAAAATTGAAACTTCCTCAAGAACTGATTTTGACCTTAGTAGTAGTAGTTCCTTTAATTTTTTGGCCCTCTGGGTTCCCTAAAAGCGGTTCCTTATATACACTTTCCAATGGAAAGGGCCCTTTTCCCTTTTTGTCCCCTCTCCCGAACATTTTATCCCTTTGTTACGATTGTTAATCCTTGCGTAGAATATTGATTACTTTTCTTTAAGATTGTTGGGATTATACTCAAATTGAGATTGAAATTCTTGTCATGACCCTTTAATCTCTTTCTTTATCGATCTATTACAACCTGTTGAATCGTATCATAGGCTTGCTATTAGTCAGTAATTATCGTTACCCATATATCTTATTTCAAATGCTTTATTGGTTCTTTTATTATTTGGTTTTAATCTAATGCATATTATTTTCTATTTCTAGTCTGTCAGCGCTTGTTAGCGTTGTAAAAGCAAGAACTGAGAACTTTCAACAAAGGAAAAAATTCAAATCTAGAGGTTAAGTCAATGGATGTGTATTATTTGCTACGTTTTTTAATCATTATCATACGATTCATGAATCTTGGAATTTCCTTGAATAGCCTTTTATGCTTCTAACGGCTACCTACTACCTGCCGAATCTTCATGAAGGACTGTGTAACATGAAAAAATATTTCACAGTGATTGTGCTTTGGAAATATGATTCTAGAATGGGGGCTGTTGCACGAGCAGAGACAGGCGTGCTCAAGGTGGGGGTGCAGGAGTTTTTTAAATAATTGAATTTAGATAATTGAACCCAGGACAGCTAACAGCAGTGGCTGTATTATTGGTCTTGTGAAAGGACCGTACCCCCGGGTGATCAACAGAAGGGGGACACTTGAAAAACTTTGAGACTTGCTTGGCTTGGACCCCAATCTTTCATCGATAGCTTCGTGCCTGGGTACAATATTTAGGCTACATTCACATTACTCCGTTTTCATTTTGATCCGTTTTTGCTCCCATAAACGGAGCTGTTTTTCTTCTCTGTTCTTTTCTATTGGCGCTGTTGGTTGCGTTTTCAAATCCTTCCATTTTTGGTGTTCACACTACAGAGTTACCTTTTTGTTTAGCTCCGTTTTTATAATCGTTTTCATTTAGCTTCATTTTTGGGCGGTGGACTAATGTGAAAGCAAAGCCACAAACGGACCTAAATGGATTATTTTTTGTCCAAAAGCGGACAAGTGTGAACGGGGCCTTAGACTGTTTGAATTCTTGATAGATCTCTCCACATATATGTGTGTGCAGTCATTTGCTATCAGTTTTGCAATCCAACGCATAGGCCATAACGATAATCAGCTGGACGATATCGTTTCTAACTCACTTCATCTTCTAGTACTTATATTGACTATTGTACACCCCCTGCCTCCGACACACATTCAGAGCAGACGAACGGGGGAATTTATTTGGAGGATTATTAGAATAGTTCTGCTTTCCCTTTATATTTGCTGCTATTAATGCCTGCAGTTTGCGCTTGCCATCAAGTTAATACACGTGTATATAAAAGAGGTGTTTTGGCCCAGTGCTGAAACCTTCTTAGCTTGCTCATTTCTTATGTTATAATAGAGCCTGCTCAAGTATTTCCTAGCAAAATTTTTCAGTTTGTTTAACACTACAGTGTTACACAGACGGACAGTCACTGCATAAAAATAACACTGGAATGCCTAGATGAACACGTGGAATATATGCAGCTTTGATCAAGGTTATGACGGGCTTGTGTAAAAATTTGAATCTTAAATGTTTATGAACTTACTGAGTGTCTTAGGTCTCAAAAAACCAACACCTAATTATTAAAGAATTTTGAATGAAATTATAATGCTGTATAATGTTGCAGAAACTCACGACACAAAATTAGAGTACCTCAAAATATGGCACGTGCGTTTCGAATGCGTTTCGAAGCGTAAAGGGGGTCATGACTTTCGCCACTGGTAGCTTACAAATAACCAAAGGTTGTCTCTGGTAATCAAATTGGAACAGCTGGTGATATTTTCATGTAAACCTTCAAACAGATCAAGAATTAAAACGTGCTCTAATGAAGATTTTTTGACTCCTAAAGAAAAAATATATACTTTTTATGAAACATACAGGAATAAATAAATAAATAAATAAATAAATAGCGATATATTTATATATAAATATATGTATGTATGTATATTATATGTATATTAAATGCCATTTCTTTCTACTTTGTTAATGTGATCCCTGTGTTTGCTTTTCATTAGGAGTTGGATATCGCCAGATACATTTAGGTAATAGCAGTCTCAATGCTCTCTTTGGGCGTTTTGAAGGATACGAGGCTCGTATATGCATAGACGTCTCATTGCCCTAAACTGAGAATTCATATATCCATTTCTGCTGAATGAGTACGCTTTAGGTTATAGATGGGCATGTTCCATTGCCTGCCTAGCCGTGAACTGAATATCATCTAAGCTCTGTGATTCCTTGAAATTGAATACGTCGTTGTGTGTAGAGTTTACTACGAGGCCTTATTTTTCAAACCAATATTTGTTTGATATGGCAATAACCAATACTTTGGTCTATCGGTTATTTTTAGAGTACAGCACTGGCTAGGGCATCTAATGTCAGAACCTTGCTGAACTATAGAAAATATGAAAAACCTCAACTTAGACGTCATGTCAAATGGCCGAGAGATGGAACAGATTATTGGAAAGAGTTAATAAATAGTATACCATTTGGTGTGTGTTGCTCACTGCTTCTAATGAAAAGGTGTGTTTTCCTGTAGCCGTGTTTCTAATGTTCTCTCTATGGCATTTTCCTTTACAAGTTTGAAATAAGGCCTAAAGTTCGCTGAAATTTTAGAATGGTTGTGGACAATCCAAGACTCAAGCTCCATAAGGTCTTAAAACTCTTTCTTTATTTGAGTATCTTTAGAAAGCATTCATTAAAAAGTGAAAAGTGAAACAGGAGTTAGGAGTACCCTGCCCCCATCATCTTTCTTTTATACTTTTTGATCGCAGGGGACCTGGGCAACCATCCAGTTAGCGAAGCTATGTGTCCCAAATTGCTTTGAGAAAGTTTGCTTAATCACAGAAAACTCTTCATGGTTACATATTTTTCTCTCATTGTAAGCAGCGCTTATCAATTGAATATCTAGTCTCTACTGTATTGTGAAGCACTGATGATATGGATGATATGAATGGCATTTTACCTTGCATGGGCGCATTTCAAGCAAATGTCGCTGCTGGGTTGACCACTTAATTTACGTTGCATTATAGGAAAGCCAGACTCAATATCAGAGCCTAAGTATCGAGTTTCTTGAGACTTACTGAGTTTCTTTGTTTACTTATCACGTGAAAAAACCGAAAGTAGGGCTTCACGTGAGCAAAACTGTAACAACAGAAGAAGACGACAGTAGCAATAAGTAGAAATAAATGGAAAATTTGCTATCCAAGTCAAGGTCCTCCATAAATACATAACTGTCCAAATTATTTTTTGCGTTAGTCATTCCGAAAATTCTTTGAATTCCCTGGACTACCGTGATATTTTGCCTACAAAGACCAGGTTTTCAGAAGTTAAACCTGTTTCCTTAGTGCTTGGCCATGAGTATTGGAATTTCCCTTTCCCTAGTATGAGTGTTTTCAAACCGATTCTAGGTTTCCACGTTTTTAACTGCTTTTTGTGCGATTTCCAGTTCAGACACGACGCACTCTACTCTATGAATGCGCCTTAACACAATACGAATTCTTTAGATTACAGACAATGCATACAAATTTCTCTTTTGAGCTGTATAATAGTAGGTCGCGTTTTCTTGCTTTGGACTTAAACCCGATCAGTTGCCATACTTCCGATGAAAATGCTTTATCGTAAATCTTCTTTCAGTCAGGAAGTCTCCGATTTTACAAGTTTACTTGGTATCGGGTCTCTTTTCGTTGATAATAAATCATTTTGGCCGGAATATAATGAATAGCTAAGCTCTATACCTAGAAATGAGAAGTGATTTGTCCAGAACCTAAAAGAATAGAAGTTTTCAGAACCACGATTTGGCAGACATGAAAGGTTTATAGGCGGACCTCGAAAGAAAATTTTATCAATGACCAACACCCATTTCCTATAAGCAATTTTTTCACGAGACATGCGCCCATGCTATTCTTCTTTTCTGCCATAGTGAAGCCATAGTTTTTAGGCCCTGGATTTGTCTGTTATGTTCTCCCACGCAGAAGGGGAAGTCAGTCAACAAAACATGTTCCAGAGCTCTTGCTGAGTCATGATGGTTGTGTGATTTTTGTGTCCATTACCCAAGCTATACAACCGTCGAGGTCCTGTGGCAGTGGCTTGCCGAAGGACTTTTGAGGGGAGCGAAGCACAAAAATTTACCAACAGGTTTGAATAAAGCACCATGATACCGGCAAGTCATGTTTGTTATTCCAACTTTTACCGGCGATGGCGAGCTAAAACATTACGGACAACACAACAATCACTGACAGCTCCCTAGCGGACCTGGCTGGAAGAGATTCCTATAGCAAAAATCAATTGTCTAAGAATCCTTTTCCAGGTTTCCTTCAAGTAAAATATTGGCTTTCTTGTTTCCAGAAGAAGGCAATTGGGTGTTATATGGGACCACGAATTACAATGTCTGTCTTCTTCAAATACCAATTCCCTTTTACCACCCTGTCTCTGATTCTCCACACCAAACTAGCAGGGTGTTAGCGCCCTCCAGCCTGACATGAAAGATGTTTTGATAGGTGAACAAAGTGGTTGCAAACATCCCAAAAGTTGCTGGTAGTCTTCAGTGATATCTCTTTGTTTGATATAATCTCCTTTATCTCTGTTGACTATTAGTTTAAGATGGGATTTTATGTTTGCTGCAGAATATTTAGATCATTTGCTGGACAGACATAAATATTTCTACTTTACTGAAATTGCTTTTACCAACTGGCTAATTCGACAGTTTATTCTGATTTCTCTCAATTTTATTGTTGCAATTTTAGCTTAAACCGATTAGATATACTGAAGTCTATCGCTTGCAGGAGCGAAACTTCTGGGAGGATTTAAGGGTGCAGTACCCCCCAATGATCGAAAAGGGGCTTTGTATGCTGGTCTGGGAATTCTGGAGAATTTTATTTGTGTCACTCCGTTGTGCCAGCATATTTTAACGTTGAATCAAGATGAACAGAGTTGCATTTTCTTTAGTTTTTTACCCCCATCTTTTCTACTCAGCTTCCTTTTTTTCAAGCGTTACATGCCCTTTTATCAAGAAAGCCGCGCCCTTTCATCTGGCATCTATGCCTCACCTCTAATGAAAACAATCAAGTTTTGTCCCCGAGTGCCTGTACTTTCTTTCTAAAAGGACATACAATGTTTCAAGAGAGATTTTTAAGTTTGATTTTCAGCGGTCTCACGGACATCGCTAATTCTGCTGAGAAGCAGAATTCTGGGTCATGTCTTAAGCAATTTTTACGCTATTTTCACAAAATGAAGACCATCAGCATTTACACATGCTTTGGTTTGCCTAAAGCAGCCACATGATTCTGCCTACAAACTTAGAAAATAGACAGCTTGACGCAAAATAATCAGGATATCTACGCTTCTCACACGCATATCAAGAGTTTCATAAATCTTTTTCTCTCTAGAATAGGTGAATCTCTAAATTTAGAAAGGGCGTTTTCCTAGAGTCTAAAGGGCGTGGCTTCAAATGTTTTCCTGGGGGTATCTCCGCAGACCACTATCCTGCCTATTTGCTACTGCCCCACCCCCATCTTTTCAGAGATGACTTCGTTACTGGCCTAATGTGACTTGAGTATCCATGTTACGTGCATGAGCTTCAAATTGTGAAGCCAGATTACCTGCTTCCACCAGATGATCTTGAGCACTTTATTGCAAATGATAAGATAGAAGGAGCAGAAACAATGCTTTTAGATTAAGTTTAATTCTGTAGATACCACATTTATTCTTCTGTCATGTTCTTATTTTATCATATTATGAAGCAACATATTAAAACAGAGTTTAATTTTTCTCTTTGATTTTAAGGTAGAATTACACCTTTTGTTGCTCAAGAATAATTTGAGAATAATCTTCGATGGTTTTTTGAAAAGTGCGCATCTCGCGCCATTAAGAAATGGAATAACATGCACTCCCCAATGGTAAAGACCATTACACGCATTTTTTAATAAGCAATTTCAACTCGGGCTCAGTACTAAAAATTGCTTAGCTGGAAGGCAAATTTGAGTACTCAAAATTGCTTAGCAATTGCTTAACATTTTGTTCGTGTTTTTTGAAAATAGATTAGAAAAAGGTAAATATAGGGCCATATACATGTCAGAAGGCACGATAAATTAAAGATAAATAAAAAAAATTAACGATAGATTTTATTTGCACTTTTTATTCATGAACACCAACTCAACCAAATGTAATATTTCTAATCAAGATAATAGCTCTTTCCAAAGTTAGTTGGCGATCTGCCCAAAGCTCCATTCACATATTTTTCAAATTGCTTAGCAGTCGTCAATCCAGTACTAAAATTGCTTAACTTTTTGCCTTGCCGAGTACTTCCTTGCTTATAAAGCAGTTGCTTATAAAAAACAAATGCGTGTACTTTGCCCAGTACCATCGTGCGATTATCATTTGTATTAGATACCGAAGAGAAGTGTTTACTAAAGCAATCGCCTCTCAAAGTATGCATAACAACAAAGGGAAACCCTAAATAACATTGAATCAAAGAACTTGCGTTTGTTTGGATTACAAGCTAAGGTTTCTATACGAGCCAAGTCGCTAGGCAACATCCGATGGTTAACAACATTAATTGAATGAAATGGATCCGTGGCAGCTTAGCATCTTCAATCGTTGCATCGAGTTGTGTCTATGGAGTATTCGAGCCTGAATCGTTGTTGCGAATTTCTAACATGAAAAAGAGTTTATGTTTCAGTTTCAGTTTCATTTTAAAATTCTCAACATACAAGTTTCATTATAATATACATTAAATACAAGAATACAGATTACGTGGCTTTTAACATCGACCATCGAGCAGTCTGTGGCTTGAGCACCCTGTTTTGTGAATCTTTAATGTTAATTGTGTTTTATAATGATTCTTGCATTCTAGAAGCTACGTGTTTGTATTACAAAGAGGAACACCACACAGAGTGCACGAGTTTTGATGACCTTTCATCTTAAATATTGTATATAAGGGATTTTAAATATTCATATTATTGTATTTATATCAAATTATGATTCTCAGCACTTTTGATTAATAAGAAGTGCATAGTAAGCACTTGATTTATATAATAACCATTTTAATGATAATCTAGTATTGGTGGTTGAAAAAAGCCATAGTCATATTTATTACTAGTGATTGATAAGTATATCCCAAAGTCACCTCGCAACGAAATAAGTAGATTACTTTCCTGCGTTATCGGAAGAGAAAGACGTCAGCAATTATGTACATCCTTAGAGCTTTGAAAATTGTTTGTGTTAGAAGACTCGTTGACCTTCAAGTCATTTTGCTTTGGGTTATAACACTTAAATTTCAACTCGACAATGATGGATTATTACAGAGAGTCAGGAGTATGAACCAAGCTGAAGTTAAATGCTGGGTTTGGTGTTATTACTAATTTAACCCCGAAATCAACTGTCTCGTCACTCGCTAGTATCCTTGAACAACCCATTAATTATCCCTCTGCATAAGAGCAATTCCTGCAAAGTAGTATTTGCAAAAATTTTTATCTGCTCAGTATGCTATAAAATCAATGCTCCCGCTTTTTCGTGCTATAGTGAAGTTCTGTAGTACCTACAGACTTTTCAAAAATGTTTATCTCTGTTATTAATTCCATATTTAGAGTGGTTCCCGGAGACACCCTTCTCTTCATAAGAACAGTCCGTATAGAAGCGTTGAGGCTCTACTTGCCAAATAAGAACACTGCTAGAATATGCTCAGCCTCAGACGAAAGTTTTCCTAGGCACTCGAGTGCCCATGTTCTGTTGGCAAAAAAGTCCGATAAGGCTGTTAATACACTTCAGCGTTCGTTGCTTTACATTCAAAAGTGACTTGGCACAATGTTTTAGAGCCTCTCTACTTCAGGTACTTGCAACAAATCTATTTTCGAAACAAGAACAGCTTTAAGAGCAATTTGAGTCCAACGTTATCAAAGAAAGACAAGACTATCGAGGCTCTGGAAGAATTATCTGGTTCTTATAAAACAAATCTTCAATGGATCCGTCAAACTGCAAACACTGTAAAGATGGCCTATTTCATCCTTATCGCTGGTATATTTATTTGCTTGCTTAGATGGTTCCAGTAGCCATTGCATTGAAAGTATTTGGTATGGCCTATAGATTTATAATACCAAGTGGGATAGTCTTTAGAGTGAGCCAATACGAACCTCAGCTTTTTGAAAGCAGCATGCCTCTTACATTCCATGGACTCCCACCTCTATATCACTGGCTTAGACATATGATTCGTCAAATTCAGCCTTCTTTTCCGTTATTGTGGGGCACTTTGTGTGTGGAAGAAAATTGCAGTGTGTCTCTGATACTATGTTGTTGCTATTAAGTGAAATGAAATGAAGTGTCAGCCAGGCAGTTCTTATTTAATAATCATTGAAGTATCTGACTGGGGCATTAAATAGTGCACCGTAAGATAAAGCAGAAGAGACATGCCCAAGCCTTGTGCTCCGAGGATTTTGCACTTTTCTTCGAATAATAGTTCAGATGAAGTGTAGTAAGGACATTGAGTTAAAATGCATTTCGTAATACAATAAAAAGATAATGCTCGGTCCAGGCCTCCATGTGTTGAAGTGTTCCTCCTTCCTCTACTTTGACCTGAGTTCACCGTTGGCGATTGCTTGGTGGAAAGGGAGGATTGTCGCGACATTTGCAGTTTTGTGACTTTGATTTGTATGCGTCAAGTAGCGTGGACAGCTAGAGGAAGCTTGATTTGGTCAGCTCATAGCTTCTCTACACCATGAATCTGTGAAATAACAGTAGCCAGAGTATTTTAAGTGTTCCAGACACCTCAATCGTTCTTGTCTCACACGTGGATTCACTCGTTTTTACTGAAGCATTTACACACATTTTAAGTTTAGGAGTGTACTAAAGAGGTCCCTGCTGCTACAGAAAGACCAATACCCACTGGATTCATTTTCTCTATGTTTACATGGGCAACAGCGTTTCCTAAACAAGCCAACCAAGGAAACCATTACGTACACGTGGACTAGCCCATTACTTTGTTTCGCTTGGAAAAGCAGGAAAAGTGGTTTGCATTCTGCGAAAATATTGATTTTCCTACAGTTTGATATATAGTCTCAAGATTGACCCTATCGCTAATTGATAGAGGGGGCAAATTTAGCAGCAACTGTCATCATACAACGTAACCCTCAACACGTGGAAGTCGTGCGGATCTTCGCCATTAGAGTTGAAGTAGACTTATTCAGCTGGTCGCAAAATCCGGGGTTTTTTATCAACAAAGTTTGCAAATTATTATTAGGATTTATTAGTATCTGCCCTTGGAACTTCTTTGTGTCCACAGCATTTTCCCCAAAGGCTGAACACCACTCCTGAGGGACACTTGTTCTCAAGGAAGTTGTGAATGCTGTAGGACAGTGAGTTGACCTAAAGTTGGACCAAGCGGAATCTGACAGAGCAACTTGTTTCTCTTTTAGCGCTTACTCCTTATAGGTTTGCTTCACTCTACACTTTAGATGCATTATACTTATCATAAATGTATGTAAAGGTGTTTTGTCATCATCGGGCCTGTTGAGATTCATTATGATGATGTTACATTGAAAACAGAAAGTTGGCAACCCGCAAGTGGCAAATATAGAGGATCTCAACACAACTTGCATCGACAGCCTTTGCCTAGCATCAGATTAGTGTAAACAGTGGATGGAGTTTTGGATCTTCTAAGGGACTGTTGTGGATTCTATAGTTAACCGAGAGTCTTATCCGAACGAAGTTTTTGAGTACCGCCTGAGTCCAAAGAGCAAGCTGAGATAGAACGCTGGCAAAGCCTTTTTAGGCCACCGAAAACCCGCATGAAAACCGTAAATTCTAACAACGTAGAAGTAGGAGTGGATTCTCAGCCCCTAAACGGAACAGCAGTGGTAAGATTTTAGTGTTTTTTCCGTTTACAAGTCAGTTACCCGATTTTAATACCTAGTTTCCTTGCATTTGAGCTCTTGTTGGTACTACACACTGCCCAATTTTAGTTGCCGTATACGAAGTTGTGTTTAGGCCATTCTTGTATATGATATAAACAAAGATAATTTAGATGTTGGAGTAATTAGGTGGAATAGTTTAAAAAAAAAGCAATAATCTACTACAGCTCTAGTTTTCGGATCAGTCTACTTGTGCTTTTGAATTATATTGAAAGTTGTTTTGTCCTCAATGTATCCCTGTTTTACATCTGTTTAGGAAGGTTATATGGAAGCCTCTACCTTAACTAAGTCAAAGTTAGGACATGTAGTAATGGATGCTTCAACTTTTACTCATAAGATGGACTTAGTTCTGAATGACTAGCTCTCATTCCTTCCAGAACTTGTACTTGACATGGAATATTTCCTACAGACTTAACTGCTGTTATTGGGCTTGATTAATAAGCATAAAAAATTTCCATGCTATTTCTAGTTCTAGTAGATTCTTTTTTGAAAACAATCTTCAGTTCTTTTGTGTTTGGCCTTGTGTAGTTTTGTTGACAGATATAGCAGACCTGCTCATTCAAACTGAAGGTTTTTCTCCATCTAGCTCTCTTTTGTTAGCTATTAAAACAGGTGGCCATTTGCCTTGCTATGTTAACACCATAAATTTTACTTGGTTCCTGTTCCACGATAATCACTAAAATTAGTGTTAAGCTTTTTCATTAATTGTGGATGAAATACTGGTGCTTCTTCCATATAAACATTGTATTAGCAAGAATCTTGTTTTGCTTTGAAAAGTTTCTTACATTAGTTTATCTTCTGTGACCTGCACATGGAAAGATCACCAGAACTGCAGTGATCTTTACTTTCAAGTACAAACAATTTTTATCACCAATAGCTAGTAGCAGTGTCAGATGTGAATAAAGTTACAAATAATGTCATTGGTATATGATTAATAACTGTGCAATAATGTCCAAGCAACATTAGGAATTCTGAGGTGCAATTAGTTTTTGAAAATGCTCTTTAGCTGGCCTTGTAATGGTGAAAATGCTATTTTGATTCTGGCATTTGTTCTTTTAAATTGATTTAGCCAATCTGTTATCCTGCGTAATTATCATTCTAACATTGGGAATAGTACACATGTTTTGTGTTTCTTTGTCAACGAATGGGCCTAGCACGTGTTTGCTCAGACTGCAGTTGCAGCCTTCCTATCAGCTTGCAGTAGAAGCACTCTCAAAACCTCTCATGAATGGCTAAATGTAATTCAATCTATTTCCCCAATGATACAAACTTTCTAGAGTCCATGGAAGTTGTCTTTGATTCTATTTCTCAAGTTGTCCGTTGTTTTGCTTTATGTTGTTTCTATTTTCTTTGTGAACTGCTATTCCTACTTTGAGTTCCAGAATAGTGCATTTGCATTGCTAGATCTGAACTATGATGTGTTTATTTGAAAATTTTTGTTTTTCCATGCTTATTAGATTCAAATATGATTACCCTTCCATTATGACTATAGCTTTATCCAAGCCTACTATGAATGCATTACTCCACAAATTTAGGGAACTGATGTTGTATTAATTCAAAGTAAATTGGGATTGGGAATATAAGTGGCATTTTGAGCTTCTCCCTTTGTAAGATTTCCACTTAATGGCAGGAATATTGGTATGCATGGAACTGTTTTGGTAGCTTTCTCCTTTATATTATCTGAAAAGTAGGAGATTATAGTGTAGTGGAAATCAAGTGTGTTGTCAGTTAGATTGTCTGTTGGGAAATGTCAGTAATGTCCTGAAAAAAGAGAGTCAATTGTTATCGTGATTGTGTAGATAAAACATAATATGAGGTGAAATGAGTAGAACCAAGTATTGATATCATAATGATAAGGATGGTTTTTATACATAGCCACTATAGTATGCTGATTTACGTAATGGACAGTAAGTTATATTCTGAAATGTTTCATGATGTTATGTGCACATGTTATTTTTACTGATTGGTTCAGGTCTTACATGCATATTTTGTATGATGTGGGGAATTGAAGCATTAGTGGGAAAGTGCATCTTAAGTTTGAAGTTGATGATCAAAGTGGTGATATTTTCAAAACCAGCCAAGAAGATTGAAACCCTTCTGGGCTAACTCTGAACATGGTCCTTGCCCTTGTTTTGATTATCAAAAAGATATAGTAAATATATAGTAGATCAGAAAGATATAGTAAACATTTTTATTGTGCTCTGTGTGCCTGTAGTTTGTTGTTATTTTGCTTGTTTCAAAACTTAATGAAACATTTTATCTTTTCTGTTCGTTGCATAGTGAAGATAAGAAGTCCTCTTATATGTTTCCTAGTTTTGCTGCATTTCTTGATCCCTCCCGTTTTTGGGAGCTTTTTCTTTCCAATTTGCTTTCTGCTTCATCTTTATCATTGGAACAGTAGTTGCCTGGTTTTTGTTCATGCATGTACCATTTGAATTTGTTTTCAATAACCAAGCATACCTCTCCATTTGTTAGTTATATATATTCACTGTACTTGGAAGTTGTACAAGAGACTTAGGCATTTTATGCTTTTCCATGGAGAATTTCTAAGCCTGCTCACTTGTCTGAATTTATGGGTTTCCAGCTGTTTGTTTTTCTTGCACAGTTTGTTTTGAAAATATCCTTATAAGCCAACATTATGTGACTATTCTTTGGCAATGCCCCCTATGTGTAGGCAGTCTGATACCTACATTTTGCTCTCTGAGCTTGTGCAAATGGCAGAGATGCACCTGTATACAGAAACCCTTTGCTAAATTTGAAATAGCTAGCTTAATGCTGAAACCTACAATAGTCAGCATGGCCTTTTATTACTGGTTCCTCCTAGATCAAAAGAGCCATTCTCTGCACTGGGGCCAAAACTCCAGTGACACTTATGAGTGTACTAGACCCTAGTCCAAAATGAGTCATGTGGCATTGCAAGGTTGCTGTATTGACAGACATCCATGCACCACAACATGCTCACTGTCTCCTTTGTTATTGGGCAAATAATCTCTTGCAGCTTCTCTTTAGCATGGCTACTACATTCAGAAATCTATTGGTTATATCTGATATTGCTGGGCCAGTAGAGCATATTGGCCTACACTTCTCACATGGTCCAGATATACAGTTAACCTTGCATAATTCGGATCGGTTTTATCCGGATTTTTGCATATTCTGGACCGAATTGCTAAGTCCAATTAGTTTCCTATTAAAGTGCAACACTGAAAAAGTTTCTGCGTAAACCGGATTTTCTGTAATCCGGGCAAAATCAGCCAGTCCCGTGTGATCCGAATTATGCGAGGTTGACTGTACTTATAACAGTGGGCCAGACTGGATGTGGCCCACGGGCCTTGAGTTTGGCACCTGTGGCCTAGGCAATTGAGAATAATATACTGAGGTTGTAAACTGTAAATCCTTGAATTTTCCTGCAACATTTCCTCATTTTCCTCATATACCTGCAACATTCCTGGAATATGTTAGGACACCTTTGTTTGAGTGCATTTATGGCTACTTTTTTGGAAGCATTTTTGTTAGTTTTTTAGCTTTGCTGTTATTTATCACCATAATTGTATTCTTGAATCATTTGAATAGCTCTATAGCAGGATATGTTGGAGCCAGTATTGTTTTTCTTACATGGAACTTTTAAGGCCCACTTGAATGATCCTGTTTTGACTCCATCATCATGATGAAATATTTGAGACAGGGACATTCCTGGGAGCTTTCATTTGGGGGGGGGGGTGTAGGGCCTACACTATGTGAACAATATGGGCATGGCTAGAGTGATATAAGAATACCTACTCAAGTTTTAAAAGCAAGTGAATGAAACAGACCTAAAGCAATTTGCTGACCACACTGTCAACTTCTGACTATTTTGGTTACAGAACTGTTGTCTTAGGGTGTCACATTCCCTGTATGCCATTGTAGGAATGGGCCTGGCTTGAGATTTCACCATCTTCTTTCCTCAGTTAGAAACCTATGAGACATTTTCTCCTATTTCTGTAGTTATTTGCTGTTAGCATACTTTCCACATTCAGGCTTATAGCTTGATATGGAAGCAGGGGTGCAGTTGGATGTAGTTTTTTGGTTGTGTGCTTGTTGGGGGGGGGGGCTAAAAACAAGCTTTTCTGCTGGTCTTTTTTTACTTACAGCCTGAATGGTACTTGCGGTACAATAACTTCCTGTGTTACTAAATGTTTGCAGAACTCTTTCTCTGAGGTATTTTATAATGTGCTGTTTTCCTGAATAGAATTTGTTTTAAATGTATTTTGTGTCTCCAGAAGTTTTGACAGCAATTACTAGAGTTTATAGAACCAAAGTAAATGTCAGTTATTGGATTATAGATTTCTGTTTACCTTTTACTGACCATGGCAGAGCAGATGTTTTCTGGTTGTTCTAGTGGAATAGTTCGTGACAGCTTTGACTTTTTACTCTCATGATTTGGCTATCTTTATTTGTTCTGATTAATCATCTCATTTGAGCAGTAAAATCATAGCAGATATTATGAAATCGAAGAGATTTCTGTGAAAATGACATTGAGCATATTTCTATCTGATTGACTCAGTGATGGGGTGTCATCGAAGTTGCATCTATTCTATGGAAACACCATCATGTCTAGCGGATTTGCTGTGTGCGTGTATAGCAATTGTTTTCACTAGATTGATAAGTGACGTGGTAAATATTGAGTTTTGTTGTTATAGCGACAGTCACGACGGCCTAAGTAATTGTAATTGGTAATTAACAGTAGGGTATGACTCAGTTATTTGCGCAAATATCTGCGTATTTTTTATCAGTCGTAATAGCATACTTTATCTGTTACTTAGTTTTCTATGCTTATGCATCCTTGTAGCAGCGCCTTTTCTGGATATTCTCCTTATATACTGAGATTTAGGGGAATCTTCAGTATCTTTTCTTCCCTTAGAAGTCTCATAAAAAGTTTCTTTGCCTCAGCATCTTTGTAGCAGTTGTTGTCTCGTCGTTTCTCTTTCGAAATATAAAAGTCTTTGGATAGAGAAAGACAATTGCAGAGCTCTCAAGTGCCACGCATTGGGCGTGAGAATCACGCATTTGCGTCATTTCTTACTCTCACACGCAAAACGAAAAAAGTCTCACGCATTCTTAATATGTCCTTATGTGTGCAATGGTGTAGCCACAGGGAGTACGGGGAAACGATTGTCTCTACTTTTTGCAGAAGGATCATCCTCGGGATTGCCATTAAATCAAATTGAGGGAGTTCTCTTCAAGAATATTCTGCTCATATCGCTCCGTTGTAAAGAGTAGTTAGAAAATTGCCAAGTTCCGTGTGGCTTGTGTCATGCATGATATTTGGGAGGTGCACTCCACGCCAAAGTAAAGGGCGTGGTTCTCAAAAGTTTCACTCGGAGCTACACCCCAAGACGTTGTTTTTGTTCTTATTCTCACAATTTCATTTACTCTCTCCAAGCTATTGTATCCTTTTGAGGATATTTCCTTGAATCTTGAGAATTCACCTTCCATACGCTTCTTTGAAGCCTCCACCTTCCTCAGGAAATAGAATGTTCATGTTTATAAGACAACCTGAAGATGTTGAAAGTGCCCGAAAAATTTTAAGAGACATTTTGGGACAAGATGGAAATACAATCTCACTCATATTCAGTTTTGCAACTTGAGATCTCTACAATGAAATTATTTGAAATCAAATTGAGGGATCATTTTGGATGCATTTTTGTTGGACTTCGTCTATTTTGTTGTTGGAGTGATTTAACGGTTTGCTGCAAAGCCCTTTTATTCCCGTTTTTGTCTGTGCTTGGTTTTGTTGACCCACTGAGCCTGAACAATAATGCTTGTATCTCAGCTTTGCACATGAATTTGATCACGACTTATGGTCTGTGGCTATGTGCAGGCGGTCTGAGTTGGGCAAGAGGGACATTGGTAAGGCCACGTGGTAGTTGCACGGACACTCGTGACTACGATTATGAATGGTTGGCGCAATTTCGCTTACGTTGCAAAATGGACCGATTCTAGCACTTGAAACCGGGTTCTTGCCATATCAGTTTATATGTATTCAGGTCTTGGGCTTTGGCTTTCCAGTTGATGAGGAAATTGATTGACCATGTAGTTTACAATCAGTAGCTTATGTGTATGAACCCCTTGGAATGGAACAATATACTATCCTCATTATTGAAGTTAGCTTTTCAAAACATCGTCTTGTGCTGACGGAAAGGGGGGTTAAAGCATAGACCCAATTGGATCATGCTTTAAGAGCGAGGCATTTGCTCTGTATATAACTGTTACAATATTCATATTTGTTAGTTCTTTCTTTGACATATCCCTATGGTTTACTGATAATCCCATGTTCCATATAGTTTTTCAATGACAGGGAGTGAAATGCAGTTAGTGGAGTGAAAGTTCAGGAAGATGAGTGACCCGAGTGGGGCTCAACCTCGTGACCCTTAGCTTTGTACATCGAGTGGTCTGCCAACTGAGTCTCTATTCCATAATTTGAATCTGTAACAGCACGTCTCTCTTTAGTCCAATGCCACGAAGGCAGAACTCCTGAAGTTCACTTAGTTGAATGAGCGGTTCTTATATATGTAATGGATATATTTACTTTCACAGTTGCTGCATAATACTTTTATTGTTGTGGCGATTTTGATTTCCTACATTTCTTGAAACAATTAAGTCTTGAACTATGCAACGGATATATTGACCATATCACGGCCTGACCCCACTTCAGTGCATCTCTATATGGACAAGATGGAAACTGGCGTGCTCTTGCTATACTTGACGTTTATTTATTTGTTTTATTTATTTATTTACAATTTCTTCAACGTTGGCGTACAAATACAAATATAGCTATAATTAATGCTAACAAAGTAAAACAACAAAAAGAAGTACTATACAGTTTTCTTTACGAGAAAAATAGAAAACTATAAAAACCCTGGTCCAGTAATAAAACCTTTACACAATCTGCAGATGCAAGTACTCCTTTTCCCATGATTTTATTTTCTGTTTTAAAATTTGTTAGTGTGTCAGAGCCCTTAATAGTCGTTTTCCAGGAAATTTACAAATGGCTAGACTTTAGGACAATTGTGGGAATAGAATTGTATATAAACCCGTGTTTATTGTTTGCTGCTATAGGCTTCTACCGATATTTTAGCCGACTATAATCCTGTTGTCTAGGTCAGGCCTATTTTTCCTACAGTGGAGTTTGGGGAGGGGTGTCCGCACCCTTCCCAGACAAAAATTATACCAGGTGATAGCCAAAATATGCCATGTCTGTCAACAAATTGCTTTAGTTCGTAGTATTCTAGGAGCCTAAGATGAAGAACTAGGTGTGTCTGCGGAGTAGATTGCTCATGAATTTGGTATATTTATAGATTCACACAATTTGACGATAAATTGAACATATAGTGCTTAAAATTTTAAGCCGATATTCTTAAATCATAGGAACCACGCCTATTTTATCGGCAAATTGTATGTAGGCCCTGCACTCTCTAGGGAACATTTCTAGGAACAGTCTCTGGTCTGACTTAGTAAAGTGGCAGAAGGAAGGATGTTATTACGGCTTGATTCTCAGCACGATTATTCGGTCTCATCATTAAATGCTTTCGTTTTAAGTATTTGTCATTTTTCTGTGCAGAATTTTTCACCCGTATCCTGTTTTGCATTTTTCAGGTAACTACCGTGCTGTCTAGTGAAGGGACGCTCAATTTCGGTGCTCCTGTCTTCACAGCCACCAGGTAGGAATAGCTGTGCAGCAATATGATATCTGAAATCCTCAGTTAACTCGCTGTTGTTTTGGAGCTCTTGTATCTCCACTCTTGTGTTTTTCACGGTATAGATTCCAGGAGTTATATGATATATAGTGCATGTTGTATTGTTGCGAAACGACTACAGGGCCGCGGCAACTCTGCTTTGTTCATGCTGCAATATTTTGTATCACAGACTTAATGGCAATTGTCTTTGGACAGTATGGATTACCTGACCTGTATATAGTTTCATTGTTTTTCTCTCTATTGCCTAGGCTAGATTTGTTGTTGCCAATAAGCGGAGATGCACATTAGAAATATCTTGGCTTGCTATATGTTCGAATAGTTCATTGTCTGCGGGACTTCAAGCTGGCAACGTGTTATAAAAGAAACTGCAATGCCCTCGGGCCGTTCTTCATTTACATCTTTGTCATTTCAAGCGAACTGCCAAATGAAATTAGGTTAATTATTCAATGGCGTACTTGTGAAGACCGCTTTTATGAATAATTGAAAAATCAAATTATAATATGTCTAAGGTGTGGGCTTTTTGACGAACGATTTCAAGGGCAATTTGAAGTATTCACAGTTTTTGAAGGCAATTTCGGCCATTGTGAGGAATCTAGTTCTGTAATATCACAGAATATGTAAGTTTCTGTTGCCATGACTACATATAACGGGCGAAAACAACAGGTACAATTGTCTATTGTGTGTTGTGTTTGGCAATACATAGTGAAATAGATGCATTTGCACGTTTACCCTACTAAGCAGGAGAAAAAAATAGCAAGGGGCTCTGAAGCTGCCAGAATATGGGGGAGAGGGTAATTTTTTGTCGACATATGCCAGAAAATGTTTTCTCTATTCCAAGCAGTATTCAAATTAGGTATTCCCTATTATTATGGCAAATTGCTGCTGCCAAAATTGCTCTTATCCTCAGGTGGGTTTTCCCTGCTTTTCTGTATGGGGCCCGTGTCAGCAATTTATTGTTGGCCCTCATATATTGAGTCACAGTTTTGAGGAACCTCGGCTATTGAGTATCACTATTTTGAGACCCTAAATATGATTAGATATTCTGGACTACTACTTTCGTAAAATTTTGTTGAATGTCACAACTTCACATCTTCAATCCCTTTTCAACTTCTTGATACCCTAAACGATACGTTACTGCATAATTTCTCAACAATATTTCTTTTACAACTTCGTTTTCAATTCTCAGACCCAAATATTGAAATTTTCTTAAGCTGTAATTCACAGACCCTAAATATCATTTGTTTGTAAAATCTCAGACCCCAAATATTGACACGGACCCCCGTATAGAAAAGTAGGGAATCCCCCCTGGGTACTTACCTCTGGAAGAAACAGTGCCATGTAGTTATATTCACTGTTGTCTCCTTTTTTCCAACAGTTCAATGAACCCAGCAGTGGCTGTGAAAGGGCAGGACATCAGGGGGGAGAAATGGAAAGGTAATACCACAGAGCTTCCTGTCTCAACTAGTATGCAACTGGAGTTGTCGCCTGGGTTCGTTAGTCCAGAGCCGGTTTACTTTGTTGCCCCAGAGTACATGAATGAGTATATGAATCAAGTGTTTCCAGAGCCGATGACGAATGGGGATACTGTACAGTATGGTGCTGGCAACGTGGAGCCGCCAAGCCCAGTAAATGGGGATGCCACGTCCAATCCCGCAGAAGCTCCTTCCACGGAGGAGCTGAAGAGACTGATAAGACAGCAGTTTGAGTATTATTTCTCAAGAGATAATCTTGTCAATGATACATACCTCGGTGAGACTTGCATAGTATATAATGTATTTCTTAACCTGAGCAAAAGACTTTTGAGTTGATGAAATTTGTATTAATAGCACTCAGTTCTCATCATATTATCTGGTATGACCTTGTCAAGAATTGGGCATTTACTCCTATTGAGCTTTCCTGCCACATTGGAATTCACGAATTAGCTGTAATGAAGCTCTGATATCGAACTGTAGGCCTTGGGAATATCATCAAGTCAATCTGGTTGTAGAGACTGTTGGCCCCTGGCCCTCAATGCACATCAGGTTTTACTATATATATATATATATAAAATTTTTCGTTGATTTGGGGCACTTCTAATAGATGCTGTGGTAGCTTTGCGTAAACCGTATCTCCCAACAGACTTCAATATCTTATTTTATGTTTATATGTTAGTGTGGCCACCGGTTATAACTACTAACACAAACAGCAGATGTTTAAGCATGTTATTGTATTAACTGTTTTTCGATCCTTTCCTTCAAGCATCATTATCTATCTAGATTGTTATCATTGTTTTATCTCTAATAAGACGCCATTTTCTCAAGTTGCCTGATACATTTGGTAAAAATTTTTCGTCCCAGTATTGTGCGTTTTAGTGTTATGTATTTACTTCAGAGGAGTAGGTTTCCTGGCTTTGGAAAATCACAACATCGCAGGTCCTAGCAGGTATATTTAAACCTGTTGACTCCGTGTTTTTCTATCTGTGATTTTCGAGAGAAGAGCTGGACTAGTTAAAGGAGTAAACGAGAATGTGCATACAGCTAATGTGCCCTGCGCTCTTTTAGGGGTGCTTTTGCTTCCCATCCCATTTGGACATATGCTCATCTCTCTCTATTTGATTTTAGTATCTCAAATGGACAACGATAAGTTTGTTCCAATTGCAACGGTTGCACGGTTTAATCAAGTAAGTTATTGTCTTATTGCTTGAGGTTTTGTTTTCGGTTCATATAATTCTTCATGTACTTATCTTATATTCAATTTTTCTAACCAGCTATAAATACACAAAGTATTGAATGGCTATTTCATGCGGATCACCTTTTATTTATTCAACTTTTGATTAGTCCGTACATTATTTATTGCGTCTTTCAAGCATTCATTGTTGCCAGCATGTATTTAGATAGTTCGTCGAACGATTTTGGAAATAATTTATCTTGTGGTTTGTATTAATTACTTTATCGTTTATCCGATAAACTCATTAATTATATATATATCATTTATGCACTTTTGCTTAGCTTTGCACTAATTTTTTCATGTCACCCTTTCATATATTCACAATTTTGATACAATTATCTTCATTTGTTATCAAGATCAAGAAATTAACTTCAGACCTTGGTCTTATTGCTGAGGCATTAAAAGGTGCGTGAATCTGCAGTCTGCCCTGTACTTTGATTGGTTGAAAGTATTTCCTTTGTAATTTCATTCACTTTCATTCAATTCAATTTCATTTCATGTTCCATCATTGATCACTAGCTTCTTATTACGATCCTTAAGATCTTGGGTATAAAACCTAGGGCCCTCAGGCCGTAATTCGGTCCACAAAGAGAAGTTTTGTGGCCCGCGAGTAGATAGCCCCATTCTTTATTTAGTTCTTTGTAGTGTAGAATAGTATGGGTTTGTAAGGCGTTGACTAATGAAAGTTTTGCTCAGTTTAGTGCACCTTTGGCCCCCACGAGGAAAAGATTTGATGGATCTGGTCCACCTTCCTCCTGAAAGGTCGCCCACCTCTGTTTTAGATTATTGTGATGGTTTTTGAGGGGTATATGTCCAAAGCCTTAAAATAGTTCAGATACAGATGGAAGAGTATAAATTTGAAACGTCTTTCGGAATTGGAAGTGTTTTATTTGGTTTTGTTGATTTCCAAATATTGCCATGAACATGGGAACCCATAAGGCCCAGCACCACTGAGGATTCCTTCCAGGGCGTCAATATGAGCAAACTGTGTGCAATCATTGTCTTTGATGATTTATAACTGTTTTCATTCCTTGGTATGTATTGCATTTAAGCAGATCACGGGTAAATTTCTATGCTCTCATTATTACATCAGACAGTTGATTGTTATTTTGGGGGATGTTCTTTATTTTGGTTTCGTTTCCTTATTTTAGATTCACAGCATATTCAATTGGATGAAAATGGTGAAAAAGTTCGTGCAAATGTCAAGCGGTGTATCATTATTTTGAGAGAAATCCCAGACTCTACGCCTATTCAGGTCAGCTAATAGATATCAGTTGTACAACATAATAGTGGTTGCAATTTGATGGGGAGATACTTGCATATTCTGGTTCTCCCTAGTGAAACCTAATAATGTCACCTGAGGCCTGGAAAGCCTGGAGAACTTGGAAAATTGGCTGCTAAGTTCAGTTAAATTCAGAGAAAGTTGGGGAATTTTGATTTTTGCCCCTGTATGTGGAATTCTCCGACTTCACACTGTGAAAAAAGACCTTTCAGTAACACAAAAGAAGCTCTCTAGTATCTCTTCATTGCATTTAATTACCTACTTGTGAAGGCCTACTTAACTTGCAAATGCCGTGTCCCTGTTTACACTATTTTTAATGAATGTTTAGAATTTGTTGTGACACATGTGCTTTGCAAAGCAAGTTGCCAAATGCTTCAGACCTATGGTTAGGCCTGTTTTCTTCCAAACTAAAGCGTAAATTCCACGAGCAATTTTCTTTGACAATTTTTTCTATGACAAGTTTTATTTGCTCCTATAGATTGAGCCATATGACAATTTTTTATATGACAAATGTGCTTTCAAAAACTGGCATGCCAGCTTTTGGACAAGCATACTTGTCATATAAAATATTGTTACATGTAAAATTGCTCGTGTAAACGCTCCTCGCGCCATTTGATGTTTATCCTGATGGCTGCCAGTAGGATGTTCAAAAGTAGCCAAGTCACATCAATACTTTTAGAAGCTCTTCAACGTCGCGAAAGTCAGTGGAACTCAAAGTCAGAGAGACGCAAAGAGTAAGGCTAGTCTTCAAATACCGCTGACCGTTAGAACAGTAAAAACTTGTCAAAGGAACTTGTTGCTAATTTACACGGGCAGATCTGCTTGTCAATGAAAAAATTGTCAAAGAAGCTGGTTGGCCATCTACACGAGCACAGAAATTTGTCATAGAAAATTGTTATAGAAAATTGGTCGTGGAACTTAGGCTTAACTGACCAATTAGCACGCAAATTGGCCCTAAATTTTGCCGTGGAACGCATTTGTAGATAGAATCCTCCATGATGATTGGTCAGTTAGGTTTGGAGAAAATACTTCTGGTCCATCTCATAAACATTTGGTGGCTATGCTGCATTGCAGAGCCTTCGAGCTGACTAGAATCTGTTTGGATGGCGTCCTTTTAAAATGGGCTAAGTGAGTAGTCAATGAAAACGGTCAAAGAAAATCATCTGATTTTTAAGAAAGGCCATTTTGAACGTCAGGGAATTTCATTTGGGGAATCTTCTACAAACCCTGAAAATTGCATTTAATTTATTTCAATCCAGTTTCTGGGGCATTGGACACTAGGCAGTTCTTTCCCCTTCTTATTTATCGCTAAATTAATATGAATGCCTGCAAATGCACGATCACATCTACATTGTTACGTCGCTTAGGTTTCAAGAATTCTATAAGATTATTGACCTGGTACCAGATGTTTACACATCGTTATTGGGGTGGAGGGTGGGGTGTCGTGGTATATTTGCCAAGTCTGATAGAATAAGTTTATCGAACGTCCATATTTTGTTTCTAAGATGTGCTCCCACAATATGCCAAATACCAACTGATCTATTTCAGGGGAATTTGCTCCCCCTGCCCCTCCCACGCCACTGCATGAAACAGACTAGTTACCCTTTCTTACCACTGAACACTCTGGCTGAACATCTTACCAGCGCACAAAGTTCCTATTGCACTAAATGTGGGCAAAAGAGGCCCAAATGAGGAACTTTTGAAACTGGACCTTGAGGTAGGCTTCTTTTGAAATAAAAAAACGATCGGTATAGTGCTTGTTGTCATTAAGCTTGTTTGTTCATTAAGTTACCCCATGTATGATCAGAATATACGATTCAGATACACTTATTTGTATATGAATATATGTTTTACAGGAGATAGAGGCACTTTTTGACTCACCCAATTGCCCGAAATACACCAACTGCGAATTCGCTCATAATAACAGCTGGTATGTGACGTTTGATACAGAAGAAAGTGCACAGAAGGTGAGTTTATCAGATTATGCCATTTTAACTGTTACGTTTTGATAGTTGATTTGTTCAGAGTCTATTCACTATGTACGGATTCAATTGGGCCATCACTCAAGTTGAAGCTCTAAACTAAATCAGATGAATCCCTTCATAGATTAGGTGTCCGTACTCTTCTGCGGCCTAATCCGTTTTTAAAACATTTAGATTGTTATCCGTTAGAGAGAAGTGAAGTATCTGCAAACATTTGGCTGAATCTAACTGGAATCTAACTCTTGTAGATCAGTAACATTGTTGATTCCTTGTGTTTGTTGGTGTTTCTTACCTTATTTGTTTGTTTGTGGGTGATCAAATGGGCCCACAGCTGGATATTGCGTGCACGAACGGTTTTGTGGAAAGAAAACTCCGACAGATGGCTGTCTCAGACCCAAGGACTCAAGATAGTTAGCCTTTTGTGTTAACCATTCAGCCCTCCTCTACATAAGTGCGGTTTTTAAGAAGTAAGGAATGCTCTACTGATTAAGCCAGAAAGAATTCCTTGAATATTTGTAGGTGGAGGAAGAATCTGTTGGTGAAAATCCAATTCATAACTTTTTTTGTTTCCCACCTTTACAAAGCACAGCAGTGGTTATCTTGTTACGCTTTCAAGTCATCCTTGCTTGGGTAGGATTGGAATTCTTAATGATTTACAAATATTTTCCGCAAAGTTGCCCAGGATAATCCATTACGTCAAAATGTTTTCAGCAAAGCATTGGTAAACAAGCTCTACCAATAAAAAGTTCCTGGGTTGCTTCAATTCATCCTTAATTGCGCACGGGACACCACGTGGCTGCATTCCTTAATATATAGAGTAAAGCTGTCAAATTGCATAATGTGTGTGTGTGTGTGTGTGTGTGTGTGTGTGTGTGTGTGTGTGTGTGTGTGTGTGTGTGTGTGTGTGTGTGTGTGTGTGTGTGTGTGTGTGTGTGTGTGTGTGTGTGTGTGTGTGTGTGCGTGCGTGCGTGCGTGCGTGCGTGTGTGTGTGTCATTATCTTGTGATTGTGTAGCTACATTTTGAACTAGTCAATAATTTGATAGTTTAATTCCATAGTCTCTTGAAGGGTCCAGTTTAGTGAAGAGGTAGCTACCATATTTTATCTAATAAAGGCCGTCGGTTTTATTGCAAGATCTAACTGGTCATTGCGACATTTGCTAGAGGGTGCCTTTATTACAAGATAAACTTTTTTTGCCCGGCATTTGGTAAAGGGTGGCGATTTGTACAGGGTTGCATTTAACAGAGGAAATACCTTAATTCATGAACCACCTCAATAAACATCACGATTGTCTTTTACATACTGTTGTTGATTGCTTGTCCAATCGCTAAATGCCTACTTATCTCGGCAGGCTTTCAGATATTTAAGAGAAGAGGTTAAAACATTCCATGGTAAACCAATTATGGCTAGAATAAAGGCCAAAACATTAATGAGCAGAAGCACGTTAATGCGGCCTCCAAGCACCGGACAAGCATCAGCAAGTCAAGGAGAAACTTCTCCGCAACCTCCTCCTCAGCCAGTCTTCTCGCAGCGACCGTTCAACACGTTCTCTGTTCCCACCCCTGTAATGGCAGGACAGCAACCATTCCCGTATTACCCACCAGGAACAATTCTTCAAGCAACTTGGATAGAGCCGAGGCAGCAATTTTTTCCACCTGAGGTATGCTCACATTACGCCAGTTGTTTTGTTTGATGTTGATCATGATAATCCAGGTAATCACTAATCATAGCAATCTTAATGATCATTGTCACTGTTATCATCATTATAGTTATAATCATTATCATTTACTTGGTCATCAACATCATTGTTGTGATCCTAAAACCCTCGAAGTCTTTAACAATATCCATTACTCTTTCGATGTGTAGTCATCTTTGTCCTTGTGTGTGCGTGCGTGCATCCCTGCATAACATAGTACTGATGAAAATATTTATTGAAACGTCTATAATTTAAGTGAAGTATATTTCTTATTCTTTCTCTTATATGTATATATACATATATATATATCTTATATCTTCTAGATCATGCAGTCCTCGCCAAGTTTCGTTAAACCCAGTAAGTCGTCTTTGAGTTGTTAAAATAGATAATAGGTTTAATGTTATAAATAAGGATGTGAATGGGAATGAGCCGATGTATAGCAGAGAGAGAAATGGTTGTTAGTCCGTGGGTGAGGCCAGCAATTAATTTCACACCATGTTTACGTTTTAAAGACTTCTTGGGCGATCCAACTAGTTAAATTGTGTCTGAATCTCCTTCATTGCAATCTGTTATATCTTAATTATTGTTTGGCTAAATATAGTCAGGTGCTGCATCTTTGCCTAATATACTAACAAGATGTTGAAGTAAATTGCCACTCTCGGGCTCGCACAGGACCTGGAAAATTAGTTAATTTTAGCTAAAGTAAAAAAAAATTGGATTAATCAGGGAAAACCTGGAAAAATCAAGAATTTTGTTTTTAATAATTAGAGTTTTGATAATTATACTAAGAAAGTCGGGTAGAAGTCAGGGAATTCAGATTATTGACCGTGTTGGGGAGAGTTTGCCTCAGGTACTCTGGCATTAAGGAACTCCAAGTGACAATATGGAACTGTCTTATATATTCGGTCATGCTATTGTGCCTAACTGTACAAGTCTACCTAATTGGCGAGCACATTGTCCCTTTTTATGCAGTCTTAGAGGAATATACTGATTTTTATGTGATGTATAAGGTGTGCAAGCCATACAGGATTGCATCATTGTTAAATTGAATAGTCAGGAAAAATCATGAAGAAAGGTAATCTACTTTAGAGAAATTTCAGGGGAAAATCTTTGAAAGTCTGGGGATTTCATGTGGGTAAACTTGTACGAGCCTTGCTTGTTTAAGCCAACTCGTGCCCCATTGAAATCTGAATCGTTGATTATCGCTTTTTCTACAGTCACATTGAGTGGGCCTAGGCAGTTTTTTACCGCGACTAAGCAGAGAATACAGGCAAAGAACTTTGTGAAAGCAGATAATGAAAGGCTACCGGAGAAGGATGACCGCTCAGCCAGCACTGGTGGACCGCGTAGACCTGGCGGTTATAGGGGCAGTGGGAATGGATACAACCAGAAAGATACCGACATTTACATGAAACGAATGCACCAAGCGAGAAATAAACGGGAAGAAGTTGTTCCACGATTTCAGGTTATTTGCATTTCATTTATGTTGTTCTCAACTTAGTTGCATTGGATACGTTTTGACTTTACCCACGTACAGGCCTCCCAGATGGCATAGTATAAACGAAATGGCTTAAAATTTTTGGGCTATATTTGGGATAATGAAATATAGTAACTGAGTGTAAATTAGCATAAAGTTTTATAAATAATGGGGTCAGAAACTATTTTTATCCATATTTGACACTTGAAGAGACAGTGGCAGAATAGTAGCAACGAAGCGATGCTTGTACGATATTTGCCATCTCATATTGACATTCAAATTCTCATATTACTTAGTCTTAGCCCCTCCCCCCCCTTATTAAGAAAGACAGATTGGGTAGCATAGGACAGATTGGGTAGCACAGGACAGATTGGATAGATTGGGTAGTATAGGATAGCATGAATGTAAGAAAAGTAGCATGAAATAGCATAAACACCATAGGATTTTGGCATAAAAATGGCATAAATTCATAAAAGAGCCTATGGATTCTGTCTGTACCTGAGAGATTTTCGTATTTTCCGAGTGCGTTTATATTACGTGGGTGTGCTGGGTGTCTGCCATGTCAGGGGAAGTCAAGGAAATTTCAGGGAAATCAGGTCCGTTTAGTATTGTCAGGAAAATGTCAGGCAATATGACAAACCTACCAAAGAATTTTGGAAGACCTTGCAGGGTCGTCATCCATTCTGATTTATACATATGGCTTGCACTATGTTTGTTTGTCTGCAAAATTCATGGCTCTTGACATGAGAAACCTAGAACAATTGCATTCAGATTGTTAAACTAGGGAGTGAAATGCCCCATCACATCAACAAGGAAATGTCTAAATTGCTAAGGAATTGTCAGAGATGTTTAAGGAAAAAGTAAGGGAAATCCCTCTGGTTCACTTGGCAGATACCCTGGTATTTCCGTATGAAAAACCTCTCGGAGTTTTAAATTGGGTATATTCGTTATTTTGGTATATGTTTGGAAGGGTATATTACTCTATTTCACTCATTTAGGTAAATTGGTATTCTAGTTTGGCTTGTGTATTTTGCATGTTATAACTTGTTTAGATACAAGGCAACCGCGATGTTATTCTTGCTTTGAATATCTTTGGTTATCAGAAAATCTTCGCCCAAGAAACTCTCTCAGGCTTGAATACGAAATAGATTGCACCTAGCATCGGATGTAATTATCCTTGTTTGCTTTGCTTACACCATCTACCAATGAGATTTACTACTATCTTTGTATACTTAACAGCGACTCAGAGAACGCGAGAGAAAACAGATGGAGCAGAACAACTCATTGGAAAATGAAATCAACAACCTAAACATTGACTTGGCTCCAGAGAATTTTCCAGCTTTGCCAAGCCCAAGTTCGCCAAACGTAATAGTCACTTTTTTCTTAATTTTATATATATCATAGAGCTTGCAACTATAGAACATATGCAGGTCTGTAGAAAAGGAACTCGGACAGGCCCAGTTCCCGCTCTCTTTTCTCTTGGTAACGTTACTTGAATTAGACAACAGCTGCTCTTCACATTATTTCTAACATGTATCACTGTCCACCAATTCACAATAAAGTACCGATTCTTGTACAAATTTTAAAATTTTATGATTGGTATTGTCTTGTTAGCATTTGTTTTTGCCTCGCCCTTCACATTGGGCAATTGTATGACAGACTACAGTCCGATATTTCCAAACCTCTTTCTGTTGGGAAACAAATCAACATGATTTCAATGGCATCCTTGTTTTTTTGCAAATCAGTTATATTGTAAACACTTGTCGGTAATTGCTTTTTGAGGTAGAATGTGCAATAAGCCTATAAACAAAAGATTTAAACTTGCTTTCCCAAAATATAACTGAACAATGGTTTGCAGCTGTGGTTTTTAACTTTCATTATTTCTTAACTCTGCAGTGAAATGTGTTTCTCCTTAAGATGTTTCTAGCTTCTTGTTTTAAGAAATCCAACTGACTGTTGAACTCTTTCTTCGTAGGATAGACAAATTCACACAGCCACATTGAAGGTATATGCTGAAATATTCTCGTCATCTTTTTGTTTTGCCGTATTTTCCTTGTTATTTTCTTCCTTGCAATTTTGGTCAGATGTTCAGTTTTGACTTATGTTTTTGTAGAGTCACTAGGAAAATGGTTTACTTTCTAGTGTTAGACCTAGTGGTTAGATTTAACTTTAGAATGTAGAATTGCATGTTGGGGAATGGAGCAATAGAGTGAAGAGTGAACTGTAGTTATGCAAATGATTGCTATAGGAAAGTGTGTGTAAAGAACATACGCATGAACAGAGGAAAGAATGGTGAATGAATGCGTGAATGAATGAATGGACTATTCCATGAATGGATGGGTGGATGAATGAATGAACGAATGAATGAATGAACGAATGAATGAATGGATAGATGAATGAATGGATGGATAGATGAATGAATGAGTGAATGGATGAATGGATGGATAGATGAATGAATGAGTGAATGAGTGAATGAATGAATGAATGAATGAATGGATGGATGGATGGATGGATGGATGGATGGATGGATGGATGGATGGATGGATGGATGGATGGATGGATGGATGGATGGATGGATTACTGAGTAGAGATTGGTTCAATGAACTAAGTGATCAATGAACTTGTTTTTTGCGTAGGTAAAGTAGAAAAGACTTGGTTAGATGAGAATACTTTAGACCTTGAGCATCAGTTTTCTCAAGACAATAAAGAAGACGTGTTGTTAATTACGTAAATTAAATTTCACATCAATATGAATCTAGATGGAGGCGTATTTCGTGATGGAAATTCGTGTTTCTAAATGCAAATGTGTCTGATTATCTATTAACAGTCTATATGCCCATCTCCCACGCTTTATCGCTCGTCACGTTGTTGTTAAGACACACGTATAGATTTCCTTGTTTTTCGTTTGTATTTTCAATCGCCTTTTCATCCTCAAAACCAAATGTTTGAGTTCCATACTTCTAAATTAAGTATAACCGATTAATAATTAATGAGAATATCATTTTCAACGACTGTGAAGACCTACTTGTAAGAACTCACCTCGTTTTTCATACATTCGGTGTTTTTGATCATCTCTTTATTGGACTTTCCATATTGCATTCTATGCTAAGTTCTGTTTGTGTGCTTGTAATTTTTGCGTTTTTTCATACGCCCATAAAATTCTAAAGCTTTGTTGATATTTTGCTCTACATACAAGAGGAAGTTTCACCCAAATCCTTGTATAACTGTACTACAATGTGTGTGTGTTTGTGTGTCAGGGTGTGTTTGTGTGTCAGGGTGTGTGTGTGTGTGTGTGTGTGTGTGTGTGTGTGTGTGTGTGTGTGTGTGTGTGTGTGTGTGTGTGTGTGCGCGCGTGTGTGCGTGTGTGTGTGTGTGTGTGTATGTGTGTGTGTGTGTTTGTGTGTGTTCCTTTTATTTTCAAAAGAAAATGATTTCTCAGCAGTTCAGGTACTGCCATGTTTCTTTCAAATATCATTGACAAGTCGGACTCGGCTACCACCAAAGTTATGTTTATGGCTAAGACTTTAGAGTATACTGATAAAATATGTTTGCGCGAATCATACCAGAATATGACATATCGAATAACAACCGAAAGGCGAACCGAATAATGTAACCATGTGCGCGTATATACCCGCGTGACGGAGGAGTGTTATGTCTGATTGACTACTTGGTTTGGTCAATGGCGCCAAGTGACGCCTCAGTTTTTTCTATTTCTCTTATGTAGTAATTATGATACCATTAATATTTATTGTTTGTCTTGCATTTGATTCTCTTTTCTATGAATCTAAGTCTTGATATGTAGAAAACACGATACATTTCCTTGCTAATGCCATAGTTTTCTAATGATGTTGATATTCCTGTCTTTTTGTTTATTGCATACCAGTTTTTTCTTGGGCCTCATGCTCCCTGTTTTCTTTAGGACTTAGCTACAAATGCCCTTCAACACGTGGAGATGACTGAAGAATCACAGGTATGTTAAGACCCATGTCGTTCTCAGGATCCTCGCAGTGTTCATCTATTAGTGCGTAGAGAATATAAGATGAATTGAAAAGTAAGACTGTAAGACTAACAAAACTGAGTATCTTCATCTTAACTCCAACCTAATCCGATTGCCTACTCTCGTTCCGTACCGGTTCTTCCCCTCGTCGAGTAGGGTTCTTACAGCATTAGTCGAAACATTTCAACTTATTCTTGAGTCGCCCTCAGTTAGGCGGGGAAGACTTCAATAGGTATATAGCAAAAATAGGCCAAATACATCTGCTAATTAAAGCTGTCTTTCCGTTTGTAATGTTTGTATGAATGTTATTGGTATTAAATCCCATGAACTCATAGCTTTAGCGTCATAAATTGCATACCGCCAGCAGCATTTGATCTTACTGCGTTTATAGTGAAACGAGTTACTTAAATGATATTACGTCTGTTGTAGGTTCAGAAAAGTGAAGAGTCACCAAGGTTTGAGTCAGTTTCTTTCACGTCATCTTGTTCCTCACTACGCCTCATAACCTCTCCCCTCAATTTTGTACATGAATAGATATGCCTAGACTACAACGCGCTCTTTGTATTATCAGCTTGTAAGGTTGTTAAAGCTATGTTCTTTCATCGGTAGTTATGCAAACACACATGAACTATATTTGAGTAGTCTGTCACTATTGCACAGGGAAGCGGGACACGTCTTAGCATACTGAAAAAGTGTCTTCATTGTGCAGAAAATCCCTCTCCCCTTTTGTGACATTTTAAATTTTTTCCCTATAAGACACGGTAGTTTGGATAGTCGCATCACTCATAAGTCTGTGCTTTCGCTGTTGTTTTGTTTGTGAGCTTCATAGATACATGATCTGTATTTTATCAAAGATCTGTAGCCTTTGGACCCTTGAACAGCTGCTCAGCATTAAATTATAAGACCCTCTCATATTTTAGTGAAGTATCCCAAAACGGACAGGCATCTACTCCTCCTCCGTGCAGGACACCTCCTTTACAGGTAAGTATTCTTGCAATTTTTCCTTTGTTGCCTAATGTGTTTTCACCATGAATCATAATTTTTATGTGTGCAACTAGTTTCGTCAGCGCGCACGCAAAGCACAAATATAGACCTTAAGAAATTCCATCTTAGGTTGAAAATCCAAGTATTTGAATATAGCAAGTATATTGTGTAAACTACCCCCTTCATATTTCAGCGGCTTCTCGTCGCTGCGCTGCGCATTCCCCTATAGTTATTGTTCTCAGACCCCTAGTCATACTTCGAAATGGCTTTGACTATAGTCGGGCTGTAGATCCCAGCCTCAGGTATCATGTTATTAGTTTTTTCGCTGTAAAATCAGAACAACCGAAATGTTATTTATATATGCCAAAACGGAAGACACAGATGAATTTTCGGTTGGGTGCTTGCAGCATTTCTGGGATCACAAGTATGACAAAGCTTACCATATACGTGGATATGAATTATTGTCGTTATATCGCTCTTTTTTTGACGAGTTTCAGATTACAAACAGTTCTCTTGATCGATAATTTTTAGGATGCAAATGCCAGTATGAGGCCAAGTTATGCACAAATTGCGCAAAAACCGAAACTATTTTCTGCTTCTAAATCCCCAACTGAGACTACAAATGGAAAAGAGGGGCGGAAAAGTTCAAATAAACACGAGGAAGCTCCAAAATCAAGTAAAAATAATAATCAAAAACCAAATAGCGAAGAGAAGGAAAACCTGAGAAAGGATGCGGATCTTGCAGACAAATCCGCGAAAACTCAGAAGCAACCGCGAGACTCGCGTATTCCGTCGGATTCAGGGCCAAAGAGTACGAAGAGTAATTCATATAGTGGACAGGCTAGTGGAACTGCGAAGGAATCCTATGCATCGAAATCCAGTGCAAATACAAACTCACAAAGTGCAGCCACTAAGTCATCATCGGGGATTTCTAATCAAACGCAGAACAAGGCTGCGAAGCCTGCCAATGCTAAAGTAGCAAATGAGCCTGTTAAATCACAGAAAGAGACTGAAGTGAATTCCTCCGCAGAGGAAGCACATACTAATTCTGAGGAGCCCGTTGCAGTCGAAGCTGAAGAAAATAACAATTTGAAGGGTGAAGAAGGAGACCATGTGGAGGAGCATTAATTTTAAAAGGTAACTTTTTTAAAAGGTAAAATTTTTATTGTTTGATATACCATTAGAGGTCATGCATATATGACATCATCCAGTAGGGGCAAGGGGTGTGGGAAGACCCGTCGAGTGCCGTGGGGCCCAGGGCAAGTGAAAAAATGGAGCCCCCATGAAATCGCTATGACACTAGAAAGTTATTACAATCACCAGAGAAGCTAATCATAAATTTAGGGCCTTTTTTAGGTTTGGAGTGCAGGACACTCTTTTCCCCCTTGCCTCCCCTCCAGCTGTCCTGGGTGATAATGTTAACGATGGGGGGAATGGGTTTCCTCTTGTCGAAATTGTTGCACAAGGTCCTTCTAAGGCACCACTGTCATGATATTATATGAGAATTCTTCGGAATTTTTGGTATTTATCAACGACCATCCGTATCAACATCGCGAGGGTTTTCAAGTGTACCGGGAAGCAGGGGTTTCAGGGGACCGCGAGATGTTGCTATCGAATGATCGATTCGTTGTTTTAGTAGCCAGTAGCACTTTTGATATATTTTCTGTAAAAATGTTCATTCAATTTGAGCAGTTTAGTTGTGCATATTACATATCCTCCTGTGTATGTTTTTGTAAGAATACGCTTATGATAATTTCAGTCCTAGAGGCTGGAAGTGCACGTTTTTATTCCACCCTTTCAAATGATAGACGGTTTGTTCTTTAATTTGAAAAATTCGTAGATATGAGAGGTTCTGGTTTGGTGTTCATTGGTTTTAACAGTAAAATATATTTTCGTTTCACAGAAATACATATCTTCAACAAATTCAGTTTAGAAATGGAAGCGATGGTAGTTCAAGAACAGTGTCCTATTTTTGTAGAGTTGGAGTCTTTTTTTCCACAGTGCAGACAGGAATTGGTATATAATTAGACATTGCGCGATGCTTCCAGTGATATGGAGAATTACCAGTTTGATTTTGCGTTTTGTTTGAAAAATGTTCCCCCATGCAAATTGAGGCCAATTTGGATGTTTTTGCTAAAGGAAGTGGTTTGCTGCTTTATCACTGCCGTTGATAAAAGTTGCCAGTTGAGTTTATGATTTTGCTTCAGTATACATACACTCATCGATATTGTCATTCATGTACAATTTGGTTGTCTTGTCCTGGTGTGATTTGGTTTTCTGAAACGAATTGATGCTGCATATACGTGGGGCTGCGATAGAATTGTTTCCACTTCTCATCCCAGCAACGGGCAAGGAATGTTGGATCGTTAGGCTTTGCCTCTTTGTGATGATAGCGCCCTAATGAGGTTGTTCGTAACAGTTATACTGCTGTAGGTTTGACTCGTGGGGATGCAGCAGCGGAAAGACAGTAGCACAGAATTCTGGTGCCATGTTTTAGTGGCGGCGGTTTGAGAGCTTACAGCGAGACAAAATACATTAGACAAGACGCAAGGTAGGATGCAGTGATAACACTGTATCGTTTTTGTATTATGGAGAACACAACACGTTTTACAGCTTTGAATCGTTTCCCCGTAGGGAGTTAACTGTGTGAAAGAAATTACACTTAGAGTAGTATTGCTTATGTAAAAAGTCGCTTTAAATTTGAGTTACTTTGAAACTAAATCGTTTTAGCGAGTTGATTTCATCATTGGGACAGAGCACGTCTTGCATTCTGTAGCAGAAGGATGTGTAATTAAGATGTGTAATTAACAGAATATCAGCAAATTTGATTTCGTGTGCCCTTGACCTCTGCTGCGTTATCACCGAAGGCACTCCCTTGGAAAACCGCAGACTGTAGTAAGATAGAATTAACGAATTGAAACAGAGTAACTGCTTTGGAGAGGACAATGCAATTTCAGTGTACAATACAAGAATAGTTTGTCTTATTTTAAGAGATTATAGTGTTATTATTATTATTATTATTATTATTATTATTATTATTATTATTATTATTATTATTAATATTAAGATTCGTCCTAAGCTAATTTGGAAGTAAATCAAAAATGCTGAAGTATATAGGCTGTGCTTCGTTCGTCTACGAAGCCGTGTAGGTACGTTTTTGACTAGAGAATAGAATTCTTACAGTTAAACCAACGAATGGGTAAATGGTTGCGTGTGCCCATTGAAATGGGATGGACTCATGCTGGAGTGTGCACACAACCTCGCAGTTTGACGGGCAGATCTGTAGGACTGTTCCTTGGAGCCAAATTGTAATTTATTGTTTGTTGTGATGATCTTTCAAGCCCTTCAGATCTAAAGATCATCGTAATATTGATGAAATTAGAACATGTATGATGGATGATAAAGAGGAAGAGCATAGCTGCCTTTCAAAGTTTTCTTATGCAGTCATATGTGTACACCGGTGGAATCAATTCGACTTCTTCATGTGACCGTCATCCAGTTGCATGATTTGGTTTAGCCTGAATTCATACAAGGAATGCCCCCCCCCCTTAAAACTATTTTCAACGGAGATTTTGAGCAAATTGTGAACCAAAGTGTTATTTGCTTCTTTTGGCTGTTAAGTCTGGTACTGTAGCAAGCATATATAGTGTCTCCAAAATGTTTTTCGTAATTAAACCCTTGTTATTTCCCGGATTCCTCCTATTTTTGCCAAGGAAATGAATCCATGTATATATTAGAAACATCGTTATGCAATTTCGTTTATTTATTTGATCAAAAAGAAAACTGTGGTAGAATGGGATGAATGGCGAACCGACGGAGTTTTGAGTGGGGGTGTAGCAAGAGAAGTTCCTTTATGGCAACTTTTGCTGACGAGCCAAGAATTGCCTCGAGCTCCCCCTAAAAGTGAGGTGTCTTATCACTACACACCCTACTTCAGCACGACTCTGAAGGCCATTGGACCATTTAAGAAAGTTTTCTTGAAAAATTTAAGGAAAGATCATTCAGGTATTCCTGATATCTTTACACGGTTTTATAGCCAGCTGACATTAAATAAAAATTTTGGCTTTCGAACCATTAACAATAGATTCGCTGGAAAGAAGTCCGGTCAGATTATGGCATGTTGTTACACAAGTCCCTCAAATTGGCAATGCTGTTTATTCGAAATTTGAGCCATTCCCTCCTAATTTCGAGTTTTATATCTTTGGTGTTCAGTTACTTGCCATGTTGATCAAAAGGTCCTTAATTGATTATTTTCTCAGTTTGGATTAGTAATTGTAAGTTGTTTAGTTCGATGTTATTTAATGTTGCTTGTAGATAGTGTGATTCGCGTTTCTGATTGGGGATTTCTATATTCTTCGTATCGCGGTGATTTAATCACTCACCGTTGTCCTTCAACAAAAGTATAAATTATGTATTGATGATCGGTCAGTCTATACGGCCGCTTTTGTTACTTGTGGAATTTTGATTTCACTTTACGAAAACCGCCCTGGCCCCGCTATGCCTTTTGCGTAACATCTTAATGGGGCTGTAATCCAGGGAGTTCGCGTGCCAAATCTAGATTCTTCTTCACAACTCCATCTAGCCTGGTGTTTTTAGGGCGTGGGCAGTTCCCTCTCTGGCATACCCTGTCTTGCATTTTGTTTCCTAGCACATTGTTTCTTGCGCTAAGATTCTTCATGTACTAAGTCAGTGATATTTTAGCTCCCTCTTTTTATGTAGAATTGTGATATTATTTCAGGCAAATGATTTAGGTAAACACATGCCTTTGAGATGTTTATTAAATACACGCTTTTTTATAAGAAAGCTTTTTCTCGCCCAGTATATAATCTTCCTTAGTTTTTTCATGATTTCAGTACTGAAACTTTCTTCAGGCTTTTTGAGCGAGAACATTCCAGTTTGTGTAACACTGCATTTCTACACCAACCGACAGGCTTTACACAAGCACAACACAAAAATACTTAACACAAGAAATCTACACAATTTAAATAAAACAGGAGAACACAGGCTTACGTGAAAATTAGAATTTTCAAATTCGTATCTATTGACTTATCGACTTCATTCAGGTCTCAAAAAGTCAGTACTGAAACTTAACTTTCTGAGCAATCGAGTACTGCTTTCTTATACACCACTTTCTCATAAAAGGTCATGTACCTCAAGGACTTTTTTCAAGAACTCTGTGCCCATAGTCTTTAGCCCAATGATAGAACTATATCATTAGGTTTATTACCAGATAGCCTTCTAGATAGGTCGAAAATCGTTTTTAACTTCTCTCCATTTTATAAATGACATTGGCTGCATCCTGCTGCCTTTTTTGATTTCCGCCGATCTTCATTATAGAACATGCATGATTTTCCTGACGCAATTTGCTTTAAAGGGGCGTAGTTTTTTCGTCGTGTTGGTATTTATGTTTAGATGACTAATATTGTTAATGCAATCGAGCTGTAATAATTCCCAATATTAATCTATGACATATGATAGTCTCAAAGACTTGCCATTTAAAACCCATTGCCCGCAGTCCCTATAAAGCTCAACCCATTGCCTTAGAAAGCAATGGCTGTAGAAAGCGTATAGTAGTTAATTTCCATACAAAAACCCCATGGTTTTTCCAGTGTACTGGTTACACATTGGAAAAATACCCTTGCCTTCGTAGGGAGCCATAGGTAGGGACAGGATTAAGCCTTGCATGAACAGATGGTATATATTTGAAAATCCCCTTCGTAGTTTGAACGGGCTTCAGGCTCGTTAGTCCTCATTTGGCACCAGGAAAGGCCAAGTGGAGCAGACTCCCCCTAGCCCAATCCTTAAAGGGACCCTTAGAAGTCATAGAGTGAGATTTTGGCGATAACAATAGGTACCAAGTTTCATTAAGACATAAGGGTCCATTGTTACTACCTAACCCAGGCCACACGTAAGCCCTTAGTGTGCCTCGTCTTGATGCACGCATACCTAACCTAATTGCAAGAGAGGCTTTATCGGCAAGTCTTGGCTTGGCAGCTAGATTTCTAGGCCCAATAAGACAATCTGAGCCTACAATGTGTTTCAATTTTCTATTCCTCGTATTCCCTTGCAGTGTCTTATCCAATCACCTTCGCTTTGAATTGGAACCTAAAAGACCTAGTACCGATTCCCCAGTAGCTTATAAATAATACTGCAGCGGAAGTTGGTTTCAAGTGTTATAGGTTTTTCGTTGACATTCGCCCTTACCCTTTGTAGCAGTAGAGATTTTACTTCACTATTCCCCCGCAACTATTATCCCCAACCCTTGTTATCCTTTGGTCCTCCTCGTTCATGACTACAAAAGAATTCAAGCTCTTGCGTTACAAAGACCAGGAGCTGCATGACATTTTGTAGCCATACCCTCCTTGTCGAATCACTGTAGCAATTTAGATACATTAAAGTAAAGTATGATCTCTGTAGCCATGAGTGGGGCTAGGATGGTGAACAGAGGGTTAATTTATTTTAGAGTGAGGGTATTTCATGTTTGTTGTGTTTCGTTTACAGTAGTAAATAAAGGAACAACACTGGACACTTGGGAATTGGACCTTCAGTTGTTGATTCGAGCCTCTGGAGTATTGTAAAGATTTTGCCCACCAGAAAACAAAACCACACGGTCAGCTTATCGGCTTTTGCAATTTGCCAATTTACCATTTAACGATCCAACTAGTCTACTATTTTGGTTTGTGTGATGGTTGGTTTACCGCATTGACAAGTTAGTCTAGAGGAAGCTGGATGGGGCCACCTCTCTTTCCTCTTCGTACTGTTACTACAGTCGGACTAAGACAGTTCTTCCAATTGTTACTGATATTCATCATTGTTTCACCTGTTAAGAAAAAGAATTGGTGCTTTTAAAAGTTTTCGAAAATGATGATGCGTGTGGCCTCTTCAGCATTTGTTTTGCCACGCCCTTCATACTGAAAAGAGCCCCTCTCTGCAACATTTTACTCTACACCACCGCACTCTCTCCACACCCACCCCGCCTCAATCCTTGTGGCCTGAATTAACCCTTTCAACAAGGTTTTGCTAAAAATTTCATTTGAGCATGATTACTCCTAATAGAAATATTGAGCATTGTGATATTAAGCAGTAACTAGAGGGAGAATTTGATTGTCTGTGGTAACGATGTATATTTTGTTCCTGACGATCCCCCATACGCATCGAAATGACGGAAGGTGAATCGATAACTCAAGTGTTTGGTAGCTTTTCTTGTTCATTCTCGTTTTAGATTTCTGCTTTTTGTTCGCTCGTTGCCATTTGTCAGTAAATCGTGCAATCATAATTGTACTCTGCGTCTAATTTTTTGCTACATGGTATGTTATGTAAAACAGCAAGTATGTACTTTCTGACTCTGAATTTTTCCTGCCGATTTCGTTTGTCAGGTCGTCGATGTGCTTCTTCAAATGCTGGATGCTTCGAGTGCCAACGGTGTCACTCTTCACATTCAGCAGGCCCTCGTTACATTCAGCAGGCCCTCATCTTTCCTGTGGAGATGCACTCGAAATTACCCTGTGCTGTAGATGCTGTCACTACCGAGTGAACGAGATAAGACTAACCATTATTAACTACCTCGCTGGAACACGGTTGTTAGTTTTCATTGCATTTCTTGAATTCTTAAATTAGTCTTAAATCCCTGCGATGTTGAGCATTAGTATTCGAACAGACTATATTTTTACAATAAAAGTACGTAACAGACACTCCTCGAAGAGTTGCGGAGTCACATCATAACTTAATGACTTCCAGATTGGTGAAAGTCACACTTGTTTTTTTATAGAACTCAACAGAATAGCCTTTATGTGTGTTAATAAATATGGTTTTACTTAACTTGCTTAAGGTATGAAACTACCAAAAACAATTCGAGTTGCAACACACGGGATCTTCTCCGTTCAGAATTTCGGCTTAACAAAGTTGACCGATTGTCGGGAGAACATAGATATCGAGTCTGTTGAATTAGATCCCATCAATGACGTACACATTTTTCTTATAAGGATAGAGTTAAAAGAAGATTAGGCTCGAAAGTCAAAAATGCTAAGAAAATCATAAAGCTCAAGTTCCCAAGTTCATCTTTTTATGTGCCAGAAATTGACATTAGGTCATTCCTTGCAAACTTCTTTGCGAAGATTGAACCTTTTCATTGATAATCCTGGATAAAAAATACCAAACTTTTTTATAATAAATAATGGTTACCTCTTTAGCCAGTGTATTCCATTTCAGGAAAAGTTAAGAAAACTGACCCTCTGGCCAAAGGTGGTTTTCTTATAAAAAGTTCGTGTAGTTAGATTCATTGCCTTAGATCAACCCGCAGGGTGTTTAGTCTCTTTTGCGGACCACAAAAGAGTCTCATCCAATCATATTTACATTTGCAAACATCCTTAGCCAATCATTTTCGGCCCCTATGTTACATGTTGCAAATCTTCCGAGTCCTGGTGGGTCTCTGAATTATACATGCACGATATATGATCCAATGAGATCGCTGCAGTCGGTGACAGTTTTGGCGCGAGCCCTGGCCCGATTTCAAAATTATGCGTTGTCCAATTAAAAAGTCGCCTGACCGGGGCTCAGTTTTTGTTATCCAACCAGAATACACGGTTCTCGTCTCATACTCACGTGACCATGGTCAGACTTAAGATGCACTGCAATACTTCAATCCATGTTTGTGTTGCAATTGTGCAAATGGAGACTAAACGTGACCTTGTTCCGTTACAACAGATATCCGCCCTCTTGGATAGCGAGAGCATTGTTGAATTTGGAACTCTCAACAGGATAGCTACTTCCACCAGGGAAGAAATATTCTGTGGATCAGAGAAGCACAACAGTTAACAAGTTCGCAGAGCTTCCATTCCTTGATGTGAAAGAACGAGTTGTCTAAATATATCACGAGGTAGGTAACTTCCTTTCGACATTTAGTACGTTTTATAAGCAGTTTTGACTTCTATGAATACCAATTGCATGATGAATTTTGCTAGAAATGGGATTTATTTATAAAAGCATCACTTTACACAGGGCCTAAAAGTAGAGTGTAGATTGGATCTGATTTACGTTCTACATCAAAACTGAGTATCTGCATTTGTGCATAGTGTGGAATCAGAGTCCAGAAAAATGTCCAACCTTCCTCTGGCTGTCAAATCTTCATCATAGACCTTCCTCTTTTATGTATCAAAACTAGCCAAAGTTTTTGAACTCTGCATTGGGTATGTCTCGGAAGCTTTTACTGTAAATGGGCTATACCCTTCACAGTTGATGTCGCTTTGTATAAAAACTTTGCTGAAATTGGATTGTTGATACAAATTTCAAAACCTTCCTCAAATACGTCATAAAGAGCAAAATTTTCCTCCGGTTCAGAGCCGTGGAGCCGTGACTTTTTCTGGACTCGGTGTGGAATTATAAATTAAACACAGCTATTTATGGAAATGGGACAATCAAAACTATATGTGATATAATCGCGTGCACATATAATATATTAAGATTTATTATTTTTAGGTAAATAACTTGCTACTTATTAGTATGTGCCATGTAGTTCAAAAGAACAACCACACCTGCATGGTCGTAAAATTGCGTGTTTGAAAGCATTCCTTGCTGTAGGCTCTTACTTAACACAAAATTTGCTGCTCAGTTTGGAATTCTCTCTTATTGCAACACATTAACACAATCATTGATATATCTCTTCAAAAGCTTTTAAAGTATTCGCTTTTAAACATGAAAGCTAATGAGCCAGATACTAATGAGCTGAAGTTCCTTGATATGTAACTTAGGGACCAGCCCTACTTCAAGAAAACTTGCGCAAATCAAAACAATTCTCTCAACACTATATGGCTTGACAGCAGATTTTATTCATGTTTGATTTCTTCAATGCAGTTTTCTGTTAAGGGGCTCCAGGAACACTGTCAGTAGAACTCTTTAATTCGTATGAGTCTGTGCGAATTATTTCATGGCTGCATCCTATTGTTTATTTTGGGGTTGAAAGCTCATTTGCCAATTTGAGAGGCCTGACAAGTATAGAGCTAAGCCTTCATGCCAGTTTCTATGTCACCCATCCAGCCATATAGAAGTGCAATGAAAAATGTGTTTTCTTGACTGAAAGCACAGCTCCACTTGCTGCTTCTTCTTTTTTACTGTTAGTTAATGCTCTGAAGGGATCATAATCTCAGCCATTGAAGCTGAGGCTGTGCAAACTGCAAAAAGTTCAAGTTTTCACCCTTCGCATGCATGGTCGCCCGGTTAAATTAATCAGAGAAACCAACAGTGAAACCAAAAGGAGGCATTTTGTGCTGTAGCAGCCCTCGTTCATCCTTTTTTTACTAGCAAATTCTACAACAGAAGAATCACTATGCTCCACTTCTTTCTGTAGGGGTTATAGTTAAACCCACAATGGAGGTAGTAAGACAAATAATGGCTTAATAAACAGAAGCAGCAATTAATTATCTTCCCATTCACAAGGCCTAAGGGATGAAGTGATCAAAATACTTCAGAATAGTTGTCAAAAAGAATTCACCGGAAAGATGTAACTCTCATAGAGAAGTGTGATATCCATCCTTTCCCATGCTCCAAGAGCTACTTAGAGTAGGTTTGATATTGGAAACGTCTACAATCTTTCTCCTTCCCTAGTGAAAAATCATATTTTTATTTAGTGTATGGAAGTCAATTGGCTAGAATAGTTTCCTTTGCTTGCAGACTAATACGATTCTTGATGGTGCTTGTTGCTTAAATTATGTCCTGTTTGGTGGTGACAGTAGCAATAGATGCAATTCTTCAAACCTAATCAATTTATATAGTTCCTCTAACAAATTGCAGAAAACCTTCCCTAAAATTTACAGCGCATGGGCAGCAGTCTTCCTCAGATTTCACTGCTACTATAAAGTTAAGTCATTTCTGCCATGCATAGGCAATACAGCCAAATCCTTCCTCTTCAGTTCGATACAAATCCCCTAGATCAAGTGACTGCACATCTAAACCAGTCAGTCATACCACTCATAATCCATCGTAAAAGACTACAATAGACACACATTCGGAAACTTAAGGCAACAACTACGGACAAGCCAAAAAGTAAGGCTATAACCTTGGTATTTTGCCCAAAAATGACCAAAATTGAAATTCATTCATTTTGATTGCACATTGAAAAGTGATGAAAATGAGCCATTTTTGGCCAACAAGTAAGGCTATAACCTTGGTATTTTGCCCAAACATGACCAAAACTGAAATTCATTCATTTTGATTGCACATTGAAAAGTGATGAAAATGAGCCATTTTTGGCCAACAAGTAAGGCTATAACCTTGGTATTTTGCCCAAACATGACCAAAATTGAAATTCATTCATTTTGATTGCACATTGAAAAGTGATGAAAATGAGCCATTTTTGGCCAACAAGTAAGGCTATAACCTTGGTATTTTGCCCAAACATGACCAAAATTGAAATTCATTCATTTTGATTGCACATTGAAAAGTGATGAAAATGAGCCATTTTTGGCCAACAAGTAAGGCTATAACCATGGTATTTTGCCCAAAACTGACCAAAATTGAAATTCATTCAGTTTGATTGCACATTGAAAAGTGATGACAATGAGCCATTTTTGGCCAACAAGTAAGGCTATAACCTTGGTATCTTGCCCAAAACTGACCAAAATTGAAATTCATTCATTTTGATTGCACATTGAAAAGTGATGAAAATGAGCCATTGTTGGCCAACAAGTAAGGCTATAACCTTGGTATATTGCCCAAACATGACCAGAATTGAAATTTATTCATTTTGATTGCACATTGAAAAGTGATGAAAATGAGCCATTTTTGGCCAACAAGTAAGGCTATAACCTTGGTATATTGCCCAAAAATGACCAAAATTGAAATTCATTCATTTTGATTGCACATTGAAAAGTGATGAAAATGAGCCATTTTTGGCCAACAAGTAAGGCTATAACCTTGGTATTTTGCCCAAACATGACCAAAATTGAAATTCATTCATTTTGATTGCACATTGAAAAGTGATGAAAATGAGCCATTTTTGGCCAACAAGTAAGGCTATAACCTTGGTATATTGCCCAAAAATGACCAAAATTGAAATTCATTCATTTTGATTGCACATTCAAAAATTAATGAAAATGAGCCATTTTTGGCCAACAAGTAAGGCTATAACCTTGGTACATTGCCAACAAATGACCAAAATTGAAATTCATTCATTTTGATTGCACATTGACAAGTGATGAAAATGAGCCAGTTTTGGCCAACAAGTAAGGCTATAACCTTGGTATTTTCCCCAAAAATGACCAAATTTGAAATTCATTCATTTTGATCGCACATTGAAAAGTGATGAAAATGAGCCATTTTTGGCCAAAAAGTAAGAGTATAACCTTGGTATTTTGCTCAAACATGACCAAATTTGAAATTCATTCATTTTGATTGCACATTGAAAAGTGATGAAACTAAGCCATTTTTGGCCAACAAGTAAGGCTATAACCTTGGTATTTTGCCCACAAATGACCAATTTGAAATTCATTCATTTTGATTGCACATTGAAAAGTGATGAAAATGAGCCATTTTTGGCCAACAAGTAAAACTATAACCTTAGTATTTTGCCCAAACATGACCAAAATTGAAATTCATTCATTTTGATTGCACATTGAAAAGTGATGAAAATGAGCCATTTTTGGCCAACAAGTAAGGCTATAACCTTGGTATTTTGCCCAAAAATGACCAAAATTGAAATTCATTCATTTTGATTGCACATTGAAAAGTGATGATAATGAGCCATTTTTGGCCAACAAGTAAGGCTATAACCTTGGTATTTTGCCCACAAATGACCAAAATTGAAATTCATTCATTTTGATTGCACATTGAAACGTGATGAAACTGAGCCATTTTTGGCCAACACGTAAGGCTATAACCTTGGTATTTTGCCCACATATGACCAAACTTGAAATTCATTCATTTTGATTGCACATTGGAAAGTGATGAAAATGAGCCATTTTTGGCCAACAAGTAAGGCTATAACCTTGGTATTTTGCTCAAAAATGACCAAAATTGACATTCATTCATTTTGATTGCACATTGAAAAGTGATGAAAATGAGCCATTTTTGGCCAACAAGTAAGGCTATAACCTTGGTATTTTGCCCAAAAATGACCAAAAGTGAAATTCATTCATTTTGATTGCACATTGAAAAGTGATGATAATGAGCCATTTTTGGCCAAAAAGTAAGGCTATAACCTTGGTATTTTGCCCAAACATGACCAAAATTGAAATTCATTCATTTTGATTGCACATTGAAAAGTGATGAAAATGAGCCATTTTTGGCCAACAAGTAAGGCTATAACCTTGGTACATTGCCAACAAATGACCAAAATTGAAATTCATTCATTTTGATTGCACATTGACAAGTGATGAAAATGAGCCAGTTTTGGCCAAAAAGTAAGAGTATAACCTTGGTATTTTCCCCAAAAATGACCAAATTTGAAATTCATTCATTTTGATCGCACATTGAAAAGTGATGACAATGAGCCAGTTTTGGTCAAAAAGTAAGAGTATAACCTTGGTATTTTGCCCAAACATGACCAAATTTGAAATTCATTCATTTTGATTGCACATTGAAAAGTGATGAAACTAAGCCATTTTTGGCCAACAAGTAAGGCTATAACCTTGGTATTTTGCCCACAAATGACCAATTTGAAATTCATTCATTTTGATTGCACATTGAAAAGTGATGAAAATGAGCCATTTTTGGCCAACAAGTAAAACTATAACCTTAGTATTTTGCCCAAACATGACCAAAATTGAAATTCATTCATTGTGATTGCACATTGAGAAGTGATGAAAATGAGCCATTTTTGGCCAACAAGTAAGGCTATAACCTTGGTATTTTGCCCAAAAATGACCAAAATTGAAATTCATTCATTTTGATTGCACATTGAAAAGTGATGATAATGAGCCATTTTTGGCCAACAAGTAAGGCTATAACCTTGGTATTTTGCCCACAAATGAGCAAAATTGAAATTCATTCATTTTGATTGCACATTGAAACGTGATGAAACTGAGCCATTTTTGGCCAACACGTAAGGCTATAACCTTGGTAGTTTGCCCAAACATGACCAAAATTGAAATTCATTCATTTTGATTGCACATTGAAAAGTGATGAAAATGAGCCACTTTTGGCCAACAAGTAAGGCTATAACCTTGGTATTTTGCCCAAACATGACCAAACTTGAAATTCATTCATTTTGATTGCACATTGAAAAGTGATGAAAATGAGCCATTTTTGGCCAACAAGTAAGGCTATAACCTTGGTACATTGCCAACAAATGACCAAAATTGAAATTCATTCATTTTGATTGCACATTGACAAGTGATGAAACTGAGCCAGTTTTGGCCAAAAAGTAAGAGTATAACCTTGGTATTTTCCCCAAAAATGACCAAATTTGAAATTCATTCATTTTCATCGCACATTGAAAAGTGATGAAAATGAGCCATTTTTGGCCAAACAGTAAGAGTATAACCTTGGTATTTTGCCCAAACAAGACCAAATTTGAAATTCATTCATTTTGATTGCACATTGAAAAGTGATGAAACTAAGCCATTTTTGGCCAACAAGTAAGGCTATAACCTTGGTATTTTGCCCACAAATGACCAATTTGAAATTCATTCATTTTGATTGCACATTGAAAAGTGATGAAAATGACCCATTTTTGGCCAACAAGTAAAACTATAACCTTAGTATTTTGCCCAAACATGACCAAAATTGAAATTCATTCATTTTGATTGCACATTGAAAAGTGATGAAAATGAGCCATTTTTGGCCAACAAGTAAGGCTATAACCTTGGTATTTTGCCCAAAAATGACCAAAATTGAAATTCATTCATTTTGATTGCACATTGAAAAGTGATGATAATGAGCCATTTTTGGCCAACAAGTAAGGCTATAACCTTGGTATTTTGCCCACAAATGACCAAAATTGAAATTCATTCATTTTGATTGCACATTGAAACGTGATGAAACTGAGCCATTTTTGGCCAACACGTAAGGCTATAACCTTGGTAGTTTGCCCAAACATGACCAAAATTGAAATTCATTCATTTTGATTGCACATTGAAAAGTGATGAAAATGAGCCACTTTTGGCCAACAAGTAAGGCTATAACCTTGGTATTTTACCCACACATGACCAAAATTGAAATTCATTCATTTTGATTGCACATTGAAAAGTAATGATAAAGAGCGATTTTTGGCCAAAAAGTAAGGCTATAACCTTGGTATTTTGCCCAAACATGACCAAAATTGACATTCATTCATTTTGATTGCACATTGAAAAGTGATGAAAATGAGCCATTTTTGGCCAAAAAGTAAGGCTATAACCTTGGTATTTTACTCACACATGAACAAATTTGAAATTCATTCATTTTGATTGCACATTGAACAGTGATGACAATGAGCCAGTTTTGGCCAACAAGTAAGGCTATAACCTTGGTATATTGCCCAAAAATGACCAACATTGAAATTCATTCATTTTGATTGCACATTGAAAAGTGATGAAAATGAGCCATTTTTGGCCAACAAGTAAGGCTATAACTTGGTATTTTGCCCAAACATGACCAAAATTGAAATTCATTCATATTGATTGCACATTGACAAGTGATGAAAATGAGCCATTTTTGGCCAACAAGACAGGCTATAACCTTGGTTGTTTGCCCAAACATGACCAAAATTGAAATTCAGTCATTTTGATTGCACATTGAAAAGTGATGAAAATGAGCCATTTTTGGCCAACAAGTAAGGCTATAACCTTGGTATTTTGCCCAAAAATGACCAAAATTGAAATTCATTCATTTTGATTGCACATTGAAAAGTGATGAAAATGAGCCACTTTTGGCCAACAAGTAAGGCTATAACCTTGGTATTTTGCCCAAAAATGACCAAAATTGAAATTCATTCATTTTGATTGCACATTGAAAAGTGATGAAAATGAGCCATTTGTGGCCAACAAGTAAGGCTATAACCTTGGTATTTTGCCCAAAAATTACCAAAATTGAAAGTCATTCATTGTGATTGCACATTGAAAAGTGATGAAAATGAGCCAGTTTTGGCCAAAAAGTAAGAGTATAACCTTGGTATTTTACTCGCACATGACAAAGGTTGAAATTCATTCATTTTGATTGCACATTGAAAAGTGATGATAATGAGCCATTTTTGGCCAAAAAGTAAGGCTATAACCTTGGTATTTTGCCCAAACATGACCAAAATTGAAATTCATTCATTTTGATTGCACATTGAAAAGTGATGAAAATGAGCCATTTTTGGCCAACAAGTAAGGCTATAACCTTGGTATTTTGCCCACAAATGACCAAAATTGAAATTCATTCATTTTGATTGCACATTGAAACGTGATGAAACTGAGCCATTTTTAGCCAACACGTACGGCTATAACCTTGGTAGTTTGCCCAAACATGACCAAAATTGAAATTCATTCATTTTGATTGCACATTGAAAAGTGATGAAAATGAGCCACTTTTGGCCAACAAGTAAGGCTATAACCTTGGTATTTTACCCACACATGACCAAAATTGAAATTCATTCATTTTGATTGCACATTGAAAAGTAATGATAAAGAGCCATTTTTGGCCAAAAAGTAAGGCTATAACCTTGGTATTTTGCCCAAACATGACCAAAATTGACATTCATTCATTTTGATTGCACATTGAAAAGTGATGAAAATGAGCCATTTTTGGCCAAAAAGTAAGGCTATAACCTTGGTATTTTACTCACACATGAACAAATTTGAAATTCATTCATTTTGATTGCACATTGAACAGTGATGAAAATGAGCCAGTTTTGGCCAACAAGTAAGGCTATAACCTTGGTATATTGCCCAAACATGACCAAAATTGAAATTCATTCATATTGATTGCACATTGACAAGTGATGAAAATGAGCCATTTTTGGCCAACAAGACAGGCTATAACCTTGGTTGTTTGCCCAAACATGACCACAATTGAAATTCAGTCATTTTGATTGCACATTCAAAAGTGATGAAAATGAGCCATTATTGGCCAACAACTAAGGCTATAACCTTGGTATTTTGCCCAAAAATGACCAAAATTGAAATTCATTCATTTTGATTGCACATTGAAAAGTGATGAAAATGAGCCATTTTTGGCCAACAAGTAAGGCTATAACTTGGTATTTTGCCCAAACATGACCAAAATTGAAATTCATTCATATTGATTGCACATTGACAAGTGATGAAAATGAGCCATTTTTGGCCAACAAACAGGCTATAACCTTGGTTGTTTGCCCAAACATGACCAAAATTGAAATTCAGTCATTTTGATTGCACATTCAAAAGTGATGAAAATGAGCCATTTTTGGCCAACAAGTAAGGCTATAACCTTGGTATTTTGCCCAAAAATGACCAAAATTGAAATTCATTCATTTTGATTGCACATTGAAAAGTGATGAAAATGAGCCACTTTTGGCCAATAAGTAAGGCTATAACCTTGGTATTTTGCCCAAAAATGACCAAAATTGAAATTCATTCATTTTGATTGCACATTGAAAAGTGATGAAAATGAGCCATTTGTGGCCAACAAGTAAGGCTATAACCTTGGTATTTTGCCCAAAAATTACCAAAATTGAAAGTCATTCATTGTGATTGCACATTGAAAAGTGATGAAAATGAGCCAGTTTTGGCCAAAAAGTAAGAGTATAACCTTGGTATTTTACTCGCACATGACAAAGGTTGAAATTCATTCATTTTGATTGCACATTGAAAAGTGATGATAATGAGCCATTTTTGGCCAAAAAGTAAGGCTATAACCTTGGTATTTTGCCCAAACATGACCAAAATTGAAATTCATTCATTTTGATTGCACATTGAAAAGTGATGAAAATGAGCCATTTTTGGCCAACAAGTAAGGCTATAACCTTGGTATTTTGCCCACAAATGACCAAAATTGAAATTCATTCATTTTGATTGCACATTGAAACGTGATGAAACTGAGCCATTTTTAGCCAACACGTAAGGCTATAACCTTGGTAGTTTGCCCAAACATGACCAAAATTGAAATTCATTCATTTTGATTGCACATTGAAAAGTGATGAAAATGAGCCACTTTTGGCCAACAAGTAAGGCTATAACCTTGGTATTTTACCCACACATGACCAAAATTGAAATTCATTCATTTTGATTGCACATTGAAAAGTAATGATAAAGAGCGATTTTTGGCCAAAAAGTAAGGCTATAACCTTGGTATTTTGCCCAAACATGACCAAAATTGACATTCATTCATTTTGATTGCACATTGAAAAGTGATGAAAATGAGCCATTTTTGGCCAACAAGTAAGGCTATAACTTGGTATTTTGCCCAAACATGACCAAAATTGAAATTCATTCATATTGATTGCACATTGACAAGTGATGAAAATGAGCCATTTTTGGCCAACAAGACAGGCTATAACCTTGGTTGTTTGCCCAAACATGACCAAAATTGAAATTCAGTCATTTTGATTGCACATTCAAAAGTGATGAAAATGAGCCATTTGTGGCCAACAAGTAAGGCTATAACCTTGGTATTTTGCCCAAAAATTACCAAAATTGAAAGTCATTCATTGTGATTGCACATTGAAAAGTGATGAAAATGAGCCAGTTTTGGCCAAAAAGTAAGAGTATAACCTTGGTATTTTACTCGCACATGACAAGGGTTGAAATTCATTCATTTTGATTGCACATTGAAAAGTGATGATAATGAGCCATTTTTGGCCAAAAAGTAAGGCTAAAACCTTGGTATTTTGCCCAAACATGACCAAAATTGAAATTCATTCATTTTGATTGCACATTGAAAAGTGATGAAAATGAGCCATTTTTGGCCAACAAGTAAGGCTATAACCTTGGTATTTTGCCCACAAATGACCAAAATTGAAATTCATTCATTTTGATTGCACATTGAAACGTGATGAAACTGAGCCATTTTTAGCCAACACGTAAGGCTATAACCTTGGTAGTTTGCCCAAACATGACCAAAATTGAAATTCATTCATTTTGATTGCACATTGAAAAGTGATGAAAATGAGCCATTTGTGGCCAACAAGTAAGGCTATAACCTTGGTATTTTGCCCAAAAATTACCAAAATTGAAAGTCATTCATTGTGATTGCACATTGAAAAGTGATGAAAATGAGCCAGTTTTGGCCAAAAAGTAAGAGTATAACCTTGGTATTTTACTCGCACATGACAAAGGTTGAAATTCATTCATTTTGATTGCACATTGAAAAGTGATGATAATGAGCCATTTTTGGCCAAAAAGTAAGGCTATAACCTTGGTATTTTGCCCAAACATGACCAAAATTGAAATTCATTCATTTTGATTGCACATTGAAAAGTGATGAAAATGAGCCATTTTTGGCCAACAAGTAAGGCTATAACCTTGGTATTTTGCCCACAAATGACCAAAATTGAAATTCATTCATTTTGATTGCACATTGAAACGTGATGAAACTGAGCTATTTTTAGCCAACACGTAAGGCTATAACCTTGGTAGTTTGCCCAAACATGACCAAAATTGAAATTCATTCATTTTGATTGCACATTGAAAAGTGATGAAAATGAGCCACTTTTGGCCAACAAGTAAGGCTATAACCTTGGTATTTTACCCACACATGACCAAAATTGAAATTCATTCATTTTGATTGCACATTGAAAAGTAATGATAAAGAGCCATTTTTGGCCAAAAAGTAAGGCTATAACCTTGGTATTTTGCCCAAACATGACCAAAATTGACATTCATTCATTTTGATTGCACATTGACAAGTGATGAAAATGAGCCAGTTTTGGCCAACAAGTAAGGCTATAACCTTGGTATTTTCCCCAAAAATGACCAAATTTTAAATTCATTCATTTTGATTGCACATTGAAAAGTGATGAAAATGAGCCACTTTTGGCCAACAAGTAAGGCTATAACCTTGGTATTTTACCCACACATGACCAAAATTGAAATTCATTCATTTTGATTGCACATTGAAAAGTAATGATAAAGAGCCATTTTTGGCCAAAAAGTAAGGCTATAACCTTGGTATTTTACTCACACATGAACAAATTTGAAATTCATTCATTTTGATTGCACATTGAACAGTGATGAAAATGAGCCAGTTTTGGCCAACAAGTAAGGCTATAACCTTGGTATATTGCCCAAACATGACCAAAATTGAAATTGATTCATATTGATTGCACATTGACAAGTGATGAAAATGAGCCATTTTTGGCCAACAAGACAGGCTATAACCTTGGTTGTTTGCCCAAACATGACCACAATTGAAATTCAGTCATTTTGATTGCACATTCAAAAGTGATGAAAATGAGCCATTTTTGGCCAACAACTAAGGCTATAACCTTGGTATTTTGCCCACAAATGACCAAAATTGAAATTCATTCATTTTGATTGCACATTGAAAAGTGATGAAAATGAGCCACTTTTGGCCAATAAGTAAGGCTATAACCTTGGTATTTTGCCCAAAAATGACCAAAATTGAAATTCATTCATTTTGATTGCACATTGAAAAGTGATGAAAATGAGCCATTTGTGGCCAACAAGTAAGGCTATAACCTTGGTATTTTGCCCAAAAAGTACCAAAATTGAAAGTCATTCATTGTGATTGCACATTGAAAAGTGATGAAAATGAGCCAGTTTTGGCCAAAAAGTAAGAGTATAACCTTGGTATTTTACTCGCACATGACAAAGGTTGAAATTCATTCATTTTGATTGCACATTGAAAAGTGATGATAATGAGCCATTTTTGGCCAAAAAGTAAGGCTATAACCTTGGTATTTTGCCCAAACATGACCAAAATTGAAATTCATTCAGTTTGATTGCACATTGAAAAGTGATGAAAATGAGCCATTTGTGGCCAACAAGTAAGGCTATAACCTTGGTATTTTGCCCACATATGACCAAACTTGAAATTCATTCATTTTGATTGCACATTGGAAAGTGATGAAAATGAGCCATTTGTGGCCAACAAGTAAGGCTATAACCTTGGTATTTTGCCCACATATGACCAAACTTGAAATTCATTCATTTTGATTGCACATTGGAAAGTGATGAAAATGAGCCATTTGTGGCCAACAAGTAAGGCTATAACCTTGGTATTTTGCTCAAAAATGACCAAACTTGACATTCATTCATTTTGATTGCACATTGAAAAGTGATGAAAATGAGCCATTTTTGGCCAACAAGTAAGGCTATAACCTTGGTATTTTGCCCAAAAATGACCAAAAGTGAAATTCATTCATTTTGATTGCACATTCAAAAGTGATGAAAATGAGCCATTTTTGGCCAACAAGTAAGGCTATAACCTTGGTATTTTGCCCAAACATGACCAAAATTGAAATTCATTCATTTTGATTGCACATTGAAAAGTGATGAAAATGAGCCATTTTTGGCCAACAAGTAAGGCTATAACCTTGGTATATTGCCCAAAAATGACCAAAATTGAAATTCATTCATTTTGATTGCACATTGAAAAGTGATGAAAATGAGCCATTTTTGGCCAACACGTAAGGCTATAACCTTGGTATATTGCCAACAAATGACCAAAATTGAAATTCATTCATTTTGATTGCACATTGACAAGTGATGAAAATGAGCCAGTTTTGGCCAACAAGTAAGGCTATAACCTTGGTATTTTCCCCAAAAATGACCAAATTTTAAATTCATTCATTTTGATTGCACATTGAAAAGTGATGAAAATGAGCCATTTTTGGCCAAAAAGTAAGAGTATAACCTTGGTATTTTGCCCAAAAATGACCAAATTTGAAATTCATTCATTTTGATTGCACATTGAAAAGTGATGAAACTGAGCCATTTTTGGCCAACACGTAAGGCTATAACCTTGTTATTTTGCCAACACATGACCACAATTGAAATTCATTCATTTTGATTGCACATTGAAAAGTGATGAAAATGAGCCACTTTTGGCCAACAAGTAAGGCTATAACCTTGGTATTTTGCCCAAAAATGACCAAAAGTGAAATTCATTCATTTTGATTGCACATTGAAAAGTGATGAAAATGAGCCATTTTTGGCCAACAAGTAAGGCTATAACCTTGGTATATTGCCCAAAAATGACCAAAATTGAAATTCATTCATTTTGATTGCACATTGAAAAGTGATGAAAATGAGCCAGTTTTGGCCAACAAGTAAGGCTATAACCTTGGTATTTTGCCCAAAAATGACCAAAAGTGAAATTCATTCATTTTGATTGCACATTGAAAAGTGATGAAAATGAGCCATGTTTGGCCAACAAGTAAGGCTATAACCTTGGTATTTTGCCCAAACATGACCAAAATTGAAATTCATTCATTTTGATTGCACATTGAAAAGTGATGAAAATGAGCCATTTGTGGCCAACAAGTAAGGCTATAACCTTGGTATTTTGCCCACATATGACCAAACTTGAAATTCATTCATTTTGATTGCACATTCAAAAGTGATGAAAATGAGCCATTTGTGGCCAACAAGTAAGACTATAACCTTGGTATTTTGCCCACATATGACCAAACTTGAAATTCATTCATTTTGATTGCACATTGGAAAGTGATGAAAATGAGCCATTTGTGGCCAACAAGTAAGGCTATAACCTTGGTATTTTGCTCAAAAATGACCAAACTTGACATTCATTCATTTTGATTGCAAATTGAAAAGTGATGAAAATGAGCCATTTTTGGCCAACAAGTAAGGCTATAACCTTGGTATATTGCCCAAAAATGACCAAAAGTGAAATTCATTCATTTTGATTGCACATTGAAAAGTGATGAAAATGAGCCATTTTTGGCCAACACGTAAGGCTATAACCTTGGTATATTGCCAACAAATGACCAAAATTGAAATTCATTCATTTTGATTGCACATTGACAAGTGATGAAAATGAGCCAGTTTTGGCCAACAAGTAAGGCTATAACCTTGGTATTTTCCCCAAAAATGACCAAATTTTAAATTCATTCATTTTGATTGCACATTGAAAAGTGATGAAAATGAGCCATTTTTGGCCAAAAAGTAAGAGTATAACCTTGGTATTTTGCCCAAAAATGACCAAATTTGAAATTCATTCATTTTGATTGCACATTGAAAAGTGATGAAACTGAGCCATTTTTGGCCAACACGTAAGGCTATAACCTTGTTATTTTGCCAACACATGACCACAATTGAAATTCATTCATTTTGATTGCACATTGAAAAGTGATGAAAATGAGCCACTTTTGGCCAACAAGTAAGGCTATAACCTTGGTATTTTGCCCAAAAATGACCAAAAGTGAAATTCATTCATTTTGATTGCACATTGAAAAGTGATGAAAATGAGCCATTTTTGGCCAACAAGTAAGGCTATAACCTTGGTATATTGCCCAAAAATGACCAAAATTGAAATTCATTCATTTTGATTGCACATTGAAAAGTGATGAAAATGAGCCAGTTTTGGCCAACAAGTAAGGCTATAACCTTGGTATTTTGCCCAAAAATGACCAAAAGTGAAATTCATTCATTTTGATTGCACATTGAAAAGTGATGAAAATGAGCCATGTTTGGCCAACAAGTAAGGCTATAACCTTGGTATTTTGCCCAAACATGACCAAAATTGAAATTCATTCATTTTGATTGCACATTGAAAAGTGATGAAAATGAGCCATTTGTGGCCAACAAGTAAGGCTATAACCTTGGTATTTTGCCCACATATGACCAAACTTGAAATTCATTCATTTTGATTGCACATTCAAAAGTGATGAAAATGAGCCATTTGTGGCCAACAAGTAAGACTATAACCTTGGTATTTTGCCCACATATGACCAAACTTGAAATTCATTCATTTTGATTGCACATTGGAAAGTGATGAAAATGAGCCATTTGTGGCCAACAAGTAAGGCTATAACCTTGGTATTTTGCTCAAAAATGACCAAACTTGACATTCATTCATTTTGATTGCAAATTGAAAAGTGATGAAAATGAGCCATTTTTGGCCAACAAGTAAGGCTATAACCTTGGTATTTTGCCCAAAAATGACCAAAAGTGAAATTCATTCATTTTGATTGCACATTCAAAAGTGATGAAAATGAGCCATTTTTGGCCAACAAGTAAGGCTATAACCTTGGTATTTTGCCCAAACATGACCAAACTTGAAATTCATTCATTTTGATTGCACATTGAAAAGTGATGAAAATGAGCCATTTTTGGCCAACAAGTAAGGCTATAACCTTGGTATATTGCCCAAAAATGACCAAAATTGAAATTCATTCATTTTGATTGCACATTGAAAAGTGATGAAAATGAGCCATTTTTTGGCCAACAAGTAAGGCTATAACCTTGGTATATTGCCAACAAATGACCAAAATTGAAATTCATTCATTTTGATTGCACATTGAAAAGTGATGAAAATGAGCCACTTTTGGCCAATAAGTAAGGCTATAACCTTGGTATTTTGCCCAAAAATGACCAAAATTGAAATTCATTCATTTTGATTGCACATTGAAAAGTGATGAAAATGAGCCATTTGTGGCCAACAAGTAAGGCTATAACCTTGGTATTTTGCCCAAAAATTACCAAAATTGAAAGTCATTCATTGTGATTGCACATTGAAAAGTGATGAAAATGAGCCAGTTTTGGCCAAAAAGTAAGAGTATAACCTTGGTATTTTACTCGCACATGACAAAGGTTGAAATTCATTCATTTTGATTGCACATTGAAAAGTGATGATAATGAGCCATTTTTGGCCAAAAAGTAAGGCTATAACCTTGGTATTTTGCCCAAACATGACCAAAATTGAAATTCATTCATTTTGATTGCACATTGAAAAGTGATGAAAATGAGCCATTTGTGGCCAACAAGTAAGGCTATAACCTTGGTATTTTGCCCACATATGACCAAACTTGAAATTCATTCATTTTGATTGCACATTGGAAAGTGATGAAAATGAGCCATTTGTGGCCAACAAGTAAGGCTATAACCTTGGTATTTTGCCCACATATGACCAAACTTGAAATTCATTCATTTTGATTGCACATTGGAAAGTGATGAAAATGAGCCATTTGTGGCCAACAAGTAAGGCTATAACCTTGGTATTTTGCTCAAAAATGACCAAACTTGACATTCATTCATTTTGATTGCACATTGAAAAGTGATGTAAATGAGCCATTTTTGGCCAACAAGTAAGGCTATAACCTTGGTATTTTGCCCAAAAATGACCAAAAGTGAAATTCATTCATTTTGATTGCACATTCAAAAGTGATGAAAATGAGCCATTTTTGGCCAACAAGTAAGGCTATAACCTTGGTATTTTGCCCAAACATGACCAAACTTGAAATTCATTCATTTTGATTGCACATTGAAAAGTGATGAAAATGAGCCATTTTTGGCCAACAAGTAAGGCTATAACCTTGGTATTTTGCCCAAAAATGACCAAAAGTGAAATTCATTCATTTTGATTGCACATTCAAAAGTGATGAAAATGAGCCATTTTTGGCCAACAAGTAAGGCTATAACCTTGGTATTTTGCCCAAACATGACCAAACTTGAAATTCATTCATTTTGATTGCACATTGAAAAGTGATGAAAATGAGCCATTTTTGGCCAACAAGTAAGGCTATAACCTTGGTATATTGCCCAAAAATGACCAAAATTGAAATTCATTCATTTTGATTGCACATTGAAAAGTGATGAAAATGAGCCATTTTTTGGCCAACAAGTAAGGCTATAACCTTGGTATATTGCCAACAAATGACCAAAATTGAAATTCATTCATTTTGATTGCACATTGACAAGTGATGAAAATGAGCCAGTTTTGGCCAACAAGTAAGGCTATAACCTTGGTATTTTCCCCAAAAATGACCAAATTTGAAATTCATTCATTTTGATTGCACATTGAAAAGTGATGAAAATGAGCCAGTTTTGGCCAAAAAGTAAGAGTATAACCTTGGTATTTTGCCCAAAAATGACCAAATTTGAAATTCATTCATTTTGATTGCACATTGAAAAGTGATGAAACTGAGCCATTTTTGGCCAACACGTAAGGCTATAACCTTGTTATTTTGCCAACACATGACCACAATTGAAATTCATTCATTTTGATTGCACATTGAAAAGTGATGAAAATGAGCCACTTTTGGCCAACAAGTAAGGCTATAACCTTGGTATTTTGCCCAAAAATGACCAAAAGTGAAATTCATTCATTTTGATTGCACATTGAAAAGTGATGAAAATGAGCCATTTTTGGCCAACAAGTAAGGCTATAACCTTGGTATATTGCCCAAACATAACCAAAATTGAAATTCATTCATTTTGATTGCACATTGAAAAGTGATGAAAATGAGCCAGTTTTGGCCAACAAGTAAGGCTATAACCTTGGTATTTTGCCCAAAAATGACCAAAAGTGAAACTCATTCATTTTGATTGCACATTGAAAAGTGATGAAAATGAGCCATGTTTGGCCAACAAGTAAGGCTATAACCTTGGTATTTTGCCCAAAAATGACCAAAATTGAAATTCATTCATTTTGATTGCACATTGAAAAGTGATGACAATGAGCCAGTTTTGGCCAAAAAGTAAGAGTATAACCTTGGTATTTTACTCGCACATGACAAAGGTTGAAATTCATTCATTTTGATTGCACATTGAAAAGTGATGATAATGAGCCATTTTTGGCCAAAACGTAAGGCTATAACCTTGGTATTTTGCCCAAACATGACCACAATTGAAATTCATTCATTTTGATTGCACATTGAAAAGTGATGAAAATGAGCCATTTGTGGCCAACAAGTAAGGCTATAACCTTGGTATTTTGCCCAGATATGACCAAACTTGAAATTCATTCATTTTGATTGCACATTGGAAAGTGATGAAAATGAGCCATTTGTGGCCAACAAGTAAGGCTATAACCTTGGTATTTTGCTCAAAAATGACCAAAATTGACATTCATTCATTTTGATTGCACATTGAAAAGTGATGAAAATGAGCCATTTTTGACCAACAAGTAAGGCTATAACCTTGGTATTTTGCCCAAAAATGACCAAAAGTGAAATTCATTCATTTTGATTGCACATTCAAAAGTGATGAAAATGAGCCATTTTTGGCCAACAAGTAAGGCTATAACCTTGGTATTTTGCCCAAACATGACCAAACTTGAAATTCATTCATTTTGATTGCACATTGAAAAGTGATGAAAATGAGCCACTTTTGGCCAACAAGTAAGGCTATAACCTTGGTATTTTGCCCAAAAATGACCAAAAGTGAAATTCATTCATTTTGATTGCACATTGAAAAGTGATGAAAATGAGCCATTTGTGGCCAACAAGTAAGGCTATAACCTTGGTATATTGCCCAAAAATGACCAAAATTGAAATTCATTCATTTTGATTGCACATTGAAAAGTGATGAAAATGAGCCAGTTTTGGCCAACAAGTAAGGCTATAACCTTGGTATTTTGCCCAAAAATGACCAAAAGTGAAATTCATTCATTTTGATTGCACATTGAAAAGTGATGAAAATGAGCCATGTTTGGCCAACAAGTAAGGCTATAACCTTGGTATTTTGCCCAAAAATGACCAAAATTGAAATTCATTCATTTTGATTGCACATTGAAAAGTGATGACAATGAGCCAGTTTTGGCCAAAAAGTAAGAGTATAACCTTGGTATTTTACTCGCACATGACAAAGGTTGAAATTCATTCATTTTGATTGCACATTGAAAAGTGATGATAATGAGCCATTTTTGGCCAAAACGTAAGGCTATAACCTTGGTAGTTTGCCCAAACATGACCAAAATTGAAATTCATTCATTTTGATTGCACATTGAAAAGTGATGAAAATGAGCCATTTTTGGCCAACACGTAAGGCTATAACCTTGGTATATTGCCAACAAATGACCAAAATTGAAATTCATTCATTTTGATTGCACATTGACAAGTGATGAAAATGAGCCAGTTTTGGCCAACAAGTAAGGCTATAACCTTGGTATTTTCCCCAAAAATGACCAAATTTTAAATTCATTCATTTTGATTGCACATTGAAAAGTGATGAAAATGAGCAATTTTGGCCAAAAAGTAAGAGTATAACCTTGGTATTTTGCCCAAAAATGACCAAATTTGAAATTCATTCATTTTGATTGCACATTGAAAAGTGATGAAAATGAGCCATTTTTGGCCAACAAGTAAGGCTATAACCTTGGTATATTGCCCAAAAATGACCAAAATTGAAATTCATTCATTTTGATTGCACATTGAAAAGTGATGAAAATGAGCCATTTTTTGGCCAACAAGTAAGGCTATAACCTTGGTATATTGCCAACAAATGACCAAAATTGAAATTCATTCATTTTGATTGCACATTGACAAGTGATGAAAATGAGCCAGTTTTGGCCAACAAGTAAGGCTATAACCTTGGTATTTTGCCAACAAATGACCAAAATTGAAATTCATTCATTTTGATTGCACATTCAAAAGTGATGAAAATGAGCCACTTTTGGCCAATAAGTAAGGCTATAACCTTGGTATTTTGCCCAAAAATGACCAAAATTGAAATTCATTCATTTTGATTGCACATTGAAAAGTGATAAAAATGAGCCATTTTTGGCCAACAAGTAAGGCTATAACCTTGGTATTTTGCCCAAAAATGACCAAAAGTGAAATTCATTCATTTTGATTGCACATTCAAAAGTGATGAAAATGAGCCATTTTTGGCCAACAAGTAAGGCTATAACCTTGGTATTTTGCCCAAACATGACCAAACTTGAAATTCATTCATTTTGATTGCACATTGAAAAGTGATGAAAATGAGCCAGTTTTGGCCAACAAGTAAGGCTATAACCTTGGTATATTGCCCAAAAATGACCAAAATTGAAATTCATTCATTTTGATTGCACATTGAAAAGTGATGAAAATGAGCCATTTTTGGCCAACAAGTAAGGCTATAACCTTGGTATATTGCCAACAAATGACCAAAATTGAAATTCATTCATTTTGATTGCACATTGACAAGTGATGAAAATGAGCCAGTTTTGGCCAACAAGTAAGGCTATAACCTTGGTATTTTCCCCAAAAATGACCAAATTTGAAATTCATTCATTTTGATTGTACTTTGAAAAGTGATGAAACTGAGCCATTTTTGGCCAACACGTAAGGCTATACCCTTGTTATTTTGCCAACACATGACCAAAATTGAAATTCATTCATTTTGATTGCACATTGAAAAGTGATGAAAATGAGCCATGTTTGGCCAACAAGTAAGGCTATAACCTTGGTATTTTGCCAACAAATGACCAAAATTGAAATTCATTCATTTTGATTGCACATTCAAAAGTGATGAAAATGAGCCAGTTTTGGCCAACAAGTAAGGCTATAACCTTAGTATTTTGCCCAAACATGACCAAAATTGAAATTCATTCATTTTGATTGCACATTGAAAAGTGATAAAAATGAGCCATTTTTGGCCAACAAGTAAGGCTATAACCTTGGTATTTTGCCCACAAATGACCAAAATTGAAATTCATTCATTTTGATTGCACATTGAAAAGTGATGATAATGAGCCATGTTTGGCCAACAAGTAAGGCTATAACCTTGGTATTTTGCCCAAAAATGACCAAAATTGAAATTCATTCATTTTGATTGCACATTGAAAAGTGATGAAAATGAGCCACTTTTGGCCAACAAGTAAGGCTATAACCTTGGTATTTTGCCCAAAAATGACCAAACTTGAAATTCATTCATTTTGATTGCACATTGAAAAGTGATGAAAATGAGCCATTTTTGGCCAACAAGTAAGGCTATAACCTTGGTATATTGCCCAAACAAAACCAAAATTGAAATTCATTCATTTTGATTGCACATTGACAAGTGATGAAAATGAGCCATTTGTGGCAAACAGGTAAGGCTATAACCTTGGTATTTTCCCCAAAAATGACCAAAATTGAAATTCATTCATTTTGATTGCACATTGAAAACTGATGAAAATGAGCCATTTTTGGCCAACAAGTAAGGCTATAACCTTGGTATTTTGCAAAAAAACGACCAAAATTGAAATTCATTCATTTTGATTGCACATTGAAAAGTGATGAACATGAGCCTTTTTTGGCCAACAAGTAAGGCTATAATCTTGGTA